>OY997274.1:57851903-58334403 GCA_963921465.1 Triticum timopheevii | reverse complement strand
AAATTTCCTTGTTGATGGTAGGCGATTCAGCATCAAGCTGGATGAGACTTTTGAATTCGATACAGTAAGTCACAATGACAAGTCTGTTTTCGTAATTAAGCATGACTTATATATGCTTCATTCGCCTGACTTATAATTTTTAATTTTCACTATTTTACTAGCGCATCCCCTGCCATGCAAGAATTTTTGTCTTGGATAAGATAGGTTTCAAAGATATGGAAACTATGGAGGTAAAGAGAGCTTACCTGAAAACTGAGCATGATGGTTATACTTTCAACGTCAAAGTATACAATGCACACACGTACATCTATTTTGAATGCAAAACTTGGCAAGCATTATGCAAGGCTTATGCATTTGAGCCTGGTATGGTTATCACCTTTGATATTCGTCCGGAAGATGATATTGAAGGTAATAGAGACATATGGGTCGATGTGCAGACGCCTCCAATTCTACCATTATGTGAGTTCTTCTCAACTATATTTTTATCTTTGATATTGCTTATTCAAAAATAACTGACAACTAATTTCTATTGACAGCTTATCTCCATTCAACCAAACATGTCCGGCGCTTGGTAGACAGGACCTACTACTGTCCCGGCGCTGAACTAAACTGCGAGGAGATAAGTCATTATGTTTCATGGCTTGAGGATCTTCATACTGTCAAGACAAATTTTATTCCTGCACTTAGAAATGTTAGTACTCAAAACGTGCGACCAATAGTGATGGTATTGAACTACGATCACATCTATTTAGGAATGATGGTAAGATATTTACTATTTGTCCTCAGTGCATATTTTGCATACATATTTTTTTGCTAAACTTTCATTGCTAAGTATATTAATTAAGTACTATACGATGTTCTTCAACAGGGACTCCCGATGACAGTTGTGCCTCAGGGGATTGAGACTAAAGGTCAGATGTCAATTGTTAGCTTACGGCCAAGATATCCTGCATTGCACATGAATGCATTCAAGATTTCTAGAAGCGATGAATGCTTAATAGTGAAAGATTGGAGGAAAATTGTTAATGATCGTAGAGAAGTACTAGGGGGCAGCAATGAGAAGCGCAGCCCACGATTAGGAGACAGGTTCATCGGCATGCTCCAGTATGATCAATCAGGAGAGCTATACATGTTCTATGCTATTTTACCAGAGAGAGAGTAGCTAGCAGGAGTGATTTAGCTAGTTCTTCATGCTGCTCTTAATTAGTACTTGTCCTTTCATGTCCGTGTTCTTCGTTCTGAACTGAAGTGATTTGCTTTTGTGGTGTTATATATGAAAGCTTATATCATGACAATCATGTTGAACTCGATGATTGGTTCTACTAGAAATTCTATTTTTATATATATATATATATATATATATATATATATATATATAGAGAGAGAGAGAGAGAGAGAGAGAACATGGATTTCCTATCAACACTAGCTATGGAGGTGGCTATCAGAACCGTTAGTTTGCTTCAAGATCCGAACTTTACTGTGGATAAGGTTCCTATTTGTTGATTTATAGATGCTCGCATTTACCAAAGAGGAAGCCATGTGGGGGTGCTTTACATGGCAGCGGACCAAAATGGCAACCTACACCTGCAATGGCAGGAGTACTCAGGGAATGGACGCAGCTCCTTTCTAGCATTGGTTCTCGAGCATCATCTGTTTTGGGTAAGCCTATGCTCTAGGTTTTGTTGCCTTGTTAATGTTGAAAGGTTCTATCCATCCCAAGCTATTTTTAGCATGTATGAACGTCCATTGTATGCATCAAATGTGAAAGGTTCGGTACCTTTAATTCACGTTGGCTTACAGAGTACACACTAAGACAAAATTCTGTAGGCTGAATATTTTCAATGCGTTGCAGCATGTATTCTTGACTAATCCTCCCATAGTCTTGACAAAGAAACATGGAGGTTTTACAATGTGGCTCCGTTCTCAATGGCAGTACCACCTCCTCCAGTGGGCATCAAGGTTGACACTAATTTTCGTATTTTTCTTAAGCTTCTGCTAATTAGTGTTAAAAAAAACTTTTGCTAATTACAGTTTGTTGGGTGGAGGAGCGACCAGCCATGTAAAGAAAATGAGACGTAGAAATGAAAATACAAAATATATGTTGTGGGAGTTGGATTTTAGTAAACTATATAGTTATTTCGTTTTATAAAACACATCTTGTTAAACAAATAATCAAAATATGGTAAATGTGAAATTTTGGCGACCCAAGATTGGATGAAAAAACACACATTTATTTAATTAATTGTCATTAAGCCTTGTAGATCACTATTCTGGAGTATACATTTACTAACAAAAAAATGCATTTTACTTAGAACGTTGGTCAAAAATACATTTTACTTATTTTTTCAAGTCAATTCTACAAATGCAAAAGAAGGAAGGTGCAGTCCCTACTTTCATCTATGTGCACATACACGGCAATTAGCCAGACAGAGTAAGAAGCAGCCCCTTCTTTCAACCATGCATAGACATATAGTCCTACTTGCCAGTTTTGCGTCATGGGTATGGTCAGACCACGGTCCTTCACATGCATGGCTTGGCTCCTTCACTCATTCTCATGAACATGTCCCGCTGGTCATTGCACCCCACATGACTCTCTATCTCTCCATTTTTGCTGGTTGCCGACTGTGGGCATGCCACTGCTGTCCAGCTGCCTTGCTTGGTTTCAGTTTGGTGGTTAATCATCCCTAAAAGGAAACTTGATGGCTAATTGTGTGTTTGACTAGTGAGGTGGTACCACTCCCAAAGTGCTAGTATTTCATTAGTGCTTGGCTAATGCGTGCATGGTGTAGGATCTGGGAGGTTCTCGTCAATGAGTTCGTGAGCTAAGTCGGCTCTATCATGCAGGGTATGAATAGAAATGTTCTCGTCAATGTATAGAAATGTTCTCATACTAAAAAATAGGATGCCCTCATGCAGGGTATGAATAGATCTTACAATATAGGAAGGTTCTAATGAGCCTGTAAGTTCCTGTTTTGATCACCATGTTACAGCTGATGTTAGAACAACACCAAAGTGTATCATCAAATATGGAGTGACTCGATACTATCGTGGTCTATAGGAAGGTTCTGGTAGACAAAAAATAGGGTTCCCATATGCGGGTATGCATGGTTCGGACAATGTAAAATGGAGGCTCGTGTGTAATCTAACAATGTGGTGATACTTTGTACCGCTCTCCCCATTGCTAAAAATCCTCTCTATCTATCTATCTATCTACTAAATCGTCACATGCATATGGTTTTGACCATGCGAAGAAGAATACTCGCCTATCCATATACATATGGTATTGACACGTCTCGTTCATGGCGAGCAAATGACATGACAAGGGGACGATTCGGTGCTACAGTATCAGTTGTCTATGACACCAACATACGTTTCTGGCATCGTTGTCCTCACGCATCTCAGAGGGGTAGCTCAATTGGTGTGCGCGAGGTTATAACACAATATAAAGGAGGTTTCTCCATCGGTGAGATGGTGGTGCCGTTTGGTTCTTTCGGGAGATGCCTAATCATGCACACGCGAGGCTGATTGGGAATGGAAAAAAAAGGAGCAACTGTCCCGTGGGTGACGCGATGAGTTTACACCCCGTACTGCAAGGTTCCTTACGCGCAATAGAGGGTTCCCCCCATCGGAGTGGGTGGGGTTCCGACAATAAAGAAGGACGGTTCTCGCTCTCGAGATGGCGGGGACTGGTGGGGGCGCATGGGTGGGGTTCCGGCATCGCTGTCCCCACGAATGTTCGTCACACATCTCAGAGGGGTAGCTCAAATTGGTGTGCGCGAGGGTATAACACAATATAAAGGAGGGTTCTCCATCGGTGAGATGGGGGTGTTGTTTGGTTCTTTTGGGAGATGCCTAATCACGCACACGCGAGGCTGATTGGGAATGGAAAAAAGGGGCAACTGTCCCGTGGGTGACCCGATGAGTCTACACCCCTGCCTCGAAGAAGAAGACTTGCATATTCATATATATGGTTTTGACACGTCTCATTCATGACAAGAAAATGACATGACAGGGAGGCGATTCGGTGCTACGGGATCAAATGTCTATGAAACCAACATCTGAGAGAGGTAGCTCAATTTGTGTGCGCAAGGTTATAACACAATATAAAGGAGGGTCTCCATTCGGTGAGATGGTGGTGTTTGTTTGGTTCTTTTGGGAGATGCCTAATCATGCACACGCGAGCCTGATCGGGAATGGAAAATAAGGGGCAACTGTCCCATGGGTGACGCGATGAGTTTACACCCCTACTGCAAGGTTCCTTACCCACAACAGAGGGTTCCCCCCATCAGAGTGGGTGGGGTTCTGACAATAAAGAAGGATGGTGGGTAGGTCGGAGCTCAGGGTGGGGACACGGTGATGGTGAAGGAGAGGTCGCCGGCGACTGTGCCTTGAAGGGGACGGCGCACCCAGATGACAGGGGGCTAAGGATTACAGGGGGAGGGAAGCTGTAGCTGACGAGGGTGCGCCGCCGTGTGATCTTGCTGCCACCAGGATGTATCTGTTCCTCTCTCAGTGTCTCCCGGTCTCTCTCCTATGTGCGGACGAGTTTTACCAGAGGCAACATGCCCGCTCGTTTTTCCACGATGTTGGTCACGAGTCTGCTTTCCCACATATTGGCTGGCGCAGTGCTGGTGCCTGGTCACGGGTACGTCCCTGCTCCCATGTACTCCATGACGATGAAAAACGCTTGGCTGGGCATGACTGGCCGGCGCAGGGCTGGTACCGATGTCCATCCTGGAACCGTTCGGGAAGAAGGGGGGTGGTCCCTGCTGGACTGCGGCAGCCTAGTGCCTGCGCGGTGCTGCAGTCTTGCACGCAGTGTGGTCCATCCTTCCCTAGCTATAAAAGGAAATAAGCATCAAATGACATATAACATGAAAATGCAAAAGAGGTAAGAGGAGGGAACAGATCCCCACACGAACGAGCGCTTGTGATTGCAGCCGCGCCAGCGAAACTTTATATCTTTGCTTTTTCCTATATATATATAGGGAAAATCCTTTCTACCACCTAGTGGTAGTTTTATATATATATATATATATATATATATATATATATATATATATATATATATATATATATATATATATATATATATATATATATATATATATATATAATTACTCCTTTGGAAAACATCTCTCCATTTCCGCATACACAACTTTGTTGCCGTCTCGATCGTTAGGTACAACCTCAGCTAGCTCCCATGGCATCCTCCTCCCCGACCTCCTCATCCTGGTCACCGGAGCATGCCAAGCCCACCCGCGTCCGATCTCCCCGCAACAGAGCCCACGACGGAGGCGACGAGGAGGAGGACGACGTCTCGCCCTGGCGGGACGCCTCGCGGGTGCGCAGTGTCGAAGCCCTGAGAGCCATCTGCAGGAAGTACTCCATCCCCGACGGCTTCACCCCTCTCCTCGCCGGCGACCGGTCGGCGCGCGCGCCGCCGCCGCCAGGGTCCGTCTGCGTGTACATTGATGCGCTGGAGGCCGGGATGCGCCTGCCCCTCCACCCCTTCTTCGGCGTGGTGCTCGACCACTTTGGGATCGCCCCGGGCCAGCTCGCCCCCAACGGCTGGCGCGCCCTGGCGGGGTTCGTCGTGCTCTCCCACTTTGCCGGAGCGCCGCCGTTGCTGCCGGTGTTCCGGCACTTCTTCACGCTGTCTTCGTTCCCGCACAGGCTCTACTCCCTCCGCGGCAAAGACGCTGCCGGCGCCGGCCCGCTCTTCCGCCAGTTGAAGGGCACGGACGCGCGGTGGAGGAAGGAGTTCTTCTTCCTGTCGTCACCGGCAGCGTCGCCGTGGCAGTGCCCTGTTCAGTGGGGGAGGCCATTAAGGTCCACCACGTCTGATCCGCCGCTCACCGGCCCGGAGAAGGCCGTGGCGGCGAGCCTGCTGCGCGCTCGCGGTGGTTCCCCGATCGATCTCACGGCGTATCTCCGCGACAACAACTTGGCCGCGGCCAAGATCATCGTGGCACTATCACCGCCGCCGCCGACTCCTCAAGGTGAGCTACTCAAAGGAGCAGCGCGCTCGCCAGCGAGGGAGGCTACGGTGAAGAGCGAGCCGGACTGCGATGCGCCGTCGTGGTCCGGAAAAGAGAAGAAGCGGAAGCGGCCGGAGCACCATGCAACCGGCGAGAGCTCAGCGTCGGGGTACCTCTCTTTCCCGCCGGGGTTCTCCCCACATCACCGGAAGGCACGGACCACAACTAGGACTACGAGCAAACACGGGAAGCAACTCCACGGCGGCGACGACGGGGACACGAGCGGCTGGAAGACGGCGAGGCAACTGCTGCAGGGCATTGTCACGCCGGAGCGGCAGCGCGAGCACGCGGCGTCCAGGCCGGCCGACGTCGTCGCCTCGAGCTACGTGCCACTGCTCCAGGTGAGGTGAATTTACTTACGAATCATCCATGCGCTAGCTATGCATTCGATTCGAGCATGATTTGCTTGTTGATCTAGACTGATAGACTGACACACATGCATGCCGATGCCGGTCTTGACCGAGTCCTGTAGACGGCGAACGAGGTGGCCTTCTCGCTGGGTTACGCTCTGGAGCTCGAGGAGAGGCTGAGGGACGCCGACGAGCTGCGGGTGGAGCTGCGCAAGGTGAAGGCCGAGCTCGCCGAGACCAAGGCCAATGCCGTGGCGGCGGCGGCGCGGGAGTCCCGGGGGCCCAGGGTGCGCTGACGAAGAGCTCTTCTTGGATCCCATGCCTACACCATGTCTCCACGGTGATATGCACACACCATTTCATCAAATTATATTAGACTGATGGACCTACTTATTCATCTTTGAGCTGCGGATTGACATATTTAGGCTTGTTTGGATTGAATTTGAATTTTGTGTTGCGGGCAACACATTTGCTATCACTGGTAGCTTTGAGATTCAGATCGTATATTCTCAACCCATTCCTATGTACTAATACTTTCTATTCATGATTAGCTGCACTCTTTTAAATTAAATTTCCAAAATAATGTAAGTTTTCATTTTTGGCAAAACAATATATATTTTTGAAGAAAAAAATTTACTTGCATATATAATTGATTCAAATAGGGTGTTTCTACCAAGTTCACTGTTTTCAAAACACATTAACATACTGGACTGCTACTCGTGGCTTTCTATAGGGGGGCACACCAGCTTGCTCAATGTATGTAGGCCACCCGGGAGGAACCCTAGCCGCCACTGCAGCAGTCCCCCTCTCCTCCTCTTCCTCCTCCCCCGCCGCCGGAGGGTGTTGCCGGGAAAATCCCGTGCGGCGGCGACGGCGGCGGGGACGGCTCTCCTCCTCTCGCTCGGATGGCGCGGCACGGGGCGCTCCTCTCGCGGCGGGGGCTTGCGTGCGGCCGGGGGGTCGGTGGTGGATGCTGCCGGCGGGGCATGATGTGGCGGTGGTGGAGGCGTGTGGCCTGTGGTGGGAGGTTTGGTGCTGATGGCAGCCCAGGTTGCTCTAACTCCTTTTTGTGCGGATGCTCGAGGTGAGCGGTCGTGTCTTCGGAGCTTCTTGCTGGACCTGGCGGGGACGCTCGCCGTGACTAGCATGGGGATGGGGTGGTCTTGTGTTGCTGGAATCAAACGCTGGCATCTGCGGAGACGACTAGGTTGGGGATGCTTCAGGCGAAAGCCTTGTGCCGACCTTGTCGGCAACGATGACGGCGACGCTTTTGGGCGTCGTTTCCCTTCTTGAAGGGTCATTGGGGAGCTGCTGCCACCTGCTCATTCGTGGGCTCCGGGCGAAAGCCTTAGATCCTTTATTAGTTCGGACAACGATGGCATCTCGATGTCGTTCCCCCCCTTGGGGGCGTTGTTTTTTGGAGCCACAAAATTCGATGTTGGTTGCTCGATGTCTGGGTAGCAGAGGTAGTTGGGTGGTTGGAATGCTCGGTGGTGGCGGTGGAAGTGGTCTGTGGCGGCGACTGGTGCCTTGGTCATCCTGGTGTTGTTGGTTGACCTCTCATGGGGGCTCTTGGCGAAGGTGATGTCTCGGTGTTCGGTGCCCTTCGACGGCGCGTGAGGTTTTGTTGCTTTGCATAGTGCTCTGGCTCCCTCTATTTGTGATGGTGGCCATGGTGTGGCCTAGAGGAGGTGCAGGGCTATCTCGGTGGAGCATTGCCCTTCGGCACGGTCAGTGGCTCTCTCTGTCGCGACGTGGCTAGGCAATGGGATACCCTTCGATGGCGATTGTGACTTCCTAGCTCTTCAAGGTGTGAGTGATCGCAGGGCAGCGGGTGACTTCTTCTCTTCGTCTTCTCGGCAACGAATCTCCTTTCGACTGATCCATCAAAGCTAGCCCCTGCTCTTCTCGGTTAGCCTAGTGGTGATGGGTGCTAAGTTCTTGGTGTCACCTATTGTCGTAGCTTGTTTCCTGGTTCTTCTCTGTTGTCCCTTATTCCTTCTTGTGTGTGTTGGGTGCTACACTTGTGTAGCCATTGTGTTTGTATCTCTGTCTTAACTATGATAATGAAAATGGTTCAGGCCGGCATAAGCCCGCCGTAGCTCCGTCAAAAAAAATGTATGTAGGCCTTTTGCTGACAAACTGAAATATGGAGCAGTTCATATATGTACTCTAGTGTCACTACATTTTCAGTGCCATACAAATCAAGATTGTACTCTAGTGTCAATACATTTTCAGCACTCTATGTCAATACATTTTCACGCCTCACATACATTACAATGTACCCATGCTGTTCTGAACAGTACAGAAAATTTGAGTAGCAACGTACAGTACAGACACAATTGGGCAAAACTACAATGTCATCTACTACTACTCTGAACATGCACTGGGAGTACCTGGAGCAAACTACTATGTACAAACAATGTCATCTCCTCCACTACTACTCTGTAGGAAATTGCAGAGAACTTCCTCAAGCATCTCATGAGCAGCACAACTATTCACTTATCAATGAAGGTCCCGAGCTGTCAGTTATCAATGAAGATCTACATACACAGCTAATCATTCAGTAGAAACAAATGTGCTCTGGATCTATATGAACAACATTGTCAAAAATCCTGAAACTACTTTGCATGGGAGTACATGACAGCTCCATGCTTGAAACACATGCTTACCATACTCCATGCTTAAAACATACTCCGCTGGTTACTCCATCATCTAGAAGCTTGAGAGCAGGAACAGAGCTTGAAGCCGCTGGAGTACTCCTGGTTAAAAGTCCTTTGGCCATCATCTAGAGAAAACCATAATCAGGTCTCAACATACCCAGTTACTCCATCTAGAAATATTCAGCATACCCACATGGAGTAGAAATAATCACTCATTTGAGCATACAACAGAAATATTCAGTTACTTGCTGCCATTCAGTCACAGAATAAAAATGACAGCGTTATGCTCTCAATTTCAGAATAAAAATGTCCTACAGTTCCACCAAAAAGAGTTGAGCAAAATTGCAGTAGCAAGAGGCTCTTGCAGGTTCGCCAAGAATACATTATTGCAGTAACTGAACTACTCCCATCAAGCATAAGGCTTTTTTTCTACTCCACGAACATGATCATTGAAAATACACCATTGCAGTAACTAATATACACCATTGGATTGGAGTAGCTACTGACAGGTTCAAGAACATCTACCCACGAACATGTACTGACAGGTTCCACACGCAGAGAGAGGGAGAGGGACGCACCGTGTTGACCTTGCCGCAGCCGACGCGCTGGAGGTGTAGGAGACAAGGCGCCCCGGATCCAGCACGGTACAAGCCCAGCGCAACACTAACTGCTGAAGGTGGAAATTAGTTTTCACTAATTAATATAGCATGAAAAAAAAACGTCTATCCTGCCTGGCTTGAAGATTAATCATGTACATATCAAGCAAATGTTTGGAGAACTTGTTATCATTCATTTCAATTACCATCATATTTCTAGAAATCGCCAATTTGATATTCATTTGACAATTAATAAATAAAAACTTGGAAGCTACTGCAATTACTCGTGTGTGCTTCACATGAAAAACTGAACAACTTTGACTTGATTATCTTTTGCACCATTTGCTGCTGATGATTTGGGATTGTATTAATTGCACTTAGCCCTTTGTTGCTAAATATCATGTTCAAGCGGATGACTTTTGCATGTGTAAATTCAAGTAAAAAAAATACTGTACATAACTGTTCAAAAAAAAATACAAAGCTCTTTGCACCATGTGAGTATAAAGGCCTTGATTATATTATAATAGTAGTGCTTACTCCCTGGGACATATGAACCTTGAAATAAACAAGAATCTAGTTGTATCAAAGATAGATGAAGATAGTTAGACATGTGGCAGTGGATAGATCTCTCAAAGAATCAACCGTCTAGAATACTAGCCCCAGTAAACTACATGTAAAAGATAAAATGAAATAGAGAAAAATGTGGAAAAGTTACAGTCCTTTGCGTTTCATTGCATTGAAAAGATGGGGAAAAGTTACAGTCCTCCTGGAGGTTAGTTTTACAGTACATCATACAACTCGGTGGATATCCCAGGATCAAGGCAGAACAACCCGCAGGCCTGTGCCCCTGCCATAGCCCAGAATCAGATCTCATCCATGATCTTGTCGAGGAGCCCAGCGATGGAAGGCATCGCGTTGGCGAAGACACATTCACTGATTAGATAATTTAGCCGGACATAGTGCCTATCACTGACTTGATGTCATTGGCGATATTCTTGGCATCTGCTGCAATACCAGCCAATCCTCTCCTTGCTAACCTAGCACAGTAGAGCCCATTTTCACCTTTCCAATGATTCGGATATTCTTTGATAGGCAGTCCATTGTCATTTATCATGCTCTCACCATTCTGGGATAAAAAATAACATAGAGCTTGTTAGCAGATTTAACAATTGTTGCACCAACAAAACAAACTCAGACATATTCAAACATCGATGTTGTTACCATGAGCCATATATTTGTTGTGCTTTTGTATCCAGTTGCTAACACAATCGCATCAAATGATATATTTTTACTGCACTGAAATTCAACTATATCGCCCATGACCTTACTAATGCTCCCCTGTACCTGTAGGAGATAAATAGAATATTGATAACTTGGCATATGAAGACAACATCTGTTATGAAATTTATGTCATGTCAAGGATATACTTACTTTGATGATACCTTTTTTGATTAACCCAACAGTGCCAACATCAATAACAGCAGATCGGCCGGTTTTTGACTTGAGGATCATTGGACCCATTTTTGGCCTTCGGATTCCATGCCTCGGTAGGTCTCCAAATATTAAATTCGCAGCCATCACAATGAGGTTATCCACTAGATTCAGTGGAAGACGGTGAGCAAGTGTCATCCCCAACCGAATTAATTCCTTTGTCATTACATGAATCTGCAACCATAAAACATGTCACATCTCTTTTGAAGTCTGCACGATAAAATAAAATTTCATAGAATCATCTTCTTTCAAGAGTTAATTTTTCGGTATTGTAGTTCTTCTAATTGTTTAGTTGTTTCTGCACGTTATAAAATAGTATATCGCTCTATATTATGAAATACTTTCTAGTAGTAATAACTCTGAAAATTTGCGTCCCTTCTAGTGGTGACTATAATAAGAAATTTCCCTCTACCCACTGAAAATTTATAGTGCCCATAGGGCGGGTGTGGGGGGATTCCCTAGTGTTTCCAGGTCAAAAATAATATATAGTGTGTGTACATACCGGGCTTCGTATAACAATTGAGGTATTGGCACCATGGGTCGCATGGTCATAAGCAATTTCCATTCCAGAGTTTCCAGATCCAACGACCAATAAATTCATGCCAGAGTAGTTCTTGCCTGACTTGTAGCTTGATGAGTGGACGACATCACCCGAAAAACTTTGTAGTCCGGGGATCATTGGAATATTCTCTGCACTATTCTCACCACTGGCCACCACAAGAAACTTTGTTGTGAACCTGACTATTGTGCTCTTTGCCATGTCATGTGCCACAATGGACCAACATTTTTCGTCATTGTCATATGTGGATGACTTCACACTAGTGAGATACTTGGGTTGAATATTGAAACGCTCAACATAGTCATCCAAGTATTTCACAAACAAGGTTTTTGGTATGTATGTTGGCGCATCTACTGGGTATGACATGTGTGGCAACTCACAGAACTCCTTTGCAAGATGCAGCTTGAGCCGATCGTAGGCGCGGTTGCGCCAAAGTGACGCGTTGCAGCTTTCACGCTCGAGAATGACATAGGGAATTGAGAATTGACTAAGGCATGCTGCTGTTGCAAGGCCGGCTGGCCCAGCGCCAACAATCAACACTACAACATTCTCCATTCCAAAGAGAAGAGTTGACAAAGTTGTGGGATAGGTGCAATGGTATGCTGGGAGTGTTTGCTTGTTTGCTCGATGAATCTTTGGATGCATATGTGGGCATATATATACTGGTATGTTTCTTGTGTCAATCTAGATTGAGGAATGAAAAAGGTAAGGATTTATTGACGCCTTATCCTGGTGTGTACTAGTATTCTATCTAAATATTGAACCATTGGTGCGAAAGCATGTCCTGATACATTATAGGGGATACAAAATAGGCAGGAATCACACTCTTGATCAATTGGTTTTTTGGAAACTTATCAACCGGCTTTGGATATGTTTAGACTAAAAACTCTTTAGAATTTCTTTCCATTCCTAAAATCCGTATAGGATAAGGATATGTTCAGCATATACTCCCTCCGTCACAAATTACTTGTCACGGAAATGGATGTATCTAGATTTATTTGTACTTGATTATTTCTCAAGACATAGCCATCTAGGCAGCAACAACTTAAACAGAAATTGCAGTAGACCACCCTTGTTTCTGTCATATGTTGACCACTATCCGCACATGAACAAGAACACTACCAGCCAAGTAATAAGAAGGTTGTAAGCCTGTACATGGAAAATGGTAGGACATTGCTATTGTATCATGTAGATATGGATCTGCCATGGGCAAGGCCATAACAACATGTGCTGGTATTTGCAAACTGCAGCCGGTGGCAGGCTTGAGTGCCCGTAACTGGACAGGAATGTTAGCCTCACATGACTGCAGCCCTCAATAAGTGGGGCACGCCGGCCGGCCCACACCAGAGGGAGGAAGCCGCGGCCTTGGAGGGCCAAGCGGCAAGATATTGGTCTACTTCTTAATTTTGTTTTTCCAAATCAGTAACACTAATAGCTAGTTCATTTTATCGATAAAGAACAACTAGCTCATCAACCGTTATTTGAACAACTTGCTTGCAGATTTAAAAATTAAAAGGGGAAGACTATGAGCATGCATAATTTTTACTACGGGAATATTCAAGAGCATTAATGAAGATCAATTTTTTTCCTCGCAAAAAATGATGATCAAATGTTGATGTAATTCAAAAAAGAGAGGTTTTGTAGCAAAAATTTGCCTCATGGGTATAATGTGATTTTTTATGTGCCAGTTTTATTCCTTTTTAACCAAAGTAATCACTATTAAGTTTTAGCACACCCTTCATTTTCTTTCTAGATTCACCATTGTCCATGATGTGAGGACTCATTGGGCATGAGATTTTAAATCCTATCATTTGTGATGTGCATCACATCGCGCATGGGGCCTCCTGGGCCACCACGTGTGATTAGTGTATGGCATATTTTCACCCTAACCATTTTCCATAGTGGCTGGTCTAGGGGTCAGTGTTTGAGATGCCCTAACCATTTGCCATAGTGGCTGCTAATAGTATGGTCTTGTACTAGTAGTGCTATTGTAGTTTAATAATGTTCAACTAATAGACTTAAATTTTAAAAAAAGGTGCTTCCACTGATACTGTTAGCCATCTTCCCACTCAATCTCAACTTCTTCGTCTACGTGTTCATCCTCGCAGTTTAGTACACACTTGTTCTTTTCTTCACTTGAGTTCATCTTTTTATCATCGTCAATACTTCTATGATCCACGCTTTGTTTTAACATCCATGGAGGAAAGACTTTCGACCATGAACCATTGCTTGTGCCAGACCGACCTACACCATGATGTCTGCAATATGGCCACGACAGCTGCCACACCAATATTATTTTCTTCGCGCCATGACGGCAGGCTCATGAACTCTGGAGCAACTAGGCCTTCCAACCTTTTGATCTACGCCTGCAATAGCTCTAGCTGCTCATCCATCCTCCGATGCATGTCCTCCAACTTTTCAAGCCGCCTATGCTTTGGCCGTGCGTTGTCGACTTGTTCTGGGATTTAAAAAATGTTTATCGGATTCTAATTTTTGGTTCATTGTTTTAAAAAATGTTCATCAATTTGAAAGTTTGTTCATCGAATCAAATTATTGTTCGTCAGTTTTTTTAACAAAATGGTCATTAAATTCAAAATTTGTTCATCATTTTTTCAAAAAAAACTTGAATAGAAATTTTGTTCATCAAATAAAGAAAGGTTCATCAAATTCGATTTTTTTCATCAATTTTGAAAATATGTTCATCAAATTCAAAAAATGTTCATTCATTTGAAATCACGAACATTTTCTGAATCCAAGAAATGTTTTTGAATTGGGTGAACATTTCTTGAAATAATTTCCCAAACATTTTTTCAAATCATGAACGGATGGGCTAATGAAGGGGACCTCCTACAAGGCGCTTTGGCGCCGGTTGAGGGGCACCCCTATGGGACCTCCTATGCGCCGCATTCTGCGGCGAATACGGAGGGCGACACACACAGGAGCCGTGTGGCTAGGCCGGCCCACTAAGACACACCGCCAGTAGTTAACAACAGTAAAAATCGAAAAATAAAAAGAGATGCCGCCAGGATTCGAGCACGAGACGTCGCTCTGGTCCAGAGCGCTCCTTAATTACCAGCCACATGTGATCAAAAACGCATCACAAACATATTTAGTAACTTACCTTTGCGGGATATTCCCAGTTGGATGTTATTTTCTATACATGTACAGTAGCATATATATTTTTGAATATTTGAACACATTTCGAAAACACATGAAAGAGTATTTGAAGAAATGTAAACAAAATTTGAAATTCCAAAATAGTCTTTGAAAAATGAGCACAAAATTTGGAATTTCAAACATATTTTGACAAAAATAGTAAAATAAGAACAAAATTTGTGAAGGAGTTACTTTTACTTTGGAACAATTTTCTCAAATATTAGAGCACATTTTAAATTTTTATTTTTTAACAAAAAGGAATTAATTTTGAAACCACGAACGTATTTTAGAAGAATTAACAAAAATTGACGTTCCAAACATTTAAGTCAAAAGACGAAATGTTCTACAAAACACCAAGTCTTTCCAAATTTATGAACGATTTTTTTAAACTGTTTTTCAAAAAACAGGAACCTTTTTTGAAAATCATGAAGATTTCTTGGAACGGGAACATTTTTTCAAATTCCAAAACAAAATTTGGAGACGTGAACACTGAAATTCCTAAGCAAAATATGAAAACACAAACATTTTTTGAAACTTGAAAACAATTTATGAAAGTGGGACATTTTTTAAAACACCAGACAAAATGCAAACGCGAACATATTTTTAAACACGAATTTTTTTCCTGAAGTTGTGAGCAAATTTTGGAAATAAGAACTTATTTTGAAATTCCTGTACATTTTCTGAAACATAAATTTTGTATGAATGTCATTCTCAATAGATTGTTATAAAGAGAACATCTTTTCAAAACATGAACATAATAAATATTTGAAAATGAATTTTTTTTGGAATTATTCAACATATTTTAAAAAACAAAAACATTTTTTGAAATTGTGAACCAATTTTAAAACAAGAACATTTTTTGAAATTGTGAACAAATTTTGAAATTGGGAACATTTTATAAAATAACTGAACATTTTTTGAAAACATGAACAGAAGAAAATATTTGAAATCTAGAACATTTTTTGGAATTGACTGAACATTTTTTAAAACATGAACATTTTCTTAAATTGGGAACAAATTTTGAAATGAGACCGTTTTTTTAGATTCCTGAAAGTCTTTTTAAAACACGGACATTTTTCAAAATTGTGAACAAAATTTGGAAACGTGAACATTTTTTGAAATTGAGAACAAATTTTGAAAACAAGAACATGTTCTAAAATTCCGAATAGATATTGGAAATTCTCAAACAAAAGAAAATTAAAAAATCGAAAGAGCAAAAAAAGACAAGAAAACAGAAAAATAAAATTAAAATTTTAAACAAAAAAATAAAAAGAAAAAGGAAAGAAACAAAAAGGGAAAACAGGGGAAATGAAAAAAACGGTTCAGGAACCACATAGAAGATTTCCAAAACCGGACTTTCACAAATGTTTGAACGGGCCGGGCCAACAAGAACGCTGGTCGATCTCCCCTATTTCTCGCTTGATGCGAGACAGGGGGAAGAGCTCACGTCTGGCGTAGCCCAGGCGGGCCGGCCCAGCCGCCCGGTAGCAGATCCTATTTTTTCAGTTTTTAGTTCTTGGTTTTTGATTTATTTTTGTACTTTTCTTTATACTTTAAAATATTCTACACTATATATATATATATATATATATATATATATATATATATATATATATATATATATATATATAGTGTGTGTGTGTGTGTGTGTGTGTGTGTGTTTGTGTATGCATATGGTCGTATGAGAAATTTATTATATATGCATGACATGTACAATATGTAGTAGCGTAAAATATGTTTGAAATGAAAAAAAATTAAATGGAAAACAAAAGATGAAAAGGAGAAATAAACAATAAACCTTAAACCCCCTAAGCCCCTAAACCTTTAGTCCTGGTTGGTGGCACTAACCGGGACTAAAGGTCCCCAACCCTAGCATGCGCTGCCGGCCACGTTGAAGGGATTTAATCCCGGGTCGTGGCCAACCGGGACTAAAGGGTGAGGGCCTTTGGTCCCGATTTATTATGCCCAGTTGGTGACCCGGGACTGAAGGCCCTTCCCAACCAGGACTTATGGCCGATCCTCTACTAGTGTGAGGTGGAAGGTTATGGGTGGGAGTGTGGGGAGAGATTAAACTCATCAAATTAAGATGTACATCACATGGGAGCCTGTAGTCAGGCCAATAACATTAAGAACACTGATATAAATAGGCTCATAAAGGAGGAAAGAGGTAACTTGATTGGATTGATCAGATGGAGAATTTCATATTTTTGAGCTTAAGTAGTTCAAGTGAGAAAAATACATCATAACATTGTTTATTTTTTAAAATTAATTAACAATTCTATTTACTTTCAAGTCTCCATGTTTATCATCGGTAAATCAACATCTCAATCATTAATGGACCAAAATAGATAGGAGCCGCAAAAATGTGATATGCCACTCTTTCCTTCCTCCCTCCCTCTCATGCATGCATGACTTCATTCATTAGATTGTTCTAACTTTAAAGTTCAATACATGGTTATCGCTTACAACATTAATCCGATTGACGATCCACTTTCACTGTTGGCTTCCTCGCAGCGAGATCTTTGAAACTAGATTTCACAGAGGCATGATTTGACTGTTTGTATTTGCCAGATTGTTCTACTTACTTGGCAGGTTATTAGTCACATAGTTGCCAAAATAACCTACTTTGTTGCCACGTTACTAATGAAAAATATACATCGATGTAGAACTTGTTCTGTTTTACTTGTATGAGTTGATACCGACTTCTTACTTGTTCGCACACATGCATACTCACTCTCTAAGTGTTCATTTTATGACGATGTTTAAAAACAAACAAGACTATTTCTTGGTAATTACACAAAAATATCATGGTAACTACTCACTCTCACATAGAACCCATGCTAACATACCATAATAACTAGTAGCAGAAAAAAATATTCTCAAAACCTACCAACATGATATCTTGTTTTCAAGCTATCACCGAGGTGAAGTGAATGGTGAAGACAGATCGTTAATCGGATTAATGGCTCATGAGAATTTTGTTTGAAAATTCAAATTTAGCAATTAATGTGATGATTTCAACATGATGTCTAAGATTCCTACACGGATTCATGTGCTCTCTGAGAAAAATCTCATGGGAGACCGACGTCACGTTTGGGGACATGTGTGCTAAGTCGATTTCCCCACCATGAATTCATGTAATGTTCAATTAGCAACAAACCAGACAAATAACACCAATCTGGATGTAATTAATAACACAAGACGGAACAATGTCTACAAACGGATAAAATGACACATCTGATTCCAGGAAATTATAGTTCGAGCACCCACTGGGAAGTTTGAGTACAAAAGTCAGAAACTAGCGAGAACTCTTGAGACAAACAATAGCAACTCAATCGGCTAGATATTGGGTATAGAGGACACATTATAGGAAGAGGAAGAGCAGCTGAAAAATGCCAAATTAACACTAAGCGAAGAACACGGAACAACAAGAGGTCGACATCGAGACAAGAGGAAGAAAGGGAAAATATTATGGAAAATTCGAATCTGAGCCCGAGCTCATCTGCACCTGCGCTCACGAAAAAAATCAAAATAAATACTAGAAAAATTCAAAAAGTTCCAAAAAAAATTTGGGTGGTGGACAATTTGATGCGTGAGGTATGCTCCAATTTTCAAAACATTTGGACTTCTGTGCAGCTCTCAGCAAAAACGACAAATCGGAGGTCTGTAAAAATGTGTACTGTTCATATACTGTTCTGGCCTGAATTTGTCTTTTTTGCTGAGAGCTGCACAGAAGTCCAAATGTTTTGAAAATTGGAGCGTACTCACGCATCAAATTGTCTACCACCCAAATTTGTTTTGGATTTTTTTGAATTTTTCTAAAAATTTTACGAATTTTTTTTTTGACCGGGTGCAGATGCAACCGGGCACCGAAACGCCGTTCTCAAATATTATACGCAACTTATATTATCATTTGTAGATGGCGCCACCCGCACACACAAGCTAACAAGGAGGAAATGAGCAGATTGAAATCTGGAGGCCATCCAAGAGCAGTTGGGCGATTGGGTGCGGCCCATTTTGGAAGCAACATCCCTTTTACATTGGGCAAACCATGACGCGGGGCGATACGTGTTTCCAATTCCCATGTGCATGTCATTACAACTAACCTCTAAGTTCTTTCCTCACCTTCCCCCTTGTTCATTTGTGGTTGTTCCCTACATTTATGAATGAACAATACTTTGCCTTGTTATATATTTTTATCCTTTGGTAAGGGTAAGGAGGTATATTTATAGAGGAGAGGTCGGAGGCTATGATCCACACAAAGTGTAACATGTTTTTTAGAAAAGGAGGAGGACCCCCGGCCTCTACATTCGGACCGATGCATGCAGCCACTTTATTAATTATTCACAAAAGACCTTAAAAAGTCATACAACAGTAAGACTAAAGGCACCGTCTAGGCAACATGTGTCGCTACTCCTATCCAGTTGATGAAGAGATGTTGATAGTCTGGGCCCAAATAGACCTCACAGACAAGCCTAACATCTAAGACCTGAGGTCCCAACGAGCACTCCTGCCAGGTATGGGGCACTCACCAGTCCGACGCATTCCTCAACCAGGACGCCTGCCGTGTATGATGACGCCGCAGCCACCTGCCACCAATCCATCTTCAGTGTTGTACTGCTGCATCTACATTGCCCGGTCTAGCTGTCATCGACGCCACCACGACGCTAGACAACGCCACCATCCTACGCTCGTCCATCATCACACGCCCACTGGCGAGACCCCGATGCTCCGTGCCACTCTGACCCACCGATGTCGACGTGCCAGATGCCACGCCGCTCCTCCATCGCGAACACCACCTGCTGCCACTGGTCCCATCCCCTCCGCCTGTTGTTCCTCTAACCGAGCACCCGAAAGCCCCAAGCGGCGGCTCCAAGAAGGGTACGACAAACACAGTGCCGCCGCCGCCCAATCTAAAGAGATTTTTGGTTTTCACCGGGGCATGGGGTCGGGGTAGAGAGCAGGGACCTCGACGGAGCCTGTAAGTAGGAGAATGGCGACCCTGGTCGTCGACACCGTCGGGATGAACGAGTCATCCAGATTTTTCTCCGGTCTGATGTCACCTCTACCAGCCCCCGCGAACGCACCGGGGCCGACGATCGCGATCGTAAGCCACCAAGTGCAGCGGGAGAAGGCCTGCAGAACGGAGGAGATCCACCATCAACTCACCACCGACGCGGTCAAGATGCCGGCTATCCACCCCCACGAATGTCACTAGCCGAGGGCGTCGCCATGCCGGCCCCAGGTCCAGGTTCCTGCATGAAGGCCGGAGTGGCGAGATCCTCCATGAGCAACGAGATCCAGCACCGCGCGGCTGACGCCATCGCCCAAGCTCGCCGTCGACCGGTCCCGCCACCGCCGGGAGACCGCACGCTGCCGGGAGTCCCACACCCATGGATCTGGGTGCCCATGCACCGCCGCGAGCCCGCCGCCTCCGGGATCCGCCACACCGCTGGGAGGGCCACACCCCGCGGATTAGGACGCCCACGCCGCTGCAGATCCGGGAGAGGGAGGAGAGACCCTCCGCTGCCGCCGTCGCACGCACGGGCTTTGCCCGGCGTCGACCATCGGCAGTGGCGGAGGAGGAGAAGGGCGCTGGATGGAAACTAGGCGGCGGCGGCGGCTGTGCCCTCCCGAGCCTCCCGCATGGGAGGCGACGAGAGAGGGACGCGAGTTAGGTTGATAATGCGTGGGAGGCGACCTTCGCACAAGTGTAACATGTTGGCTGAATATTCATTATTAGAATGACCACGGATATTTGGTTTCACTTGATATACATAGGAGCAACGACGTAGCTATGACTTGTTTGTACGTTTTTAAATCTTTTATTAAACCAGTGTGTCCAAATTACAAATCGTATTCACCGTTGCATCCTGGCTTCGAGATCTTCAAAATTAGATCTATATTGGCAGGTTTCGACGAATATTTTCTTGAGCGAAAATTGTGCTCCCAAAATGAACTAACATGTGCTCCTAAACTGTACTAAGTTGTGCTCCTAAGTGAACTAAGTTGCGCTCCCGCAAGGTGAAGCATAACTATGATCCAGTTAGAAAGCATACATGTGCCTCCCACATGAGCACAACATGTTTCCCAGGTGAGCTAACTTGTGCTTCTGTAGGGGATGAAGCACACGTATACTCTATGCGAAAACACCAGTGACTGATCTAGGATTTGAAGTTACCCGGGGCGGACTTCAAAAGCAAATAAAATATCAAAGCCACAATGGAATCAAGTAAGACAATCAACAAATCTAAGTGGCCAAGTAGTATGCATTCAAGCAAGTCGATCAACACAATTAATTATTCAAAGTAATTTCACTCCGAAGAACTAGCTAGGTGAAAAATATATAATGCAAATACATAGAAAGTCTAACTTGGACTCCCATTGATTGAATCCTCGTCCATTTTTTATCCCAAAATGTCAATCTGCCCATCTTCTTAAAATCGAATTTCTTAACTAATATTTGTTATTCAGCTTTCAAGAATTAGGCCAATATCTTTTAAAAGAACGAATTAGGCCAATATGAATATTTTAAAGAATGACAAGCCTATAACGGAAGAACCGAAGGCTGGGAGAGAGCGAAAGAACATGTTGCTTGCTGCCTTTGTTGACTGCTTGCTTCAAGTTTCGAGCGGGGCAGGGCGGCGATGTTGTCTCCTGTGCATACAGTGCCCTAAACAGTAGGAACAGAGGGACTACATCTCATCTCGCGTCTTCTGTTGGACATGGGAAACGCATCAGCCAGGCGGGGAGCTGTTATTCATGCAGGCGGCGAGCGGACGTGCCTGATCAATTGATGCTATAGTCAAACGATCGTGGATTGAGATTGTAGGAAGTCTAGGCTCACGAAGGTATACATAGGAAATAAAAGGGCCTTTACCACCATTTTTTTTGAATTTTTGTTTGCGACTTGCTCGGAGGCTCATCTAAGTCTATCGAAATGTTACCTTCTTTTTCTCATCATCCTACTCGTGTCGACTTCACAGGCTACGACTGAAGCAGATCTTGGCACCGACCATGTAGTAGGGCATTCAATAGGTACCAAAATTTTACCCGAGTGACCGCTCCTACACGAGCCCACGTGGTCGCCGCACCAGGGAAGGCACACAGCGGGCCATGCAGGCTACCAATGAGTGGGCCACGTTGCAGTGTTCATATGTGTTTGCTTGAAGAAAGCCTCAACCGTACGGATCCATTGCTCTTGCATCAGTTCTTCGTTGATGAAGGCAGTTTTCATCTCTTCCTATGGAGAATTCTCATGATTCGTTTTGTTAAGGAAATCGAGATGCATCATGTACCTTCGGAAATTTCCCGACGAGGTTTGTCTCCAAGCTAGTCAAAGGGCAAAGCAACATTGCATTTCGTGGCATGGACCTTTTTCTGACACCTCTCGTTCCTAGCTAGATGTGTGGGTGCAAATGATAGTAGAAAAGGATGAGATGATAGTGCAAACAGGATCCCACTTAGTTTTCATCCATATGGTTAAGCTAGTTTGATGCAACAACAATCGATGAAGGGCAAGTAGATATTATACATTTGTGGGAGACATATCGACCAGGAGGCTGTGCTTTTGTGACGGTTGTGGGCGAAAGATTGTTGAAACCCTTTAATGAAACATCACATGAGAGATGAGATGGTTGGGAAATGTTAAATATACTCGCACGGGATAAAACTTTCTACAGTATAAATATGTGGCACCCATCCTAGGCTGTTGATTGTCCATGCGCATACGAGTTGTGTGCAGATCCTCCGGGCTCTCCAGACGGCCGTATGACATGGCCAGTCAAGCGTCCGTTATAGGTCATTTTGCAAAACGCGCCTGAAGTGTATACCCTCCACTGCGAGCTGTGCCGGACCATTTTGCGTTTTTCTTTTATGCTGCGAGTTGGGCCGGGCCATTTTGCATTTTTCTTTTATTTGTTTAAAGTGGAAAAAATTGGTGGGCGCGTGACGGATCGAACTCAAGACCTGTACATTCGTAGTTCGCCATGCTAGCCATTAGCGACATCACACACTTGTCCATAGTCCATAGTAACTTCTTTCGTTATTTTAATCTTTATCTAGTCCGCCTTTCTTTTTCATTTTTCTGTTTTTCTCTTCTTCTTTTTTTCTTAAATGCGCGATTTTTTATCGATGAACTTTTTCTTCAAAATCGGCAAACCTTTTTAAAAAACCCATGATCTTTTTTGAATTCAATGACTTGTTTTTCGAAATTTGTGAGCTTTTTTAAACATTTAAATGAAATATTTAAAAGTTTCTGAAGTTTTTTCAAAATTGATGAACTTTTTAAAAATTTGAAGATTTTTTTTTAAAAATTGATGAATTTGTTTCAATTTTGACGATTGTTTTTCTAAATTGATGATTTGTTTTTTAAAAATCGATGAACATTTTTTAAAATCTATGAATGTTTTCAATTTTTAAGATTTTATTGAACATCGATGATTTTTTTTGAAATTCAATGAACTCTTTTTCAAATTCGTGAATTTTATTTAAAAAAAAAAAATTTGGTGAACTTTTTTCAACAATTTCAATAACTTTTCAAATCCATGAATTTTTCTTGGATTAGTAACCTTTTTAAAAAAATTGAAGTTTTTAAAATTCCGTGAGCTTTTCAAATCTGTGAACTTTTTATAAATTCATGAACTTTTTTCTCAAAGTAGAGAACTGTTTTCAATATTCATGAACTCTCTTGTACATGGACCTTGAGTACATGGACCTTTGCTTTTTGAAATAATTCGTGAGCTTTTTTTTAATATGTGATCTTCCAAATTTTGGAATGCGTGGCTATAATTGTTCTTAAGTATTTCATGGAAGTATGGATCAATATTACCATGTAGCTATGGTGGTTAGATAAGCGCACGCTAAAACTTAACGCTGCGAGTTCAAATCCTCACCACTGAAAAAATTAGGGTTTTTTCCACTGGCATTGCATGTTCGTGGGCCCGCCCACCAGGGCATTGCAACGAGCGCCATATGGGTTTGGCGCTGCTGTAAGCGTGGAATAGGAGATCCCGTCTTAGGCGCACCTATATCTCGCGTTCAGCGAGAGGAACAGAACACTCACTGAACGGGAGATTGAGATGGGCCGGCCCAGAAAAGCGGGAGGACATAGCCTCCTTTTTCTTTGTTTTTTTACGTTTTCTGTTTTTGTTTTTTGCTTTATTTTTGTACATTATTATACTTTAAAATTATATATATATATATATATATATATATATATATATATATATATATATATATATATAGTAATGCTAAACTAAGCATGAGTGTAGAATAGCTTATTCTACACCCCTAGTAATGCTCTATACAAAATATAGTAACGTAGCATATAAAATACAGTAATTTTTTTGAGAACATAGTAAATCAAAAACTTGGTTAGTAAAAAAAATATTTCAGAATTACTACATTTTGTATAGTGTTTTACTAGATTTTGTACGTAGCATTACTGGGGTGTAGAATAAGCTATTCTACACTCAAGCTTAGAATAGCGTTACCCTATATATATATATATATATATATATATATATATATATATATATATATATATATATATATAGTGTTACTATTCATCACCCAGGGTGCAGAAAAAGTTATTCTTCACCCGAGGTAATCTTACGATCATTTCATAAATAAATTATGTTTCAAATATAAATAGTTACAGTCATATTGATTCATTGTGTAAAATTTGCATAAAAAAAGGTCAGAATACCAGAAAAAATACATTTATGTACATTTTACACTATGTTTTTACATTTGTAATTTACGTAATATAAAATATTTTTTACTGCAATTATATATTTTCTTACGTTCTCTTTTTACGTCTGAAATAAGACAAAATTTACGAAACGTAAAATTACGGTGCATTGATGTTAAAATAGAGGGCGGTGAAGAATAACTATTCCTCACCTAGGGTGGCGAATAGCGCGACCCTATATATATAGCAGCCCGCTTTTTCATATGCTTGTTCAATATTTTTCAAATGTTTGTTGAGCGGCTGCACGTCTTTTTCTACTTCACAATAGAGATCTTGTTGCAGAAACATTTGTAAAAGAGATTGTCCTATGGATTTTGTGTTTGCAACATAGGTTGTGTTGCGGGATACTTTTTTTTTGCAACATAGATTGGGTTCCAGAATTTATTTTTCTGTCTTCACTTTATTTGCAACAAATGTATTGTTGCTGGAAAAACTTTGCAGCTAAAGTGATATTGCAGATTATTTTTCTTCGAATTCACCTTAATATGGTGGTATGGAAGAAAGTTTTGCAACATGACTGGTGTTGCAGAAATCTTCCTTGCAACAAATTGGATGTTGCAAAAAAAACATCATTTCTGTTCACCATGAGCTCCCGTGGGACAGTGTGAGGGGGAGCAGCGCCACCTGTCCCCGCCATCGGTCGCCGCTGACGTGCGCCCGCTAGATGGTGGTGAGAGAGGAGAGGCATCACCAGTCCCCACCGCCGCGCCAGACCTCCGACTAGCTTGGCTCGTCACCATGCTCCTCACCGGTGAGACGTACGCCATTGATAGGCACTTGTATACGAGAGAAAGAGGTTGATAAAGAGATAAGATGAGGGAGAGACTTGAAGTGAAAAGATGTGGGCGGCCATGTCTCAAGCAAGGGGAACAACAAATGTGGGCCTGAAATCAGCCGGCCGACAGGTATTATTCCCTATGAAAAATGTTGAACAATTATTGGAAAGATGTTGAATAAGTATTGGAGAAATGTTGAACAAGAAATATTTAATGCGTATAGAATTTTTTTGATCATATATTAAAAATTATGAATTTTTTGATCATCTATTGGAAAATATTAACCAAGAATTTGAACAGGTTAATCAAGTATTTGGGAAATGTTAAATGTGTATAGATAAAATGTTGACCATGTATGAAAAATGGTGATTTTTTTGATAATTTATATAAAATATCAATCATGCATTTGAAAAATGGTGAACAAGTATTTGAATAATGTTAATCAAGCATTTGGAAAATGTGAAATGTGTACAGAATATATGTTGACTAGATAATCAAATTGTTTAAATCTTTTCATTTGAAAACCATTAATCAAGCATTTGAAAAAGTTTAAATGTGTGTATAGGAAAAGACTGATCAAGTATTTAAAAAATATTAATCAAGCATTGGAAAAAATGTAAAAAATGTGTATTAGGAAAAAATATTGACCAGGTATTAAGGAAATGTTAAACTTTTATTTGAAAAATGATAAACGTGTATTAGAAAATTGTTTGCGACATATACATGAAATGTACAATGAAGACCAAAATACACATAGAAAAGAAAAAATGAAAACTACAAAAGAAACAAAATAAAACAATAAAAATAAAAAAAGAACTAAAGAAAGAAATGCAAAAGGAATGAAAAAACAAAGGAAACCGATAAAAACCAAGAGATAAATAAATAAAAACTAAAGAGAGAAAAGCGAAAAAGAAATGAAAACGAGAAAAGAAACAAATAAAAACAAAGAAAAAACCAGAAAACCGATGAAACTGGGAAAGGAAGGAAGAAAGCCGATGACAACCAAGAAAGAATAAATAAAAATCAAATAAAGGAAGAAAAACAAAAAACCAATAAAAATGGATAAAAGAAACAAATAAAAACAAAAGAACAAACAAGAAAAACCGGTGAAAACAGGAAAGAAAGGAAAAAAACTGATGAAAGAGGAAAAAAAATGAAAGCAGTGAAGAAACGAAGAAAAATGATAGAAAAATGAAAAAAAAAGGAAAAGAATACACGATATAACCGAACCAGCGAACTCACTCCATCGAACGATTCTAGCATAGGAAAAAAATCAGACGAAAATGGGCCGGCCCAATTGCAATAGTGCATGAGGAATGCTTCAGCAAGCTGGAATCATGTGCTTGCTTAATGCGAGATATAGTCCCCACCAAGGCGTTGCAGTGAGTGCCAGATTGGTTCAGCCATGCTGAAAGCACGGAATAGGAGGTCCCGTCTTTGGGGCTATGTGTTGCCGCAACATCCCTTGCTCGCATGGTATCTAGAGTTGTGCTCACGCCTGAAGCGGTCCGAAGCTTGTAACCTTGATTGGGCCACCAAAGAAAAACCCTAGGTCGTAGGCCGAGGACCAAGCCGAGCGGTAGTGCCAGCCGTGTGGCCTCTTCTGACGCCAAATGTTCCACGTGTTTACGTCGGTTCCGGGGCAATCTTCTAGAGTCATGCCTCCGCTGCATATCCATCTATGTCTTTATAAATCGGCAGGGAAGTAAATGCAAATCATGCGCCCTCTTTTCCCCAATTACTCTGAAATTCCTTGGTCATTGCGGCGGTAGAAACATCCATTCCGATAGTTGATGGTGAGCAAGATTGACGCGGCCACTGATTACACAGACGTCGTTATGGAGGGATCTTCTGTCACGCCACTGCCTCCTTCGGGTGGGGTGCTTGTTTCGCCTAAGGGACTCGGAGACTGGAAACCTTCCATGACCACCATGGAGTATCTGGAGGGCCTGGTCACTCAGGGGTTCCTGCCCAAGCGAGATGCTCTATATTGGCTGGCGGCACGTCGTTCATACAAGGCTCCATCTCCTCTTCCTTGGAACCTGGTGGTGCATACCTCTTTCATTTGCTTATCATTACAGTAAATTCAGAAATCATTTTAGAATGCAATAAGTAAACATAAAATGCAATGGAAAACCATTAAAAAGTCATTTTGCATTAAGGAACATTTTTGCTTATCAGGCGGGCACCCGTGAATTTGGACTCGGCTTACATCTAGATACACGGCAACTTTTGATTTTCTTGTAGTGGTGTGTGTGCTGGGAAGGCCGCCAAGAGGGTCGACAGAATAATAAGAGCAGCGTGGGTAGCTAGCTAGATGGAAATTGCTTTATGCGAGTGTTTTACCTTGATTAGTATGGATTTGTGAGGAAGACCTCCCTTTGTGTATGGATGTGCGTGGAGTCAGCGCTCCGAATGGAAAAAGGTGGTAAGTTGGTTGAGATTTTGTCCGGTGCTCTCTCGCTGTTGGATACATAATTATATTTATAATTGATTTGACAGCTTAGGAACTCCCAGCTTGAATTACTAAAGTAGTTCTCCTGGAATGCGTTTGTCAAATCATGAGTCACACGAATCATTTTATAAGCCCCCGGAATCGTCCGCAAGACGCCTGAAATGGAGTAGTCAAACTCAGTAACTGAATTAAGCGGATGCTCGGAAAGCCGATATGAGTTTTTTTTTTTTTTTGAAAAGGTATGGTGAACAAGTCCTAGGCAGAGCATATGTTTGAAAAAGTACAGGCGGAAAGCTTCGCACCTTCTCAGAAAGTTGGAACACATGACTTTGAATTTACACGAAATCTTGTGTTTCAAGCTGTGCTCAACTCTTTTCTTCTGTTTATCATTCAGCACAAGCACTAGTCCACATACAAGCTAGCTCAGTTTTGTCACACGTGACATACTGTGATACTGATTATCCAGTAAAGTACCGCGATGAGATTGCTCCATCTAACCTCTGGGATTGTGATAAGTTTCTCTGACTTTTAACCGCTCAATGAATGACCGCTCATGCTACCCGCCATTGGACGATGCGCATTATATATGCAGTAAAGTTGCTCCGATGCTGGTAAGTTGGATGGATCTTGTGAGTCAGCACTCCAAATGGAAGAAGCTGGTAAGTTGGTTGAGACATTGTCCGATGCTCTCTCGCTGTTGGGTACATAATTATATTTACAATTGATTTGACAGCTTAGGAACTCCCAGCTTAAATCACTAAAGTAGTTTTCCTGGAATGCGTTTGTCAAATCATGAGTCACACGAATCATTTTATAAGCCCCCGGAATTGTCCGCAAGACGCCTGAAATGGAGTAGTCAAACTCAGGAACTTTTTTTTTGGAAAAGGTATGGTGAACAAGTCCTGGGCAGATCTTATGTTTGAAAAGGTACATGCGGAAAGCTTCGCACCTTCTCAGAAAGTTGGAGCACATGACTCTGAATTTACACGAAATCTTGTGTTTCAAGCTGTGCTCAACTCTTTTCTTCTGTTTATCATTCAGCACACGCACTAGTCCATACAAGCTAGCTCAGTTTCGTCACACATGACATACTGTGATACTGATAATCCAGTAAAGTACCGTAATGAGATTGCTCCATCTAACCACTGGGAATCTGGGATTGTGTTAAGTTTCTCTGACTTTTAACCGCTCAATGAATTACCGCTCATGCGGTCATGCCACCCGCCATTGGACGATGCACAATATATATGCAGACATTAAGGGTTGTGGTTCTTGTGCTTCGTCAAGCTAACTACTCCTGAAGAAGGGAAAGAGCGACCTTGGGGATCAACGACAATGGCGACGACACCGCCCGTTGTCTCTCCGCTCTTGGCCTCTCCTGCTGCTCAAAGCACACCTGAACCTGGCCTTCCCAGTGTTGTTGGCGACACTCAAGGCATCCCCTCCCCTGGCACTTCCAGTGGCAGAGGTGGTGGTGCCGGTGCTGCTGAAAACAACCTCCAAGACGGTGGCCCTATCTTTGGCAGCCGTGAGTACATATAATTTTCCTTTTCTTACCCAGTTCACATCGAATTTTCTTCAGGAGACAAATACGAACTATAGTGTTCATTATAGTGTTATACTAATTGTTACTCAAGCGGTTCGACTGTGGTCGACACCTTGCAAAAGTCAACTATAAAAGAATTTTTGTGTTATTTGTAGTATTTTTGAAGTCTTATAACAGTCGATTTGCTGGATGCTTGTGGTTGCAGACAATCCATTTGCCGGCGGACCTCCCGTCAACCGTTCATAGCAAAGCTCTTGCTCTGCTTCTGAGGTCCCACCTGTTCATTTGCTAGTAAAAATGTGTGGATGGAACAACATTTGAACGCAGTATTAATAAGGGCTTGTTGCCCTCTTGTTTATCAGAGATTGTGAAGTCAGGAATGTATCAGCACAATTTATTATTTACTGTGTTCGTTCCTATAACTTGTACAGGAGTACAGATCGACATATGTCTCGTATATACACATCCGACAAATACACCTTTTTTTAAAGGAGGTTCGATACGTCTTTCATCATTGTGATGCACACATTCACTTTCACTATTAATAATTACGACTATAAGTTGACTTCTTTCGTAACAATGCCTTCAAGAAGGGATAAACGTCATCACACCGTCACACGTCTGGCAGCAGATGACCTAAACAAGGAATTTCATCTGTTTCCAAGACAAGCCAGTGAAGACGGGCATCACAACAAAAATATAACGCCTTCAACAAGCTAATCATCGTAATCAGAGGAGTTGCTTTGCACGACCAGCCTTCTGAGTTCCATCCTAGATTGTTTCTAATGAAATAAATGGTGAAATCATATAGTATTTTGTACAAGAGAAAAGTTTATTTAAGAGAATAATGATATCTTATTCTTTCTCAGAAAACATAATAATGTCTTAAATCCAGTCAAATTGACTATATTTATTTTCATGAAAAAATGGGATCTATCAGGCACATTCAGGGTATGCCTCTACTATAAAATCCCGTAGTCATATTTTTTCTTCCTTTTGGTATTCGAGTCGAAGAAGTGAGAGAATTCTATAACTACCAAAATTTGCAATCAGCGCGGTTCCGGAGCGAGATATCTCGCTATGGGTGCCCCTGGGCTTCTTCCTCACCAGCTCTTCTTTGTCGTCGTCACTATCATTGAGTTTTGAAACAACCGGAGTCACTCGGCAGATAGTTGCGCCTCAGTGGTGAGGTTTTCCGCCACCACATGCGGGTCGGCGGGTAGGGTGGGGATTGCCGCAACATTGGCATTCTCGGCGGCAAGTTGCGCCTCGGTGGCAAGGTGCTCCTCCTCCTCCAACGGTTGGAGGGGCACGACCGTGATGCCATGCCGGAGTGGGGCTGCTACCCCTCTACCAGTGGCAGATAGAATCTAAGGGGTGGCTAAATAGAAGCACGCACCAAAAACAGCTAGGAAGATTAGCTAGAACGACTAATTGGAAGTGAGTTTAGCAGTAGGATTACCTTCTCTTTGCATCAAATTCTTTCTGAGGGGGGGGGGGGGGGGGGGGGGGTGGGGGAGGACGCGCGATGGTCCCGCTGAGGCTCCGCCCTGCCCTCTACCTCCTCCTCCAATGAGCTCAACTCTAAAACCTCCTCCTTGTCCGAGCTTGAGGAATCGTCTGGCATGACAATGGTTGAGAGGTGATAGAACAAGTAGGCGAAATGGTGGATCAGGAGGAGCCTCACCTTGGTGCATTTGGGCCCGATTCTAGCATAATTTGGAGAAGATGGGTAGCGGCGGGAAAAAGCTCTAGTTTGTGGAGGGTGATGGTGGGAATTTATAATCATGGGGAGGTGAATCGGCATCGTGCGAGCCGGTCAGCCACTTTGTCGATGGAGAGGAGCCGAAGCGGTGATCCGTGAAATTTGGAACGCCTCTAAGTCCATAGTGGTACGCAATAAAGAACACACATGATTGACCGTGCACTAAAAACTAGTTAGTGATAAGAAAATATCAGATCCGAGCTACTACTTAACACCCAGTCAGTGATAAGTTAGGGCCAGATATTACCCATCAATCTCTGACCGGCCTTAAAATGGCCAGTCAGTGATGAGTTTCTAGGATAGCCCCTAGACATTCATCACTAACGCATCCCCACTGGCCGATCGGTGACTACCCTCATCACTAACACTTATTCAGTGGCTAGTAAGTGGTAAGGGGCCAGGAGTGCTATGATTTGTAGCAGTGACAGTGGTAGAGTATAAATAGTGTGGTACTAGGAATAATGGGACAGTGGCAGAAAATGTTTGAAGGCGAACTCAACATCTTATCTTATCTTATATTTACTAATTGGAGGCACCGTTCAAGATCTCTCATTAATCCACATCATCAAAATTAATTACACCGTTGGATTGTAGAATGGACGTCCAGGATAAAAAGAAAACTTGTGTAACGTAGATGGTCCCATACAAGAAAAAAGAGCCATATGACACGTCCAATGTTAGTAGTATACAAAACAAATTAAGCCTCCAAATAAAAAAGGACCGCCGCACGTAAAAAAGAAAGCAAAGCCTCTCCATAAATGTCCAACGTAAAAAGGAAAATAAATCCAAACAACACGCTGATTACGCGCACCTTTAAAGTTCTCAAATGTTGATTAAAATAAAAAAGGCCAGCCTCATGTCCAAAAAAAGGAAATCTTCCATCTGCCCGCACCATTCAAGTTCTATCCATAAAAAGTCCCACGTATAAAAGGGGGAAGAAATTTAAACGACCGTATTACGCACAGCTTTTAAAGTTCTCAAAATAAAAAAAGACATCCTCCCGTAAAATAGGAAAGCTTCCATTTGACCCGCACCTTCCCTGTTCTCTCCGTGCAGAAAAAGTCCAATGTAAAAAAGTGAAGGACGTCGATAACTGCCACACGTGTGGCAGGAAAGGAGACGCACCACACGTCTCTAATGCAAATAGATTGCCATGTCATCACATGCATGCATGCGGGAATCTTTTCTGATTTTTAGTTTTTAAAATGTTTTTTTCTCTAAAATGAAAAATCCAATTGAAGATCCGTTTTCACCATTAAATCCCTCGCGACGAGATCTTCAAAACTAGATCTCATATCGATATATTTCGCTGAAATTTTTTTTTGGTTAAAAGTTGCCATGTCTATTGCACATGAATTGCCATGATATTTACACTGAAGTTGCCATGATATATTTCAACTATTTTCTTTTACATTTAAAAGTAAATTTTAACATATTATAAAACGGAGAATTAAAAAACTAGACTTGCCATGCACCATAAACTAAAATTGCCATGATACATGCACTTAAAATTGCCATGGTTCAATAAAAAAAATATTTTCATGGTCAAAGTACTAGAATTGTCATCATCAAAAAACTAAAATTGCCATGATCTACAAACTAAAATTGCCACATGGCAACTTTAGTTTAAGCACTATGGCAACTATAGTGTAAACATCATGGCAACTTCTGAGCAAAAAAAAAAAAATTCGTCGAAACATATCAACATGGGGTCTAGTTTTGAAGATCTCGTCGAGATGAATTTAATGGTGAAAAAATGATTTTTAGTTCACTTTTTTATTTAGGAGATAAAACATTTTTAAGCCGAAAACCAAAAAAATTTCTGCTGATGTCATCTATTCATATGTGGTGATGGAGAGGTGTGGGCGATCTACAAACGTCCACACGTGTGGGCGTTAGTTTTTCCGAAGTGAAAGAAGTCCAAGTGACCCGGTTGACCCATGTCCAAAACAAATACTAAATCATACTACTACTTTGTCCAAAAAAAGGAAAGTCCCACATGCAATAAAAAAAGGAAAGTCTCCATCCATAAAAGTCCAAAGAAAAAAGAAATTAAATCAACATGACCCTGCTGATTGCCCATAAAAGCTTCCATCACCAAAATATTCGGTGTATTCAAAAAACAATATTTTGTCGATCACACAATGGACTCCTCTACATGGTGGCCGGCTCCTGCTGGCTAATCACGAAGTGATGGCGTGTACCGATTGGCTTGAGTGGAGCTCCTCATGTTTGCAGTTGGAAGCTAAATCAGCTCTTGCATTGATTATTTTTATTATGCATGCACACAGTTCTATTCTTTTGACATACATACTACTTTGCATGGCATGCTTGCGATTGATGAATTAGACCGATTCACATGATATTCATTGCATGGTGTGGATTGCTAATAAGAATTACATGCATATATATAGTACGTCTATACATGTCTTTATTTTGGCCTTATCAATAATAGAAAATTATACCCGTTAAAACATCTTTAGAACTCCGTAGTTAGTACAGTAACCAAAAAAAATCTTGATATATCATTAGCCACGAAGATCTCATATAAGCACATGATTCCGTATGTGATATATATATGTGTAGTATGAATAGAAAGTATTAAGAAAACATGCACAATCATAAAATAAATTCTATAACATAGTTCCACTACTATGTTATTCACAGAAGAAATTTTGTAAGAATTTATATGTTAAGACGACAACTTAAAATCTGGATAATGTATGGCTCATAATGGTATGAGAAAATAGAATCTCTAACTTATAATTTTTGCTACAGTTTCACATATGTTGATAGAAAACCGTGTATGTCCATTTTTTCATCGTTGTTTATAGAAACAAATTCTTTTATAATCAAATAAAACTAGGTGCAATCCAATGTTCCCGAGGGAAGACTTCTGCTTAAATGTTTTGTACACATATAAAATCTATTCCATGAAGTGGTTTTAAGATAAAAATCGACCATAATGCTGAGGCAAAAACAAAGATTTATGTTCTACAGTTAGCGAATGGAAATGAGCATATATGCTACAACAGGGAACTTGATTATATACCTATTGGAAACTTATATGTAACAAATACACGATACACACAACAAATTTTGAATTCGTAACCATGTTGGCTACCAATATAATAATAACAATCAATTATAACATTTTCATATTATTATCAAACATTTGTAATAGGTACCTACTCTGTCGCATTTAATATAAGAAGTGCTAGCCCATGCTGATGCACAGGTTAATGACTAGTTTCTTCATAATTTGACCTTAAAACTATATGTACATTCAACATACACCGTAATATCATTCCTATAAAATTTTGGCTTTACTCTGAGTACATTTGTAATTTATAAGGCATTAAATGGATTTTCATGTCTGATTCTTCATGAGAGATGATTCAGTTTCTAAGGACCCCCACCACATCTTTCCTGCAACTCTCTCGGATTTTTACCACAACTTCCATTGGTCATATCATGACAGTATGCCAAGTTTCATATTTTTCAGAACTGATTTACACTTTTTTAGAATTCAAAAACAGTTAACCTTCATTAAATACCATTTGTTTACATGGAACTTCTAATGATCTAACTAGTGTAGAATTTCTTTTGGACCATAAACCTAAACCTAAAACTTCAAAACAATAGCATTACAAAGAAAACCAATGGCGGGGCAGCCAAAAGAGACAACCGTTGGTATTTGCCACCCATGGGTAAGTCGGACCCTAGTGGCATCAGTTCATGCCTTCCACTAGTACTCCCTCCATCCTTAAAAGGGTGTACTTCCAACTTTGTGGGAGGGTCAAACTATCTGAAAGTTAGACCGAGCTTTTGTTACAAAAATATATCAATGTTTGTGAAACCAAATCATTATATGATGAAACTATATTTTATCATGAATCAAATGCTACTAATTTGACGACGTACCTGTTGATTATACACAAGTTCGACTTTTCAACAAAATTGGAAGTACACACTTTTAAGGACGGAGGGAGTACTTGAGAAGTGGCGGGCAAGCATATATGCCCTCCACTGATATTTGTGACCCACTAGTACTTTGGACCAAAATACTAACGCTGGTCTCTTATTTCTTCCAGTCACGTCACTGATATTTGTGACGCGCGCGATTTTGTGTCTGTCACCTGTAGTTTTGATCCACAGCTAATATGGGGTAATTTTACCAGTGACATGTGCAAAGTGAAGCCATCACTCGTAAATGACCAGATTACCAGTGGTGGGTGTCACGTCTGCCCGCCACTAATGTTACCCCACCAGTAAGCAGTTTCTAATAATCTCACGGAAATAATATTCCACCTCAACAAGTGTCAAATTTGACCCTTGATATCTACTCCCTCCATTTCTAAATACTTGTCTTTCTAGAGATTTCAACAAGTGACTACATACGACGCAAAATGAGTGAATCTACACTTTAAAATATGTCTACATACATCCGTATGTTGAGTCTATTTAAAATGCCTAGAAAGACAAGTATTTGGGAACGGAGGGAGTAACTGGCAAGGGGTATCACCGCCCTCTTAACTACAAACCACATGTTGGTTCTAGAAAAAGTAATTAGTTGCTACCACTAGCACATATACAGTGTGCTACCTTCTATAATTCGTCGAGGAGACGAGCCATATTGTTAGGGGTCTAGCCCCTACTCACGCGTTTCCACCCCTGCTAACTCCTTGATCTATAAATTTTGAATAACTTAAATGGTTTTTCAAACACAGTATAGACGCAAACCCTCATATACACGCGCATACACTTATCCCTATGAACACGAGCCCTGCTCCGGTGCTCCCCCCAAACCTAATTTTCGAGGGGTATTTTTTTTCCCGTGAGTTTGTTTTTTTCCTGGCCTGCCGTAGCCCAGATCCAAGCCCTGTCTAGCCCTGTACAACCCAGACCGTATACGTACAATACCCTGGTCCAAAAAAAAACATCACACGACCCCACGACCACATAGGACCTGCCGGATCCAATCATTCACGCAGCTCCATCAATCTCGCGAGCATTCACGCAACTCCATTATTCACGCAATAGATCTCCAGCGGCGGGTATCTCGTCGCCGGCGATCTCGTTGGACAGCGGGCGCAGCAACGTCGTGAATCTCCAGCGCTCACAGGTACCGCATCCCGCGTCCCCCCGCACCCCTCTAGTCTCGCTCCCGACAACATCGAACGAACTGTTGGGGAACGTAGCAGAAATTCAAAATTTTCTACGCATCACCAAGATCAATCTATGGAGTAACTAGCAACCAGAGAGAGGGGAGTGCATCTTCATACCCTTGAAGATCGCGATGCGGAAGCGTTGCAAGAACGCGGTCGGTGGAGTCGTTCACTAAGCGATTCAGATCGCGGCCGAATCCGATCTAAGCACCGAACAACGGTGCCTCCGCGTTCAACACACGTACAGCCCGGGGACGTCTCCTCCTTCTTGATCCAGCAAGGGGAGAGGAGAAATTGAGGGAGAGCAACGGTAGCACGACGGCGTGGTGGTGGAGCTTGCAGTTCTCCGGCAGAGCTTCGACAAGCACTACGGAGGAGGAGGAGGTGTTGGGGAGGGAGAGGGCTGCGCCAGGGGAAGGGTGAAGCTCCCATGCGCCTCCCCACTATATATAGGGGTGGAGGGGGCTGGTTTCTTGCCCTCCAAGTCCATTGGGGCGTTGGCAAAGGTGGGAGGAAAGAAATCCCATCATTTCCTTCCCCACCGATTGTTATCCCCTTTTTTAGGGATCTTGATCTTATCCCTTCGGGATATGATCTTATTCCTTCTAAGGGGGCATCTTGGTGCGCCTTGACCAGGGGTGTGGGGCCTTGCCCCCACTACCCACGTTCATGTGGGTCCCCCCATGTAGGTGGGCCCCACTCTAGAACCTTCTAGAACCTTCCCGGTACAATACCGAAAAATCCCGAACATTTTCCGGTGGCCAAAATAGGACTTCCCATATATAAATCTTTACCTCTGGACCATTCCGGAACTCCTCGTGACATCCGGGATCTCATACGGGACTCCGAACAACATTTGGTAACTACACACTAATTCCCATAACAACTCTAGCGTCACCGAACCTTAAGTGTGTAGACCCTACGGGTTCGGGAATCATGCAGACATGACCGAGACAACTCTCTGGCCAACAACCAACAGCGGGATCTGGATACCCATGTTAGCTCCCACATGTTCCACGATGATCTCATCGGATGAACCACGATGTCAAGGATTCAAGCAATCCCGTATACAATTCCCTTTGTCAAGCGGTATAGTACTTGCCCGAGATTCGATCGTCGGTATCCCGATATCTTGTTCAATCTCGTTACCAGCAAGTCTGTTTACTCGTTCCGTAACACATCATCCCGTGATCAACCCCTTGGTCACATTGTGCACATTATGATGATGTCCTACCGAGTGGGCCTAGAGATACCTCTCCGTCACACGGAGTGACAAATCCCAGTCTCGATTCGTGCCAACCCAACAGACACTTTCGGAGATACCCGTAGTGCACCTTTATAGCCACCCAATTACATTGTGACGTTTGGTACACCCAAAGCATTTCTACGGTATCCGGGAGTTGCACAATCTCATGGTCTAAGGAAATGATACTTGACATTAGAAAAGCTTTAGCATACGAACTACACGATCTTTGTGCTAGGCTTAGGATTGGGTCTTGTCCATCACATCATTCTCCTAATGATGTGATCCCGTTATCAACGACATCTAATGTCCATGGTCAGGAAACCGTAACCATCTATTGATCAACGAGCTAGTCAACTAGAGGCTTACTAGGGACATGGTGTTCTCTATGTATCCACACATGTATCTAAGTTTCCTATCAATACAATTATAGCATGGATAATAAACGATTATCATGAACAAGGAAATATAATAATAACTAATTTATTATTGCCTCTAGGGCATATTTCCAACAGTCTCCCACTTGCACTAGAGTCAATAATCTAGTTCACGTCGCCATGTGATTAACACTCATAGGTCACATCGCCATGTGACCAACATCCAAAGAGTTTACTAGTGTCAATAAACTAGTTCACATCATCATGTGATTAAGACTCAATGAGTTCTGGGGTTTGATCATGTTTTGCTTGTGAGAGAGGTTTTAGTCAACGGGTCTGCAACATTCAGATCCGTATGTACTTCGCAAATCTCTAGGTCATATTGTAAATGCTACTTCCACGCTCCACTTGGAGCTATTCCAAATGGTTGCTCCACTATACGCATCCGGTTTGCTACTCAGAGTCATTTGGATAGGTGTTAAAGCTTGCATCGACGTAACCCTTTACACCGAACTCTTTATCACCTCCATAATCGAGAAACATGTCCTTATTACTCCAAGGACAATTTTGACCGCTATCTGGTGATCCACTCCTTGATCACCTTCGTACCCTCTTGCCAGACATGTGGCAAGGCACACATCAGGTGCTGTACACAGCATAGCATACTATGGAGCCTACGTCTAAGCATAGGGGACGACCTTCGTCCTTTCTCTCTACTCTGCCGTGGTCGAGCTTTAAGTCTTAACTTCATACCTTACAACTCAGGCAAGAACTCCTTCTTTGACTGATCCATCTTGAACACCTTCAAGATCATGTCAAGGCATGTGCTCATTTGAAAGTACCATTAAGCATTTTTGATCTATCCTCATAGATCTTGCTGCTCAATGTTCAAGCAGCTTAATCCAGGTTTTCTATTGAAAACACTTTTCAAACAACCCTATATGCTTTCTACAACATTTCTGATCAACAATATGTTAGCAACATATACTCATCTGAAATTCCATAGTGCTCCCACTCACTTCTTTGGAAATACAAGTTTCTCATAAACTTTGTATAAACCCAAAATCTTTGATCAAAGTGTATATTCCAACTCCGAGATGCTTACTCCAGTCCATGGAAGGATCGCTAGAGCCAGCACACCTTTTAGCATCCTTAGGATCGACAAAACCTTTCTGATTGTATCACATACAACCTTTCCTTACGAAAACTGGTAAGGAAACTCGTTTTGATATCCATCCGCCAGATTTCATAAATGCAGCTAATGCTAACATGATTCCGACGGACTTAAGCATCGCTACGTATGAGAAAATCTCATTGTAGTCAACTCCTTGAATTTGTGAAAAACTCTTCGACACAAGTCGAGCTTCATAGAGGTGACATTACCATCCACGTCCGTCTTCTTCTTAAAGATCCATTTATCTCAATGGCTTGCCGATCATCGGGCAAGTCCACCAAAGTCCATGCTTTGTTCTGATACATGGATCCTATCTCGGATTTCACGGCTTCTAACCATTTGTCGGAACATGGGCCCACCATCGCTTCTCCATAGCTCGTAGGTTCATTGTTGTCTAACAACATGACCTTCAAGACAGGATTACTGTACCACTCTGAAGTAGTACGCATCCTTGTCACCCTACGAGGTACGGTAGTGACTTGATCCGAAACTTCATGATCACTATCATAAGCTTCTACTTCAATTGGTGTGGGCGCCACAGGAACAACTTCCTGTGCCTTGCTACACACTAGTTGAAGTGATGGTTCAATAACCTCATCAAGTCTCCACCATTCTCCCACTCAACTTTCCGAGACAAACTTTTCCTCGAGAAAGGACCCAATTCAAGAAACAATCCCTATTGCTTTCGGATCTGAATTAAGAGGTATACCCAACTGTTTTGGGTGTCTTATGAAGATGCATTTTATCCGCTTTGGGTTCGAGCTTATCAACCTGAAACTTTTTCACATAAGCTTCGCAGCCACAAACTTTTAAGAAACAACTACTTAGGTTTCTCCAAACCATATTTCAAACGGTGTCGTCTCAACGGAATTACGTGGTGCCCTATTAAAGTGAGTGCGGTTGTCTCTAATGCCTAGCCCATGAAAGATAGTGGTAATTCGTTAAGAGACATCATGGTACGCACCATATCCAATAGGGTGCAACTATGATGTTCGGACACACCATCACACTATGGTGTTCCAGGCGGTATTAATCGTGAAACAATTTCCACAATGTCTTAATTGTGTGCCAAAACTCGTAACTCAGATACTCATCTCTATGATCATATCATAGACATTTTATCCTCTTGTCACGGCGATCTTCAAACTTCACTCTGAAATTACTTGAACCATTCAATAATTCAGACTTACGTTTCATCAAGTAAATACACTTAGTATCTACTCAAATCATTCGTGAAGCAAGAACATAACGATATCCACTGCGTGCCTCGGCACTCATTGGACTGCACACATCAAAATGTGTTACTTCCAACAAGTTGCTTTCTTGTTCTATTTTACTGAAAACGAGGCTTTCAGTCATCTTGCCCATGTGGTATGATTTGCATGTCTCAAGTGATTCAAAATCAAGTGAGTCCAAACGTTCCATTTGCATGGAGTTTCTTCATGCATATACACCAATAGACATGGTTCGCATGTCTCAAACTTTTCAAAAACGAGTGAGTCCAAAGATCCATCAACATGGAGCTTCTTCATGCGTTTTATACCAATATGACTTACATGGCAGTGCCACAAGTAGGTGGTACTATCATTACTATCTTATATCTTTTGGCATGAACATGTGTATCACTACGATCGAGATTCAACAAACCATTCATTTTAGGTGCAAGACCATTGAAGGTATTATTCAAATAAAGAGAGTAACCATTATTCTCCTTAAATGAATAACCGTATTGCGATAGACATAATCCAATCATGTCTATGCTCAACGCAAACACCAAATAACAATTATTTAGGTTTAAGACCAATCTCGATGGTAGAGGGAGCGTGCGATGCTTGATCACATCAAGCTTGGAAAAAACTTCCAACACATATCGCCAGCTCACCTTTAGCTAGTCTCCGTTTACTCCGCAGCCTTTTATTTCGAGTTACCAACACTTAGCAACCGAACCGGTATCTAATATCCTGGTGCTACTAGGAGTACTAGTAAAGTACACATTAACATAATGTATATCCAATATACTTCTATCGACCTTGCCAGCCTTCTCATCTACCAAGTATCTAGGGTAATTCTGCTCCAGTGACTGTTCCTTATTACAGAAGCACTTAGTCTCGGGTATGGGTTCAACCTTGGGTTTCTTCACTAGAGCAGCAGCTGATTTGCCGTTTCATGAAGTATCCCTTCTTGCCCTTGCCCTTTTTGAAACTAGTGGTTTCACTAACCATCAACAATTGATGCTCCTTCTTGATTTCTACTTTCGCGGTGTCAAACATCGCGAATATTTCAAGGATCATCATATCTATCCCTGATATGTTATAGTTCATCATGAAGCTCTAGTAGCTTGGTGGCAATGACTTTGGAGAAACATCACTATCTCATCTGGAAGATTAACTCCCACTCGATTCAAGTGATTGTTGTACTCAGACAATCTGAGCACAAGCTCAATGATTGAGCTTTTCTCCTTTAGTTTGCAGGTTAAGAGACTCGTCGGAGGTCTTATACCTCTTGACGTGGGCACGAGCCTGAAATCCCAATTTCAGCCCTCAAAACATCTCAGATGTTTCGTGACGTTTCGAAATCGTCTTCGGTGCCTCAACTCTAAACCGTTTAACTGAACTATCACGTAGTTATCAAAACGTGTATGTCAGATGTTCGCAACATCCACAGACGATGTTCGAGGTTCAGCACACTGAGCGGTGCATTAAGGACATAAGCCTTCTACGAAGCAATGAGGACAATCCTCAGTTTATGGACCTAGTCCGCACAATCGCTACTATCAACTTTCAACTGAATTTTCTCTAGGAACATATCTAAACAGTAGAACTAAAGCGCGAGCTTACGACATAATTTGCAAAGATCTTTTGACTATGTTCAGGATAATTAAGTTCATCTTATGAACTCCCACTCAGATAGACATCCCTCTAGTCATCTAAGGGATTACATGATCCAATTCAACTAGGCCGTGTTCGATCATCACGTGAGACGGACTAGTCATCATCGGTGATCATCTTCATGTTGATCGTATCTACCATACGACTCATGCTCGACCTTTCGGTCTTCCGTGTTCCGAGGCCATGTCTGTACATGCTAGGCTCGTCAAGTCAACCTAAGTGTATTGCGTGTGTAAATCTGGCTTACACCCGTTGTATGTGAATGTTAGAATCTATCACACCCGATCATCACGTGGTGCTTCGAAACGACGAACTTTCGCAACGGTGCACAGTTAGGGTGAACACTTTCTTGAAATTATTATGAGGGGTCATCTTATTTACTACCGTCGTTCTAAGCAAATAAGATGCAAAATCACGATAAACATCACATGTAATCAAAAAGTGACATGATATGGCCAATATCATTTTGCTCCTTTTGATCTCCATCTTCGGGGCTCCATGATCATCATCGTCACCGGCATGACACCATGATGTCCATCATCATGATCTCCATCATCGTGTCTTCATGAAGTTGTCACGCCAACGACTACTTCTACTTCTATGGCTAACGCGTTTAGTAATAAAGTAAAGTAATTTACTTGGTGTTCTTCAATGACACGCAGGTCATACAAAAATAAAGACAACTCCTATGGCTCCTGCCAATTGTCATACTCATCGACATGCAAGTCGTGATTCCTATTACAAGAACATGATCATCTCATACATCACATATATCATTCATCACATCCTTTGGCCATATCACATCAAAAAACACTTGCTGCAAAAACAAGTTAGACGTCCTCTAATTGTTGTTGCAAGTTTTTACGTGGCTTCTATAGGTGTTCTAGCAAGAACGTTTCTTACCTACGTAAAACCACAACGTGATATGCCAATTTCTATTTACCCTTCATAAGGACCCTTTTTGTCGTGGATTTGTCACGGCAGATGTCCTAGTGAAAGGACTTAGTCGTGGAGCCATCGCGACGGGTTTACTCGAAGGGGTTAAAGCGGACACAAAGACACGAGGGTTTATACTAGTTCGGCCCCTTCGATGAAGGTAAAAGCCTACGTCTAGTTGTGATGGAATTGATGTAGTCTCGATGTCTAGGGAGCAAACAAGCTTCGCCTAGGCTCGCGTTGTCGTTGTCTGTCCTGAACCGCCGCCGGGTCGTCCCCTTATATACACGGGTGGCGCCCGTCGGTCCTTAGAGTCCCAACCGGTTCATACTCGTATCCCGGTTGGTATCTCTCTATTCCTAACTTACAATACAAGTTATACATTAGGCCGGTTTACGGCTACAGGTTCTAAATCGTCTACAGGCCTGGGGCCTTCATCTGTTTATACCACTAATGAAGTTAACCCGACCCAAGTAAGCCGGTTTACGCCTAGTGGTAATATCCCCAACATTAGGCCCCAGATTGATTTGAACCGGTTCATGTCAATCCTTCCCAAAATCTTGTGTCTTGGACATCTTCTGGTAATTGGTAAAACGCCATGTCGTCATCATTTCTGGTTGCTGTAAACCGGCATGACGTCATCATGAAGTTTATCATTTATAACGCCCTCCTTTATCAATAGCTCCTGGATTCGCGTGCTTGACCTAACTCTGTTGCCTTATAAATAAGACCGAAGGGTCATTGCCTTTTCTTTCCCTTCGTCTCTTCTTCTTCGTCTTCCTCGCGTCGCCAGCCTTGGAGCTCCGCCGCCGCCGTCGACCTCTGCCTCGTCTTGGGCCGCTGCATCAACCTGAACGCACCAGAGTACTGCGGTATCCTTCCGCGTCTTCTCCGTTTCCAGTAAGCCTTCTTCTCTTCTTGATCTAGATCTGTTCTTAGGGTTTCATGTTCGCGCTGTGTTCGTCGGTTGCTCATACTCGTACTCTGACTCTTGAATGAATCTGTGAACCCCTATTCTGTTTAGTAGCAATCTTTTAGCATCCGCCTGTAATTTCACATCTAAGTCCATAGATCTCACGCACATACCCACTCCATGGTTCACTTCCGTTCTGCCTCACTCTTCTGAATATTTTCTGTTTTTCTGAGCTTGCTGTAGATCCATGACTGTAATAGAATCTTGTGAAACCTGTTTCTGCATACTTAGCCATCCACAACTTCGATTGCTTCTGATGTTTAGGTCAAGCGGTTTAACTTACCATAGAAAAAGTTATTAAACCGGTATATCCCATTAGTCCCCTTGTTGAACCGCCAAAATCCACATGATGCCGCATCGTAGGAACCCGGTTTATATGTATTGCCTCCGGTTCAACGTTGTTCAGACCAGCACCTTCTTTTATCCGACATATTCTTGAACCAGAATCACCTATTTCTTGTAGATCTCACCATGGCCAAACAAGTATATGAGTGCAATTGGGTTCCTTCACGCGTCACAGAATCTCAGTTGGATGATTTAGTCCTGATCGGTGCTTTAGACAACAAAGATACGATCCACTGGAGGGTTCCTGGAAATGAATGTCCTCCCACACCTCAAGAAGGAGAGGTTGTGGTCTTTGCAGATCACTTGGCCCGGGGCTTCAAACCGCCTGGTTCTAAATTTTACCGGGATGTGTTAGCCAATTTTCAGCTCCGTCCACAGGATATTGGCCCCAATTCTGTTACCAATCTATGTCACTTTCAAGTGCTCTCTGAGGTATACCTTCAAGAGGAGCCTTCAGTCGAGTTGTTTAGAGACTGCTTCCATTTAAACCATCGCACTGAATTTACCGACGGCCCCAATACTGAATTGGGCGGTATGGTCATTCAGAAAAGGAAAGAGATCACTTATCCCCACGTCAAACTCCATACTCACCCCAAGGAGTGGAACGCAACTTGGTTTTATTGCAAGGATACCTCCCCTGACAATGAAAATCCCTTGCCTGGCTTCCGTCCGGAACGGCTCAGCAACACTCACCCTTTTCCACAAAGACTAAGCGCCAAGGAGAGAATTAAATATGCTCCGCAACTGTCCAAGCTCCGAGCCTTTATGGCCAACGGTTTAACGGGAATAGACCTTGCACGCTGTTGGATATCATGGAGCATACTGCCTCTGAGCCGGTGCTCCGGTTTGATGTGCAAGTATACTGATAGCGTCAATGACCCACTCCGACACACTAAAATTCAACTCTCCGACGATGAAGTCACAGATTCTGTAAAGAAGATGTTGAATGAACCGGAGCACATTTGCGCTCAAACCGGTCTGCTTCCTTACTGCACCACCAACAAACCGCCAGCGGTAAGATTTTAATTGCTCTATTGTTGAACCTGTTACTGCTTTCTCTGTCTGACTTTAATTACTGCTGAACCAGGGTGATAACCCGTTCTGGAGCAAGAAGCTTCCACAAGACAAAACGGAGAAGGCAGGGTGGTCAACCCGGCCCAAGACCAAGGTTATCAAGAAGCCAGCTCACAAGAGGAAAACCACCGCTTCATCTGATCCAGCTATTGATGATGATGTGGGTAACCCGGACCTTGAGGTAGAACTTGATTCACTAGGCTTACTTTTTACACGCCTTATTGATGATGATGCTTGTCAGGACGACGCTGAAGCCAGCAATGCTGAAGTCACTGAGGTAACTATTCTCTCTTCCGATTCAGAGATCTTGCCTTTGCCAAAATTTCGCCAGGCAAACCGGAAAGTTAAATTTTCTCATCCTCTTGCTTACTTGGATCCCAAATTTCTTATGAAGACTCAGCAACATGAAGCTCGCCGCACAACCCGGCACAGTGGCCAGGTAGTTACCTCCGCCGGTTTACCAAACAGTCCGGTTCGAAAACGCCGCTCCGAGGTCTCTGACCTTTTTATTGATTTAAATCCTAAAGTGGGTTTCTTCCGTCAACCTCTTAATCCATCCGACTCCGATTATCAGGTTACTTCTCATTCATCCTCTGGTGAATCATCAGCCACTCAGCTGCCACCACTGAAACCGGTTCTTGGGTAAGCTAGGCTGAACATATGCTTCCAATATACTGTGTGATGGCTTATGCGGTTCCTTGACTCTTTGTTTTTCTTTCAGGGCCAAACCTAAACCGAGCAAGAAGGCCCGCCTGGATAAAGTGGCTGAAGAAGATGTCGCCCCAGAACATGACAAAGTGCCAGATCTTGAAGCGTTTGCTCCTGAGGATATTCCCAATGATCCTCCTTTGCAAGACGATGCTATTCCTGAAGAAAGGCCTATTAACACTTCAGTCTCTGCTGATCCGCCTGCCAGCTCCGTCCGGATTGAAAAATCCCACAGTCCTGCTAACAAACCGACCGCACAAACGCAAACCGGCGAGTCCAAAGATGATGATGTTGTGATTACCGGTGTGGGTCGCTTTGAACCCGGGAATCCTGTCACCTTAACCAAGCATACCGTAAAAGAGGATTTTTCCGCTCTGAACAAAGGAAAATGGGATGTTGAACTGGAGACATATGCTGCTCTGAGTGCCCAAGATCTTCATTCCGGCTATTTAAACCGGCTTTATACTAGCCGTGACTGTGAAGCTGGTCTGGTAAAGATGATGAGGGATAAATTTGAGGTAACTTACTTCTTCACTTACTGCCATTGTACTAGTCCTCCTAGCCCCCAAGGACCGGTTTGTAACCTTCGTCAAACCGGGACTTTGAAATCCGTTAATATAGCCCCCAAGGGCCGGTTCAACTTAGCATAGTTAAACCGGGACTCCAATAAAAAACCATCATCAGAACATATTTTGATCAAATAGCCATTAGCCCCCAAGTGCCAAGTTGAATACCTGTATTGAGCTTGGGACTTTGCAATCTAGTATTATATGAAAGTTGAAGGTGCATTAGCCCCCAAGTATCAAGCGGATAACTTGTTATGCGGTTGGTACTTCAAATTCTTGGACTGCTTGTTTAAAGCTAAATACTGTCTGTATGCAGGCTGAGGTGAGAATCAAAGAGGACCGGATTGCCGATTTGCAGGAAACCTTGAAAACCCAACAGGTTGAAACAGACAAGGCAAGGGAAGAATTAACCAGTGCCTTGAGCATTGCTGAACAGCTGAAGGAGGGCTTCAAGAAAGAGCGGGCTGATTGGGCCACTGAGAAGGCCACGTTAACCAAAAGAGCTGAAAATGCTGAAGCTGGCCTTAAACCAGTGGTAGATGAGCTGACCGCCGTAAAGCGGCAAATACACTCCATGACCGCTGCGATCTTTGGTAAGCTCCTTTTAATTTTTTTGACAACCCGGGCCTGCTTATAATAAACCCGGTTTGAGATCGTCCTTGTATTGTTGCAGGTACACGCATTGGGCACTTAGGGTCAGAAGTGCGGAAGAAGTTGAAGGCTGCCTACACCTTAGTTGAACAACTGTATGCCGGAGCGCAGCGGATCATCACCACGGCCTCTCATAACAATCCGACACCCTCTCTAATTCAGGATACTCTTAATAGGTTGTCAATGCTTCTTGCCCGGATTGAGGAGCTGAAAAAATCTGCGGCTCGAACCCGAGCCATTAACGCCTTGATCCGGGCAAAGGCATGGGTGCCAGATTTTGATCCTGTGGAAGCAGCTCAAGGCTACCCCATCCTGAAGGAAGATGGCTCCGAGTTCAATGAAGATGATTTGAGGGCAATAAACCGTGCAGTGCGCCCTCTGGCTTGTCAACTAGTTGAAGAGGCAGACTTGACACATTATCAAGCGCAATACAACGATCAGAACAAGCGAGTGCCTGCCCCAACTCCTGAAGCGGAGAATCTGATTCCTCCAATCCGTAAGCATACTTACACTCCTGATATTGAACCGTCTTCTCTGATCCATGAAGAGGCTGTTTTCCAAGCTTTAATGGGAATCGACTGGACCACTGTTGATTTCCAGCCAATGGATAGAGACGAGGAAGCTGAAGCGGCGAAGGACGATGAGCAGGCTTGAACCAGAAGCCGGTTTAGATAGCTGTCTTTTGCCTCCTTCCAAAATAATAATGATCTTATTTGGGCACCGTGTCGCCTTGTAATAGGATAGTTAATACTTCTGCCTTGAATATGCCTTCGTGCATAAGTACTGACGCTTTTGTTGGAAAAACCTCAATTTATATTTCCTGCAATCAGAAAATTTGAACTTCGGTGGCAGTTATACCGCCAGCCGGTTGATGATCTTGATATATGTATCAGCAATGTAACAAATAGGTGATACAAAGTACCTGCCATATCTGGGCATGAAGCTGGCTTAGCCAGGCTTGAAGCGGAGGTTTTATAAACCATTACCGTCAAAGGGGGGAGAAAACAGCTCCCGTATAAACCGTACTGAGTCAATACAAGCCCCTTTGTTACTCCATGATGTTAACAGGAAAGGTAAACCGGGCATACTTTTCCGGATTAAAAGGGAATCAAATCCATCGGCTGAACCAGAAAAAGGTGTTGTTGACATAAAGGAAATACAACAAAAACAAAGAAAAACAGGCCATGAAAATAACATGGAAGCAAAGGCGATAATGAAGACCGTTTGCAAAAAATATGCTATACTGAGCTGATCAGATGGTGTTACCATGGTCGGACAGGACCAAGCCCCCAATAGGAGTGACAATGATTCAAGTCAGCCAGGTCCCCAAATGAAACCGTGGCATATATGCCAATCAAGAGGCGTGGCAATGGTTCGGGTTCGACCAAGCCCCCAAGTGATTTTGTGGCCTTAGGCCGATCAAGAGGCGTGACTGGTTCAGACTTGACCATGTCCCCAAGTGATCTGGTGGCTTTCGCCTATCAAAAGGTTTCGCGTTGGTTCGGACACGACCAAGGCCCCAAGTGATATATCAAAAGAAAGCAAATTTCAAGGGGTAAACCGGAGGCCGTTTTAAAACAGAACCACTCCATGTAACCACGCATGATAAGAAAGACAGAGACCCCGCTTTAGCTGAAGCTCCGGTTTTATTATATCAAAGATAATATATACACTGTCATAATATGTACATAGATAGAGCCGATGGCTCAAGTGTAGTAAGGCCGAAGATGAGCTATGTTCCACGGCCTGTTGGTCTCCTCCTATGATGTGCGTGAGTCTTTATGCTCTCGAATATCAATCAGATAGTACGACCCGTTGTGCAGATTCTTGCTGACCACGAAAGGTCCCTCCCAAGGCGGGGATAACTTGTGCATATCAGTCTGGTCCTGGATGAGTCGAAGCACCAAATCTCCTTCTTGAAAAGTTCTAGTTCTAACCCGGCGACTGTGATAGCGACGAAGATCTTGTTGATAAATCGCCGAACGGGCAGCCGCTATATCACGCTCCTCGTCCAATAGGTCCAAAGCGTCTTGCCGTGCTATCTCATTGTCCGCTTCAACATAAGCTGCCACACGAGGTGAATCGTGCTGGATATCACTAGGGAGAACTGCCTCCGCTCCATAGACCATAAAAAACGGCGTGTATCCTGTAGATCGGTTGGGCGTAGTATTGATACTCCATAGCACAGATGGTAGTTCTTCAACAAAACATCCTGGTGTTCTTTGCAATGGGACCATAAGCCGGGGTTTGATGCCTCGCAAGATTTCTTGATTAGCTCGTTCTGCCTGCCCATTGGACTGGGGGTGTGCCACTGATGATACGTCAAGTCGGATGTGCTCACGTTCACAGAACTCCTTCATAGCGCCCTTGGATAAATTGGTACCATCGTCAGTAATGATACTGTGTGGAAAGCCAAACCGGAAAATCACCTTTTTGATGAACTGCACCGCTGTTGCCGCATCACACTTGCTGACAGGCTCCGCTTCAACCCACTTGGTAAATTTATCAACTGCCACCAAAAGGTGGGTTTTCTTATCCTTGGATCTTTAAAAGGTCCGACCATATCTAGCCCCCAAGTTGCAAACGGCCAAGTTATTGGGATCATCCTCAACTCTTGAGCCGGCACATGAGCACGCCTTGAAAATTTCTGACAGCCATCACACCGTTTAACTAAGTCCTCCGCATCAGCATGCGCCGTCAACCAGTAGAACCTGTGACGAAACGCCTTTGCCACCAGAGACTTTGAACCGGCGTGGTGTCCACAATCCCCTTCATGGATTTCTCTTAAGATTTCACAGCCTTCCTCAGGAGAAACACAACGTTGAAACGCTCCTGATACACTGCAATGATGCAATTCACCATTGACAATCGTCATAGACTTGGATCGCCGGACTATCTGCCTGGCTAGAATCTCATCCTCTGGCAACTCTCCCCGGTTCATATACGCAAGATAAAGAACTGTCCAATCCGGAATGACATGCAGGGCTGCCACCAATTGAGCCTCCGGATCAGGAATAGCCAAATCCGCTTCACCTGGGATCTTGACTGACGGGTTGTGCAACACATCAAGAAAGACATTAGGCGGGGCCGGTTTGCGCTGAGAGCCCAACCGGCTTAAAGCATCCGCCGCTTCATTCTTTCGACGGTCCACGTGATCTACCTGATAACCCTTGAAGTGACCCGCAATATTATCCACCTCACGACGATACGCGGCCATGAGCGGGTCCTTAGAATCCCAAGTGCCAGACACCTGTTGAGCCACGAGGTCCGAGTCAGCGAAACACTTAACCCGGCTTAAGTTCATCTCTTTAGCCATCCGGAGACCATGGAGCAAGGCTTCGTACTCAGCTGCATTATTAGTACAAGGGAAAATTAAGCGGAGAACATAACAAAACTTATCACCTCGTGGGGAAGTCAATACGACTCCAGCCCCTGAGCCTTCCAATTGCCTGGATCCATCAAAATGGATAGTCCAATATGTGTGATCCGGCTTCTCCTCTTGTGCTTGTAACTCCGTCCAGTCATTGATGAAATCAACAAGTGCTTGAGACTTCACCGCCGTCCGAGGCACGTACTTCAATCCGTGTGGCCCAAGATCTATAGCCCACTTGGCAATCCGGCCAGTCGCCTCCCGGTTCTGTATGATATCACCCAAGGGAGCTGAACTGACCACTGTGATGGGGTGCCCTTGAAAATATTGCATCAACTTCCGGCTTGCCATGAAAACTCCATATACCAGCTTCTGCCAATGCGGATACCTTTGCTTGGATTCAATAAACACCTCACTGATATAATAAACCGGCCGCTGAACCGGATATTCCTTCCCTGCCTCCTTGCGTTCCACCACAATAGCCACGCTAACCGCCCGAGCGTTGGCTGCTACGTATAATAATAATGGCTCCTTGTCGACCGGAGCCGCAAGAACAGGCGGATTGGCTAATTGCCGCTTCAAGTCCTCCAATGCTTCATCAGCAGCCGGACTCCAGACGAATTGGTCTGTTTTCCTCAGCATTTGGTACAAAGGGATAGCCTTCTCTTCGAGGCGGCTGATAAACCGGCTCAGTGCGGCGATCCGGCCTGCCAAACGCTGAACATCATTGATACACTTCGGTTTAGCCAGGGAGGTAATAGCCGTAATCTTCTCCGGATTAGCCTCAATTCCTCTGTTGGACACCAGAAAACCCAGTAACTTGCCTGCCGGAACACCAAAGACACACTTGGCCGGATTAAGCATCATCTTGTAAACTCGCAAGTTGTCAAAGGTTTCCTTCAAATCATCCACCAGCGTCTCCTTCTGCCTTGACTTGACTACAATATCATCCACGTAGGCGTGCACATTGCGGCCGATCTGTTTATGCAAGCAATTCTGTACACACCGTTGATAGGTGGCTTGGGCACTCTTAAGCCCGAAGGGCATAGATACATAGCAGAAGGCTCCAAAGGGAGTAATGAACGCTGTCTTCTCTAGGTCCTTAACTGCCATTTTGATCTGATGATATCCAGAATATGCATCCAAAAAACTCAAACGCTCACAACCCGCCGTGGCATCAATGATCTGGTCAATGCGGGGGAGGGCAAAAGGATCCGCTGGACAAGCCCTGTTAAGATCCGTGTAATCCACACACATACGCCAAGTGCCGTTTTTCTTAAGAACCAGCACCGGATTAGCAAGCCACTCTGGATGGAACACCTCAATGATAAAGCCAGCTGCTAAAAGCCTGGCCACTTCCTTTCCAATGGCTTTGCGCCTTTCTTCGTTAAACCGGCGGAGAAATTGCTTTACCGGTTTATACTTAGGATCCACATTAAGAGTGTGCTCAGCGAGTTCCCTCGGTACACCTGGCATGTCAGACGGTTTCCATGCAAAAATGTCCCGATTCTCACGGATGAACTCGATGAGCGCGCTTTCCTATTTGGGGTCCAAGTTGGCACTGACAGTGAACTGCTTGGACGAATCGCCGGGCACGAAGTCAACAAGCTTGGTCTCAGCCGCCGATTTGAACTTCAGATCCGAATCATGCTCCTTAGTTGGCTTCTTCAAAGGGGTCATGTCTGCCAGATCAACATTGTCCTTATAGTATTTCAACTCCTCCGTGGCACAGACCGACTCTGCATAAGCCGCATCACCTTCCTCACATTCCAAAGCGACCTTACGGCTCCCATGGACCATTATCGTCCCCTTGTAACCCGACATCTTGAGCTGCAAGTAGATATAACAAGGCCGCGCCATGAACTTGGCATAAGCCGGCCGCCCAAACAAGGCGTGATACGGGCTCCGGATCTTCACCACCTCAAAGGTTAGTTTTTCAGACCGGGAATCATGCTCGTCCCCGAAAGCCACGTCCAGAGCTATCTTACCAACAGGATATGCTGATTTGCCGGGCACCACACCATGGAACACTGTATTAGACGGTCTGAGATCTTTGTCTGTTAGCCCCATGCGGCGGAATGTCTCATAGTATAGGATGTTAATACTGCTCCCTCCATCCATGAGCACCTTGGTAAACTTATAACCTCCCACCTGAGGGTCTACCACTAAAGCTAGCTGGCCCGGATTATCAACCCGGGGTGGGTGGTCCTCCCTGCTCCACACGATAGGCTGCTCCGACCAGCATAAGTAACGTGGTAAGGCCGGTTCAATAGAGTTCACCGCTCGCTTGTGGAGCTTTCGGTCGCGTTTATCCAAGCTAGTTGTGAAAACATGATATTGCCCATTGTTCAACTGTTTTGGCTGGCTCTGATAACCCGACTGCTGCTGCTGCTGCTGTTGACCGTTCTGATTATTCTGGTTGTTGTGACCACCCTGATTGAGACCTGAACCGGAAGCTCCATCGTGGCCCGGCCCATGAAAACCGGATCCTGAACCGCCACCTGCCCCGCGGTCATACCGGAAGGCATTAGAGTTTTTAAACTCCTGCATAATATAACAATCCTTCCAAAGGTGGTTAGCCGGCGCCTCCTTCGTCCCGTGCTTTGGGCAAGGCTGATTCAACAAATAATTCAACCGGTCCGCGTTAGGATTGGGAGCCCCATTACGATTTGCCGCTTTACCTCTGCGCCGCTGCCCCCTGTCCTGTGCGTTAGTGTTGGCCACAAAGTCCATGCTGCCATCCGCCTTGTGCTTGCCTCCGTTTCCATGACCTGCCAGTTTGTACTATTGCCCCTTGGAGTTGCTATTCTTCTTTCCCTTCCCTGCTTCATCATCATCAGTCTCGGGATCCTTGGTACTATCCGAATCAGCATACTTCACTAAAGCGGCCATGAGAGTTCCCATGTCATTACAGAACCGCTTCATGCGCCCCAATTTCAATTTTAAAGGCTTAAACCGGCAGTTGCCTTCCAGGGTTAAGATCGCAGAGTCAGCATTGATCCTGTCAGACGAGTGCAAAACTTCCGAAACGCGACGTACCCAATGGGTCGTCGATTCTCCGTCCTCCTGGACACAAGCCGCCAGGTCTACTATGGACTTGGGTTGCTTACATGTATCTTTGAAATTCTGGATAAACCGGGCCCGCAACTGGGCCCATGAGCTGATAGAATTGGGCGGCAGGCTCTTCAACCAAGTACGGCCCGTGCCTTCAAGCATCATGGTGAAGTATTTTGCACACGCGGTCTCATCCACATCTAGCATCTCCATGGCCATCTCATAACTCTCTACCCACGCTTCGGGAGATAAATCAGCGGTGTAATTCGGCACCTTGCGCGGACCCTTGAAATCTTTGGGCAGGCGCACATTGCGTAAAGCGGGAACTAAACAAGGCACTCCCAAAGCGGATGCGACCCCCGGTCCGGCGGAGGTGGTAGGACGAACTGGTGTAAGCTGACCCGCATCATTCTGTGCTGCTAACTCGGCCTCCCTTCGTGCCCGGGCCCGGTCCACCACATCCTGAGCATCGCGAATACCACCTGCCGGATTATTACCACGGGCCGCTTCACGGCCTCGCGCATTGCTCGATATGGCCGGTTCATCCATGCACCTGCTATAGCTCCGGCTCGGATGGGGCGTGGAGTGAATCCGATCGCGGCTGTATGAATATGCCTCCCGTTGAATCAGCGCGGTCCGGAGGAGTTCCTTAACCCGGCGCGTCTCTATCGCTTGCGGAGAGTCCCCTTCGACCGGGATAGCCTCTAATCGCGCGGCAGCTGCAACAAGATTGTACATAGGATTAGAATAATGACTCGGTGGTGTCTGAACCGGCGGAGGAACCACAATGTTCTATTGAGGAGGTTCCATCAGGCGGGGTTGGACCGTCGCCCCTGGCCCTGGTGCCTCGATCCGGTTTGTCTCCAGGTACTGCGGCGGATTACTGGGTCCAGCTCCTGGAGTGTGAAAGAGATTTCGAGGGTCAAACCCTAACGGCAGGCGTGATCTGTGCTTCCGCTTCAAGACCTCCTGTAACGCGTTCTGGTCAAGCATAAGCTTATAGGCCTGGGCGTCCAAAGTGGCCCGCTCTGCAGCCATCCTGTCTTTTTCTGCTGCCAGATCCGCTTTGGCTTGTACGATCTGCTCTCTCACCTTTGCAATCTCTGCATCATGGGCCTCCTGATCCGCCGGATTGGCCTCCGTCATAAGCGCGGCTAGTGCATCAAACAAATCAGATAGAACTTGAACCAGCGGGCGCACAAGGCCTCCTGCCCCTGCTGCCGCCGCCGCCGCTGATCCGGAAAGCATTGCTGCGGCGGTCGAAGAGTGATTCGCTGCCTGTGTGCCGGCCATGAATATTCCAACCCGGTTGATCTGACCTGGGGGGTCAGGAATACTGTCGCCATCGGAACAGCCCCTAACCTGGTCGTCTTGCAACTGGTATAGCGATCCGGTCTCTCCGGTCGAGGACTCGTCACCGGAATAGACGACGGTCTCGCTACCGTGTTCTGACTCGTCCTCACGCTCTTCTCCGTGGATGACTCCAACGAAGACACGCTTCACGGCCGGTTTAGCCTGGGTAGATCTCGCATGCTGAGCCGTCTCGACGAGGTCGGTGCAGATGTCCGGCTCAGGCCCAGGCTCACCGATCTTGCCGATGAAAACATGTATGCCACCAAAGGGGACCCGGTACCCGTACTCGATCGAATCGGCCTCGGGACCCCATCCTACGTCGTCGATGTAGATCTTGCCACGACGACTCTTGGTCATCCGGCCCACAACATAGCCTTCGAGTCCTTTGAGCTTGCCCTCCAAGATCGTCAAACCATCATGCGATAGCCCCACGGTGGGCGCCAACTATCGTGGATTTGTCATGGCAGATGTCCTAGTGAAAGAACTTAGTCATGGAGCCATCGCGACGGGTTTACTCGAAGGGGTTAAAGCGGACACAAAGACACGAGGGTTTATACTAGTTCGGCCCCTTCGATGAAGGTAAAAGCCTACGTCTAGTTGTGATGGAATTGATGTAGTCTCGATGGCTAGGGAGCAAACAAGCTTCGCCTAGGCTCGAGTTGTCGTTGTCTGTCCTGAACCGCCGCCGGGTCGTCCCCTTATATACACGAGTGGCGCCCGTCGGTCCTTAGAGTCCCAACCAGTTCATACTCGTATCCCGGTTGGTATCTCTCTATTCCTAACTTACAATACAAGTTATACATTAGGCCGGTTTACGGCTACAGGTTCTAAATCGTCTACAAGCCTTGGGCCTTCATCTGTTTATACCACTAATGAAGTTAACCCAGCCCAAGTGAGCCAGTTTACGCCTAGTGGTAATATCCCCAACACTTTTCATCGAATCCACTCCAACTAAAGTGGGAGAGACAGACACCCGCTAGCCACCTTATACAACTAGTGCATGTCAGTCGGTGGAACCTGTCTCACGTAAGCGTACGTGTAAGGTCGGTCCGGGCCGCTTCATCCCACGATGCCGCCAAAGCAAGATAAGACTAGTAGTGGCAAGAAAATTAACAACATCTACGCCCACAACTGCTTTGTGTTCTACTCGTGCATAGTAACTACGCATAGACCTAGCTCATGATGCCACTGTTGGGGAACGTAGCAGAAATTCAATATTTTCTATGCATCACCAAGATCAATCTATGGAGTAACTAGCAACCAGAGAGAGGGGAGTGCATCTTCATACCCTTGAAGATAGCGATGCGGAAGCGTTGCAAGAATGCGGTCGGTGGAGTCGTTCACTAAGCGATTCAGATCGCGGCCAAATCCGATCTAAGCATCGAACAACGGTGACTCCGCGTTCAACACACGTACAGCCCGGGGACGTCTCCTCCTTCTTGATCCAGCAAGGGGATAGGAGAAGTTGAGGGAGAGCTCCGGCAGCACGACGGCGTGGTGGTGGAGCTTGCAGTTCTCCGGCAGAGCTTCGCCAAGCACTACGGAGGAGGAGGAGGTGTTGGGGAGGGAGAGGGCTGCGCCAGGGGAAGGGTGAAGCTCCCATGTGCCTCCCCACTATATATAGGGGTGGAGGGTGCTGGTTTATTGCCCTCCAAGTCCATTGGGGCGTTAGCAAAGGTGGGAGGAAAGAAATCCCATCATTTCCTTCCCCACCGATTGTTATCCCCCTTTTTTAGGGATCTTGATCTTATCCCTTCGGGATATGATCTTATTCCTTCTAAGGGGGCATCTTGGTGCTCCTTGACCAGGGGTGTGGGGCCTTGCCCCCACTACCCACGTTCATGTGGGTCCCCCCATGCAGGTGGGCCCCACTCCGGAACCTTCTAGAACCTTCCCGGTACAATACCGAAAAATCTCGAACATTTTCCGGTGGCCAAAATAGGACTTCCCATATATAAATCTTTACCTCCGGACCATTCCGGAACTCCTCGTGATGTCCGGGATCTCATCCGGGACTCCGAACAACATTCGGTAACTGCACACTAATTCCCATAACAACTCTAGCGTCACCGAACCTTAAGTGTGTAGACCCTACGGGTTCGGGAATCATGCAGACATGACCGAGACAACTCTCTGGCCAATAACCAACAGCGGGATCTGGATACCCATGTGGGCTCCCACATGTTCCACGATGATCTCATCGGATGAACCACGATGTCAAGGATTCAAGCAATCCCGTATACAATTCCCTTTGTCAAGCGGTATAGTACTTGCCCGAGATTCGATCGTCGGTATCCCGATACCTTGTTCAATCTCGTTACCGGCAAGTCTCTTTACTCGTTTTGTAACACATCATCCTGTGATCAACCCCTTGGTCACATTGTTCACATTATGATGATGTCCTACCGAGTGGGCCCAGAGATACCTCTCCGTCACACGGAGTGACAAATCCCAGTCTCGATTCGTGCCAACCCAACAGACACTTTAGGAGATACCCGTAGTGCACCTTTATAGCCACCCAGTTACGTTGTGACGTTTGGTACACCCAAAGCATTCCTACGGTATCTGGGAGTTGCACAATCTCATGGTCTAAGGAAATGATACTTGACATTAGAAAAGCTTTAGCATACGAACTACACGATCTTTGTGCTAGGCTTAGGATTGGGTCTTGTCCATCACATCATTCTCCTAATGATGTGATCCCATTATCAATGACATCCAATGTCCATGGTCAGGAAACCGTAACCATCTATTGATCAACAAGCTAGTCAACTAGAGGCTTACTAGGGACATGGTGTTGTCTATGTATCCACACATGTATCTGAGTTTCCTATCATACAATTATAGCATGGATAATAAACGATTATCATGAACAAGGAAATATAATAATAACTAATTTATTATTGCCTCTAGGGCATATTTCCAACACGAACTGCCGCCGTCAGAGGTAGTGTTTAACCTAGCGGGGCGGGTAACCTACCTATCCAGCGGCGCATGCGATCGTGGATCTTGTTCAGGTAGTGCTGCTCCTCGTGATCTGGGTTTATTCAATGTAGGGTTCATGTAGCATCGGTTGCCGTCGGCTGTGTCCACCATGACTATCGTTATTTGATGTGGCGGCTAACGTAGGTATCCGGCGGCAGAGGTAATCACAGATCTAGTTTGTAGTGCTGCTCCTCGCGATTGAAAGTGATCACGACGGGTGCCGTGGCCATCTTCTTGACTTGGTTTGGCAGATCTGAACGGCCTCATTTGGGGTTGTTTACATAACATCCGTGATCGTGTGCTATGTGTTGTATATTTCTTCATTAATAATGTTTTGACATGTGTTGATACATATTAATTGTTGTAGGAAATGGCGGACGAGGAGTTAGCTGATATGATGGTAGACATGGAGTTTGGAGAATTGATGAAAGACTGGATAGAAGATTGGTCAGATGATGAAAATTCATATCGTGGAGATCGGTAAGAGAATGGGAACAAATGAGAAGATCTAAATGTGAGTGGCATTATCATGTTGTAATTTTTTGGTGGCATCCGACAACATTATATTTTTGTGTTGAAAATTTATAGATGGATGAGCATGATGATGGTCAGGAAAACAACTCGGAGCTCTCGAATGAAGATTACATTAGTTAGGTACGGAAGTGAAAAATTTTGTTGGCATGCAAATTGAATTTTTTCTGGAATATTATATGATAAGTAATTATGTATTTGTGTTGTATTTTTCAGTTCATTTCCGAATGTCATAATGCTTACGACTATTACGGTGAATCCGACACGGAGACAGGCCTTAACGATGAATCATTAGATGCCCCTGATTCTGGGGATTCACACTCGTCGGTCATCATGAGTGAGGTATGTGTGTAATCAATGTTCTATGGAAGTAATGTTAAACCATAGAAAAGTGTTTTCATGGCTATGTTTTGATTCTAGAGGTGACAGAAGATGATGGGGCAAAGAATGTCCAAGATACTGGCAGTGCAGATGATAAGAGGGATATGTTGATGCAGATAATGGAAATGACTTTTATGTCTCACGATGCTGCATATGATTTCTACAATAGCTATGCTAGAGTTAATGGTTTCAGCATTAGAAAGAATAAGGTCAGGTATAGCAAAACCGAGTCACATCATATGCGTTATAGGCGGTTTGTTTGTTCCAGACAAGGGAAACGTGAAAGTTGCCAACCGAGGAAGAACACAGCGGTAGGCTCGGAGCTAAGACACGCTGCTTTTGCGAAGCGCACCTGACCGTCAAGCTTGACCAAAAGCGTGGGGTTTGGTATGTTGAAATTTTTGAGGAAAAGCGAAGCCATATGTTGGCAGGACCGGACGAGGTACGTTTTCTTTGGTCCCACAGAAAAATCGAAGAGTACCAGAAGCATGAGATAATGTCCATGCGAGCTGCAGGGATTAGAATTCATGACATGATGGATTCCTTCATCAGCAAACATGTATGGTATGGCGGTGTTGGTTTTACCAGGCGTGAAATATACAACCTTTGCGCTAGGGAGAAGAGGAAGCTGCTTTCAAAAGGTGATGGTGCCACAGCCGTAGGCATCATGGCCAATAGGAAACAGAGGGATCCTAACTTCTTTTTCGAGTACAAGCTAGATAAGGAAGGACACTTGAATAGGATGTTCTGGTGTGACTTCCCGTCTCGACATGACTATGAGGACTTCGGCGACGTGCTTGTATTTGACAACACGTACAAGATGAACTGCTATGATATGCCATTCATACCTTCTGTTGGTCTTAACAATCACCGGAAGACCACTGTTTTTCGTTGTGCCATAGTTTCGGACGAGACTGAACAGACATACGTGTGGCTGTTGCAGACTTTTTTTAGGTCCATGTGTCAAAAGATGCCGAAGAGTGTAATCACAGACGCCAACGCTGCGATGATCAAGGCAATTCGCGAAGTCTTGCCAGACGCGTGGCACCGTATATGTACGTTGCATATTGAAAAAATAGGAAGATTCACCTCAGTCACAAGTCGTTGGAGGAGTTCCGAACTCTTCTGTACTACAGCACGTCCACTGCCACGTTTGAGGAGACATGGCACGCGTTTTCCGAAAGATGGCAGTCGGAAAAACTGTAACATGGTTGAGACGGATGTATAAGAAGAGCAGACTGTGGGCTGCGGCTTATCTGACAGAGGGGTTTTGGCTTGGCATGAAAAGCAACCAGCGGAGTGAAAGCCTGAACTCATGCCTTCACCTCCACCTAGACGGTGAAATGACCATGGTGGATATGATTTTGCATTATGAGAACGCCATTGTACGTATCTGCAAAAGTGAGGCGCAAGATTACTGCACGGCCTCACAGAGTTTACTGGTGCCAGTTACTAGCTTGAGGGAACTTGAGATAGCTGCTTCTCACGTCTTCACTCCAGCAAACTTCTATATGTTGCAAGATGATATATATTAGAAAAATTGATGGCATGGAGATTGTAGAAATTAAGCTGGGACACGGATCACAACAGTACATCGTGGCCTGGAAGAATAACTGGAAGAGCCATTTTTGGGTGGAGTATACACCAGTAAATTCCCCAGAACCTATAAGGTGCAGCTGCAGAAGAATGATTCAAAAGGGTCTACCTTGCAAGCACATATTCCATGTACTGAAGTACTTGAAAATATCTGAAATACCAAAGTGTTTAGTTCTTGTTCGGTTCATGAATGAAGCAAGGTTGGGACTGCCCGCGAGGCGCACAAGCAATCTATTGGGATTTGGTTGGACTGGGGCAGGGGAAAGAATGAAATATAGCCAGGTCAGTGTGTTAGCGTCAGAAGCTATGCATGCGGCATGCAAACACCCAACTTTGTGGGATAAGTTACATGATAGTTTGAAGGTTGTGATAGCTAAGAGTCATGAGTATGATCTACTACAGGAAAATTTGAGCAAGAAAACAAATGACTTCAGTAAGTGTGCAGTTGAATATGTAGACGATGGTGAAGGAAACATGGTTGCAGTTAAAGATCCTATGAAAGTGTCAAGCAAAGGTGCAACAAAGGTAGATGGGAACCGCCCTGTCTTGAAAAATGGTAGACCACTCTCTTTTGATGTGTTGAAAACCCGGTGCGGCGCTTGCAAATTGCTAGGACACACTAGACGTAGCAATAAATGCAAACTAAATCAGAAGTAAGTGTTTGTATGCATTGTGGATTATTAAAATTTTTATCATTAATTAACTTATCTTTTCTTTTATCATGTGCAGAAATGTGGAGAAGGAAGAAGAGTAGAACACTTGCTTCATTTTTTTACGGATGAATCGAGTGAACTGGACAGTATATCCTTCACATTATGGCATCAAATTTAGTTCGACGTTTAGCGTCGAGTGTTTGGTTCCTATATATTGTAGCAACTAGATCGGCACTTTGTTTAGTGGGAGTGTCGACCTTTTACATCTCTAAATAAGCAACAAAATCCAACCTAAATAAATTAGTTATACATGGTTGGGAATAGTAGATTGCAATGCCACTCTGTTATGACCGGGGCGGGAGGTAGAAAGAATATTGTACATTTCCCCTCCCCACGTCCCAACTGCCATTAAATAAGTAACTTACCACTCCCCACCACGCATTCACCCACCTCCCACGCGCGCCGGTTCGAACTCCCCTCTTATCCCCACCAACAGTAGATCGAGAAAACTCTCACCGGCGATCGCTACAGCCGCCTCCATGGAGAGAAGCCTCGGTTGGTAGAGAGCGATGATAGAGCTCGCCGACAATGACGAGGGGTGGCGCGCGCAGTTGACGGAGGTGTGCGGCTGGTTCCCCAGCACGGAGATGTTGGTCAACCACACGTGTGGCCTCGTCAAAGTCCTCACCGATGCCGAGAAGAAGCGCGCCTTCCCCTACGGCCTCGGCATCCCGTCGGCTCTCCTCCTTGTCTGAGCAATGCGAGAGGCCATGCTGAGCGACTCCCTTGTTCAGTGTGCAAGGTGGTGGATGTACCGCTCCCCACCATGCCGTTACGGCCAGATCTAGCACGCGTCGCGTCGAGGGTGGAGTGCGTCGACGTCGAGCTTGCTCTTCTTGCGCCCGTCAGCCTGGACTACCAGGTCTGCCATGTGCCGAAGCTAGTCATGCCGTTGGGCTCTGACATCGTGGAGGATGATGTGGACGAGGTACTGGTCATGCCTGATGACCATGAGGAGGGTGAGGAGGACGTCATGCAGATGGTAGCGCCTGTCGCTGTCGAGGGTGGCAAGACAATGCCCATCGACGTCGAGTTCCTTCCCCTCCTCCCTGACATAGTGAAGGTGGAAGAAGAGGAGGTGGCTCAGGATCAGGTGGCGCAACTATCGAATAGGACGTCGGTCAAGAAGAAGGCTTCTCCATGTGTGGTGCGCCGCTCACGCCGCCTCAAATTTCTGAAGAAGTGAAGATGGGCACAGTTGCTGAAGGAGGAGGAAGCTGCTGGTTATCTTAAGTTAGGTATGCTGTTATATGTTTCAACATATAAGCTAACAATATTTTGCGTTTGATGTTGGTTAGGTATGCTTTTATATGTAAGCATATAAGTTATGCAATCGGTACAGTTTGGTCGGGTTCTTTGTGACTGAAGAACTGAATATCTACTACTCACCCTATGTGTCAAGTTCAGTTAAATTTCAGAATATTGAATATGTACTATTGCTTTGCTTCAGTGTTGCATCAAAGGTGTAGGTGCTGCTAGATGTTGCTCCTATGTTGCAACAAGAAAATGAACTGGGCTGCTCCATAAATCAGTAGTTCTGCTAGGTGATGTGCCATGTGCATCACTTACCAAATATAGAACATGCCAAAAGTGCATTGTCTGCCAAATATAGAACATGCCATCATGATGGCCCCATGTTATTTCTGCTGCAATCTCTGTTACACTATGCCCATAAACTGAATAGCAAATGATTCATCAACATTTCATCATGTCAATAACAACGATGTCAATAACTTTATGAACAATCTACTTGCTAACTATGACAGCAACCATAAAGGCAAGCAGGCCAAGATACAGCAGACCTCCAAATCCTAAAATCCTATCCCTATAGGGCAATATTTCCTTGTGCATCTTAACCATTGCCATCTTTTTTTGCTCATTCCTTTTAATTTCAGCTTCATATTCTGTAATCTTAGTCTCCAGTTTCTTTTTCCTCATGGCAAGATACTTAATGACTGACTTTGCTCTTCTATCCCACTCCCCATCAACCCACTCAACATAATCAGAAGTGATACCATCCTAAATAAATCATGAGCAATTCAAGTCAATTTATAACTGAACTTGTCACTGCAAGCGGTAAACACTGAACTTTTTTGCAACTTTTTTGAATGCGCTACCAAAATTGTCTGCATCTATGCAGACACGACCACTAGGAGTTTCCTGATGACCAGATAGATGGAGCTTGTCAGGGCCACAGGTCATGAATTGTGGGCGATAATGCTGGGATGTAAAGAACAACGGTAAAGAACTTACCTTTTTGCCACCGAAGTGTAGCACTGAAGAAACCCTAGCCATGGGTTCTCCCGACCCGCCGCCGCCTAGGAAACCCCCGTCCCCTATTTCACTCGATCCGCCACCGCTGCCTCCTGTGCCACTGACTCCGCCCCACCTGCTTCCAGGACCCAGGGTTCGACCTAACTTGCGGTCGCCACCGCTCTTCTCGCCGCAGCAGCCGCCACCCGATGCCCAACTCGTTGTCATACTTTCGCCGTCGAGATTTGGAGGGGCAAATGGAGAGAGAGGGCTAGGGATTTGGAACAGGAAACGAGAAAAGGGGAAAGATCAATGTGAACCTGGCAAAATGGGCTGGTGTAGCCCTACCGACACGATAGGCCTCTTGTGGGGCCCCTCACGTGGTTAGATGGGCCGTCCCTGGCATCATGGTGAGTACACAAAAAAGTTAATTATACATACAATAAAAAAACGACGGGTTTGTGAAACAAAATAGAAAAACATGATGCCTGATAACACGCGATAGAGCCAACGAGCTGACATGACTAATTTTCGTCTGTGTAATATTACTTTTCGCTTGATATATTTACTTAGCTAACATGACTACTTTTCATAATCATGTGATGAGGGGGAATTACCAGGAGATTATGCAAGATGATGACATACAGATAGCTAAGGCAGAAGGCTAAGCTTGATAGAGTTTTAAAAAAAGTAAAGAATGTGAAATTTTTAATATGAAACTTAGGAGAGCACTTGAAGAGAAAATAGAATGTGAATACTATTAATGTGAAAAATACAATCATAAAAAATTGGAGAACGAGAATAATATTAAGCAAGAACAATTGATAAGTGAAGCAAATAAAATTATTGGTACGATCGAATTGTCTTGTACGAGCGAATTTTACGACCGAATTGTCTGGTACGAGCGAATTGTCTGAGAGACACATGCACATGTATGTGTCACAATACTCGTGATGCCTTGTTTATTACATAAAAATGATAGAAACCCTAAGATAATCATGCCGTCGAAACCTTCGTGCGGACTAAATCCAAACCACTAAAACTTGAATCTTGCATGCCGCATGAATTCATCAGGCGCGCCTTTTCCTTGCGATTTCACGAATTTTGTTCTTCACACACTCCATCGTGTTCGAAGGTGACATAATCAACTCGGCGACGAAATGTCTTCTCCTAGCGTCAACGGTGGCCCGCAAAAATGGCATAAAGGTTACATGAAATAAAGTTGCTACACGACCATAGTAGCTAGTCTACAAACGTAAATAAGAGCATACCTGTGAAAAAGCGCGGGTCATTCGGTCCCCGTCCCAATGTTCTAGACATTTTGTGAAAAAAAGGCCACAAGAGTTCCTGGTATATATGCAAACATTAGTTGTGGGCAATACGAACACGTGTGTTGTTGTTTGAATATGCATGATGTCCTATTAACTCACCCATCCTCTTGCTGGGGCATGTCATACTCATTGATAGGCCACTTACTTACGTCCGGATATTTCCCTGGTGTAATAAGATTTGCTTGACGCATATTGTGTGCTATAGCCATTCGCATAAATAGGATAGTGTTAAAGAAGAATCATAAACAACATGTAAGACCAATGGTACAAATGTTGGTTACATTACCAGTGCTTTCACAGTCTTTTCTGTCAGCTCGAGAGGATAGAGCGAATCGAGAACTCGGAATTCTTGCTTGATCATGTGCATTACCACGGTCATCCAGTGGGCATTGTCGATATCCAATGCGATATACGTGTGTCCCATATAAGCATCAATAACAGGACATGCAAGTAGTACTTACATCGTCTGACAACCATCTATGAGTTAGTACCGGTCAAATCCTTTCGGAAGTCAGAGATATGCCACGCCCTTCACTGTAGTAAACTTTTTCCCCCTTATTCTTCTCGGTGCTAGCAGCTAACTCGACAAATGAAACAGCTGCATCAATTATTTCCGGCGTCAACTCATCTGCCACAACCTCCGGCACATGATTGTCAGAAAACAGAGCTGCATGAAATAATATGAACGTCAACAATGGAGGTCATATGCATTCGTAGTAAATAACAAATTAAGATAGTTAGTTATGATGCCTCTACTAGCAATAGTAGTACCAGAGGGTTTCTGACCACGGTTGGTACGCCTGCTGGGCTTGTCAATTGCTTAGGGGGATTCAAATTTCTTGGCAACGGTCCGCTTCCACTTATCGGACATAACTTCCTCATCCTTATCGACTGTTGCACCCTTTTTTCCATTTTCCTTAACCATGAAATTGCTGACAGAAGATGGACAAATGTCTATGTCCGGTGAAGGTGCTTGAGTAGAAGTACCAACGACCCAGGGGTTTCCGGGTGTAGCGCCACATTCATCATTACGCTTAATAGGTGAAGCATCCTTGTGTCCATTAATCTTCGGTGTGGTTTTCTATTTTGCAAACAAAATCGTGTGAACATTTCAGCACATAAAAAAATTAAATGAGAAAATTATAGACATATATATATATGGATCGTTCTCGAACGAATCCAGTTCTTCGTCCACATCATTATCCGCGGATGGCACGGCAGCATCCGGCTTGTACATGACTCTTGCTTTAAACTTCTCCAACAACCTATGCAATAGAAATATAAAGTTAGTAATGCTTGCATGGTTTTAAAACAGCAAACATACTGTAAACTATAAAGTTAGGGTGTGACACCTCAGCAACTTGATCAGGGATTTGCCTCCTCTAGGTGCGTATGAAGTCCATGCACCGCTTCATTATAAGCTCCATCAAATCTTCCGAGATTGGGGCTGTCGTCGACTTCTTTGCGTTTGCATTTGTGGGCTTGGTTTTTGGGTTCATGGTAGGCGCATTATTTGGGATTTTGGGCTCCTGTGCCCTATACTCTTGGGCGATATTATTTTCTATCTGCATGCGATATTGAAGTACATGTGATGCATTAAAAATAAATATTAGTTAGTTACAAAACATTTAAGAAAGACAGAACACGATGACTGACCTTGACATTACCACTGCCGTGCCCATTGTCATAGTCGAACCGATCTCTCCTAGTGGCTGCACCTTTGGTCCAGTTCCTCATAGGAGGTTGTATGGAAAAGTTGGGATTATAGGCGCAATCACCTTTGACAAGTTGCACCTTCTCCCAGTACAAGTACTACAAAAAATATATAAGGATTTAGAGTTAGTACAATACATCACATAAAGTTGGAATGATATAATAATTGACATTATGCAACAGGTCTCATATGTGTACCTACAACAGATCCAAATTGCCTTTCAGCCATTGGCGGAGGTGTTTGCCTTTCTTGACTATGCGAAGGCAATCAAGGAGAACACGCAGGGTGAACGCATTCTCGTTACTCTATGAAATACGTTTCACATCATCGACCAAAGCGTAGTACTGCTTTGGCACAATCTTGCTTGACATGGGAGCAATAATTGTTCCTAACAGGACAAGGACTAATTTCCGAAGGAAATCGTTGTCGGTGGATTTACATTTAATTATGTCCCCAGTGAGATTATCTATCACTATGTTTCCTGTTGTCTTACTGAGAAATTGTGGCGGCACCCGCTCGTTAATGTCCTTGCCTTCTTCAACAGAATGTCTGAAGCGGACAGTCCGAAGAGCACATCATCTCCAGAGTCATATTGCACACATTAATGAATGACATTAATACATTATGCATTCAAATACTATAAACATGTAAGACTAACTCAATGCACAAATAACATTTCAAGTAGGCCTTACCTCGTACGGCTCATCATCACTAGCATATGGGTCCTCGAACCCAGTCATGTCTAACTTCCTCTTCTTGCCCTCCAGATCATCCTTCTACTATATTGTGAAGTAATTAAGCACATCAATTATAAGGATTAGAATTGCAGTTCAAAGAATGTCATCACAAACAAAATTGTGAATTTGAACTACAAAGCTATGTTGCAAGGGACCAATATTGCCAATATATTTGTCCAATGCAACAACAAATTAATATGAAACATACAACTATTTTATAGACTATAAATTAAGCTATATAGATACTAAGCAGTAGGGTTATCAACATACAAGTTCATTGATATGTACATACAAATAAATGATTTCCTTATGAATACAGAATCTAAGCAATCAATCAACAAATAAATTATTTCCTTATAAATACAAAATCTAAGCAATCAATCAACAAATAAATGCTTTCCTTCATATATGCTAATGAAAATCCATGTTGCATTCTTGACATTGCCTGGATTAACCCAACACTTCTCTTTTGTGTGTGTCCAAGTTCTGAGGTTCAAACTAATCCAATGTTAACTACTATACATCAATAAGGAACCCTAAATGGATAAAAATATGTCTTCATGCTATTGTAAATGTTTTGGTCAAGACACTAATCTTTGTTAGCTCAAATGAACATCAAGGCCTAGCTAAAAAAGCCTACACAGTTAATTATTTGGGGACATACAAATCCAGATTTCACTTTTGAGCATGCACATGTAGGAATAAATCAATAGCCATTCCTCTCTTTTTTGCAAGCAACCACCCACTACAAATTTATTCACCAATGAAATAGCAGTTTTTGACAGACAATGCAAATAGGACCTTTATATGTAACTTGAGGAAGTTTTATCTTCACCGTGAATTTTTAGTAAGCACATAACCTAAAAGATGAGATATAAGTGCAAATTTTACTGCATTACAGCTTTTAAATACACATTTTGAGATGTAGAAACTATTTTTTTATATTAGCAAGAGCTAGCCATACATATAAACTATGAATGAATCCAGTACAAATAACCCTAACTCATACATTTAATTAAAATATTAACTCTTACTTCTACTGCATCATTCAGTCACACAATTTAAGTACATATATCACTGGCTTTAAATGAATCCAATACAAAAGCCCAACAGAAAAATGCCTTAACCTAACCCAACTATAGCAATGGGAATAATAAGCTTCCACTAAAAAATGCTTATGTGGAAAGAATGATCATTCCAGGAGTGGAAATAAGAAACATTGCAGTGTCAACCATTAAAATCCAAGGCCAAAAGAATGCACCAGTTCATCTCTTAATCTCTGAAGTTTGAATTGATGTATCAATCACTGAATCTATACAACAAAAAGTTATACTATAGACAAATCAATCACAGAATCTATACAACAAAAAATTATACTATAGATGAATCTTGTATCATCTAAATCATTTAATCTCTGAAGTACTTCATTTACTTTATGAATCAATCACAGAATCAAAATTAATGCATTCCAATTCCATTATGTTTCCATCCAGTAGCATTGAACCATAGATCAAATCAAATAATCATATATGTCTGCGGCATTGAACTACAGATCTAATAATCATATATGGTCTATCTGTCCTTAAATTGCCTCTTAAACAAGGTGTTCAACCTCATACTAATTAAATCTAACAAGCAAAAATTCCACTACTAATCTAATAAGCATCTGAAAAAAAACCCATCCCTCAATCCAGCTACCTCTAACCTAATCTAATAATCATGTGTGGTCCACCATTCTTGCACAAATCAAATACAGAAGAACCCTAATGAAGAGAAAACCCTCCATCCAACTAATCTAACCCAAGAATCTTCTGGCAAAAAGCCCTAGAATCTGAAAACTACCAACTAAATGGGATAAGCACATACCTTCTGCTCCACCTGCTCCTCGCCGGAGCCGGCCTCTACCTTCTCCACCTCATGCGCCTCGCCAGAGCCTGCCTCCACCTTCTGTGCCTCGCTGGAGATCGCCAGAGCGGGCGCATCTGGCTGGACTGCGCCGCTCGAGCCCGCCTCCACCTTCTTCAGATCTGCAGCATCTGCTGCACCGCCCTGGACGGTGGCACCTCCCCTCACCCATGTGCCCATCGTGACCTATTGCGCCTGCGCCACCATATCTGCGCCCCAATCGGGGCGCTCGCTTCCTGCGTCCTCCATGGCGATGGAGGTGTTGGAGAGATGCGGTTGGGGAGAGTGGGACGATGACGTGGGAGAGAGAGGGAGTGGAGAGGGAGACGATGCGGCGGGAGGGAAATGGTGGGCGATGAGGCCGGAGGTGGTTGTCGTCCACATTTATATGATGGGACAATTTTGGCTTGTTCCTATGGTCACGTGCTGCCCCACGGCCGCGGGTGGCTGCACGCGAAAACGAAATGCCCGCCGTATACAAATACGTATACGGCCGGGCATACGATCTAACCGGCCCCGTACGGGCCTCCCAGGGTTCCTCGACGGCTATACGCGGGGGAAACAAAGATGATCGTGCCCCTCGTTCTAAACCGTTTTTGGTTCATCCTGGCCGTCGTTGTGTTTTCCCCCTCGCGTTCAGCTGGGGGGGGGGGGGGGGGGGGGAGCACCGGAGCAGAAACGTATGAACGCACACACACGCACAGCTTAACCCTATGAGTATTTTCGAGAGACTGAGCCGACATATTATCTTGAGATTTTACGAAGTCACGGTGCCTCATAGTCGACAGAAACGTCTCATCCTACTGAACGCGCATCGCGGGAAATCCTAAAATAAATCTAGAATAAATGCAGGTATCAAGACTTGAATCCTAGTGGACTAGTTAATGCATTGTGCACCTAACCATCGAACCACATGTTGATTTCCTCATAACTTAAATGGTTGGATACCGGATGATAACACTTGGACTAGACCTCACAACCCATTCACAGTTCGGTCCAAATGTGACGCAGGTGCAGATTTATGGTGAGAAACTTGATTTTTTTTTGTCCATAAGGCTGGTCGTAATGGTAGTATTAGCTAGTATCATGCATGCCAACTAGGCAATTTTGATGAGGTGTCGTAGCATTAAATGAAGAAAGAGAGGGTGTAGTATCATATCATGATACCGTATCATATTAAATGTTATTCTACATTGTGTCATGCATGGCAATAAATAAAGTACTACATGATACTAATATATGATACTATGCATTAGGGAGGTAGTATCATACACTAGTATTATATGCATGATACTAGTATATGATACTCACCATTACAACCAGCCTAACCTTTTTACAACATGCATGATGTGTTTGCCAAAGTCAAGCCATCTACCTCGAATCAATTTAGGTAAACACTTCATATCTATAGTCTGAAGGGACGCGGGCGTCAGACCCCTCGAAGCCCGTCGATTCATTAGAAACTGGACGCTCCAGATTTCCTTCGAATTAAAAAAGGAAGCAAACCTCTCGGGACACGTAAACCCCGCGCGTAATCCCCTCCCCCTTAATCCCTCGATGCCCCCTCCCTGCATTAATCGCTGCTCCCCACCTCGCGCCTGCCCTGCCCGAGCTCTGCTTCCAACCTCTCGCCTTGCCTCGCCGGCAGCGAGTGCTCGCCAGATCCATGCTCCGCCGCGGTCGATTCTCGCCTCCACCAACCAACTACGCCACATCACGACGCGACCTCACCGGCCACCGACGCGACCTCGCACCTCCACATCACCGGCCACCGACGCGACCTCGCGCCTCCAGCTCACCGGCTAGCTCGACCCGCGTCACACCACCAGCTCGTTCACCCTCGCATCTACCACCAGGCCGGCAGCGAGTGCCTCATGGATCCTCCTTCGATCTTTCCCACCGGCCAGTTTTGTCAGTCGCCAAGGCGCCCCCATCGATTGAATCTGCTGCATCCGGGAGTACATCAGCCGACCGGAGTATAGGCCTTTGGATTGCAAAATTCCGCCACTATTTGGAGATCCCCATCTCCAAATCCAAGGTATGTGCACTTCGTGCATTGTCCCAGATTTGGGCTTTTGTAATTTCTGTAACAGAATATTTCTGTCTAATTCATCCAGCAGCCTAATTATAATTGTTTCTTATGTTCATTGGCGGCCTATTTTTGTTTTGAATATTCATTTGTTTCAATAATTCTCCGTGCTTAGAATCTACTGTACTTGACAATTATTGCGTACTTTCTTCTTCCAATGCTTCCTGCAATTCTCCTTATTGTATACAGAGCCTCCAAGCATATGTACACACACATTAGCGGCAAATTTGTTATTTTTCCACTTTTCAAAATTCCATGCTTCCATTGAAGACTAAAATTGAACTCCTACTGCATTTTATATTGCATCACACACGGATGCTTCTAAATTGGCCCTTTTTTGATATGATCGTCCAGAAAAATGCTTCCATGCCAAAAGTCACCAACAGATGCATCCCATCATGGCAGCAAACACACTAATGCCGGCGTCATGCGCCGTATTATCCCGTGGTCATATTTTGTGCTTCTGGCATTCTTGATGTCATCTATCAACAAATATATATTGTTATTTCTAGTGTATTGCTTCATTTCCTAAGTCAACATACAGAAATGCTAACATATCACATTCCGTGTTTTCTCAGGTGACACTCAACAATGACCAAAAAGGAGTTGTTCATGCTCCAGAGTCGATAGCATCACTTGTTTGCTTCAGAGATTCCATGCTTCCAATGTATCCTATATATGCTTTCACTCTATTTGGATCTGGGAAACAATACTAGTGTCAACCGCAACCACGAGCACCAAGCCGGCAAACAGACATGTGTATGACTGCTCTGACTCCATCTTCTCATCCGCGGCGGCGGCAACGACCCTCCTAGTCGTCTCACCAGCGATTTCGTCGGTCGTCCTGAGGACAAGTAGTGAGATGGAAGGCCGCACTATCTTCTTCCACCACCAGATCAACGGCCTCCTTGGCACCGATGATGCTGGAGTGTTGAAGCAATATTATTAAAGATAGGAAGCAAATAACATGAATATGTGCATGTATATTCGTCTACTGTTGAAGCACGAAATGAATGTAATGGAACATAGTTTGTTTATTTTACTTTTTGACAAAGAAGCACTAAATTATGACTTGAGAAGCCTCACTAATTTATGTAGGAAGCAACGAAAATGCTAAGAAACATAAATTAGCTGCCACGAGAAAAAAGAAGCATATGTGGCACTCATTGAAGCATGGTTCTTATATAATGGAAACAAATATTACAGCTAAGAAGCATACATGATTAGAAGGGGTCTGTTTTAAATATTTATTTGAAGCAATTCTCTACTCGGTAGAACAATATTGTGAGGTTTTGGAAACAAAATATACCACTGCGTTAGCACAATATATTGTGTTAAACTGAAGCAAATTTCAGTAGCAAATGAAGCAAATTTTCCTATCATAAAAACATAGGGTTGCTGCAGTGAAAACAAAAGGTTAATTTTCATTTAAAAAACAGACCGACTAAAGTTTCTATTACAATGGAAGCAAACTCTTCTATCATTGGAAACATAATTTGTTGCGTTGGAAGCAAATCATTATATTTCAAATCAATTATCCTACCCAATTATCATTGCTACAATGAAAAACTCGATGCAGTAAGCATGGGCGTAGATGGAGAGCGAAGGGTATGGCACATCACAACGTGATTTAAGGAAGCAGTTACATGGAAACGACAATTAGTGGAGATCCATGCATGCTTCATACATGGAAGCTAACTACGGGAGCCCACGATTTACTCGCACCAAAAGCTATTTACAGGTAGTCCGATGCATGTGTGGTCAGTTATGGAAGCACACAATTAACGAAGGGAATCACCAAAACTCACGCGGGCCTAAATTTACATCGGACGACTACCATGCTTTCGATCAAACGGGCAACCACTAGTCTGATAAAAGCTAAACATCAGTAGTCTGATCCCTAGTGGTGCTCATCAATTTACTCATTCGCCAGGAGATGCATGCATGCATGCTGATGTAGATAATTAATACTACACCTATTATAAACAGAGGCTGTTTGTCATCTCCAATGGAGGTATTACGCCAAGGTGGACACGGTCTGGGCCGTCTGGTCCCTGATCGAGCTGCCATTTGGACCACCCGCAGGCGGACCGGACCGGACCGAGGCAGCTAGCGGTCCCCTTTTCCCGCACCGGGGGGACAACGGCAAAGCTCGATCAGGATCGAGCGACCAGCCAACAACAATCCGAGCCGCGGTGGTGACCATGGCGTGGGCGGCAGATAGCTCCGAGCGCTAATTGCAGGAGAGGACAGAGGGGAAAGGAAGGGTGGCTCATGAAGAACTCGATGGCGGAGCGGGGAGGAAGGGGATGCAGCGACGGCGACGAACTACGGTGGCCAGAATCGGGAAAGGAGGAGGATGGCGACGGGGTCGGGGTGAATCCGGTCGATTCCTTGCATGGAGGAGTAGATCGCAAGGTGGCGGACCTCATGGACAAGCTTGTTTGTCATGGGGAGGCCGGTAGCCATGCGTGTTGTGCGCCAGTGACCTGCATGCTCTGCACTGGTGGCTTGCATGCTCTACGCTGAAACGGATGTGACGGCGAGCGAAGGAAAGAGGCTACCATGCATGGCTATGAGAGGAAGGACGGAGAGAGGAATCTCGATGATGACTGATGAGCAATGCGGGTATCCGATGGTTCGAGCTTCTTTTGATCTGCGCGGCATGGTCTGCGGAGGCGAGCACTGCAGGTATGTGACGACTTGCCTGGCTCGGTTCGGCAAGGTGGCAGCCCTTCTTCCTAGCTCTGGTGGTGGTGCGCCAACCGCATTGGCCAGTGGAGCACATGTCGGCAGGTTGTTTTGAAAACCATGGTCCCGTTCGTGCTTTCCTGGAGCTGGATGTGCACGGCATCATGGTCGGCAGGTGCCCGACTGACAATGTTGGACGTGTTAGTGGTGTTGCGACTTGTGTTGCAATGATGACGGTGGCCAGAGGAGTGGGGTTGAGGCATGTCCTTCGCCATCAACTGTTTAGCATGTCCCTTAGCGCGAAGTCGGAGCTATAGCGGTGTGTAGCGACGCGGTTGCAATGATGACATGTGATGGACATGTTGGATTATGTTTGTGCAAGGCGTGCTTCTTTTCCTTGCAAGACTCGTCACAAAAGTTGGAGCTGCCCTGTCCTCAACGCCTTTAGCCGATTGTTTGGCATTGGCCGGCAGAGGTCTCGTGTGTTGCTTGCAGTGAGGGTTCTTGATTGGTCGACCATGGTGAACTCGGAGTCGCTTTCCCAGGGAGAAGTGATGACGATGACACTTTATTGAAAACCTTGAAGATGTTCCTCTCTTCGGTAGTGTGTGTGTCATTGTGGGTAGCTAGATCGTCGGGTGCCCTGCCTTATGGGTATGTTGTAACGGTTTTCGTTCAGGTTTTCAGACATTAATAACAGGCCAACTCTCTTCTATATTCTTTAATAAATCGGGCCCTAAGGGACGTTGTCTCAAACAGAAGATATTTTATTATCATTTTTGCGGGTGAATATATATGATTAAGAGACGATGTTTTCTTTTGCTCACCAACATATATGCACAAAGCTGAAAAATGCAAAGGCGTAGAACGATCGAAATAGGAAACTTTAGTCCGACTTTCCTAGATGGGTTTGACTTAACAAGCAAATTAAGTTGACTAGTCGTCAACCCGTGCATTCGCACGGGCTAGCCTACAAAAGTGAGTATTAATTTGAATTTTATGTCCTTATCAATTTATGTTTATCATGTGGCCTCCTTGGACTGTCTAGTTCTTATACTTCCTTTGTTTCAATATACTTTGCATATTATATTTCCCTCCGTTTAAAAATATATATGTATAGATGTGATTAGAAAATTTGAGTCAAGACAAAATTAACATGCGAAATAAAGTCAAATGAGTGATTACTTATTTTGAAATTTGAAAGAAATGAATTAGGATGTCTATAGTATAATAGCTGACACTTAACAATTGGTTATAGTAATGTTGCATCTTAAGATCTTCATGTAATAGCTTGCTATTTTATAGAAATGCTTTATAATAATCATTATTTTACACTTTTTAATAGACTATGCTAACAATTGGACACAAAGATTATTTGCCGGTAATATTAAAATTATGCAAATAAATGGACATTCAAATATTGAATATAAAAATGACATACTTGTTAAATATGCAACACTATGCAATTTAGCTTTCTTGAATTTTTCAATCACAAAAAAATGTTTTTCTTCTCAAACACTATGCATGTTGTCGTTCACACCATTTCTCTCTGGTTTGTATGTACACAAATATTTATATATGCAAAAGAACAAAAAAGGGGACTATAATTGTAAGGAAGTCGTAACATCTATTTCCTATTTGCACTATTCCAGGGATATCGAAATCCCTCATTAACAAAAAATTAAAATGACATATTAATAGAAAAATTTATGTAGTAGATTTTTCTACCGTTTAGAATTAATGTACCAAACAATGTGGTAAAATCTTCATCAATTTTATTTGTCTAATCTTCTCTGGACACCAGGTTCAGAACTTAATGTCTGAAATCTTATATATTCCATGATTTGTATGTGTTCCATTGACGTATCACATATAAGTAGCTCATAAGACGTTTTCCTATAATTGAAGCTTTTTAATAACTTGCCAAAGTTTGTCCAGAATTTCACCAGCCAAATAACCATGATGGTCACCTGAAACTTTTGTCTGACGAAACGATTTGGTATGATTTCACATTTGACCATACTGACAGTAGTTGAAGAACCATGATGCTTACCTGAAACCATTCTTGCCTGAACGCGTAGCAACGGCCACAACACAACAGAAAGGAAGGTCCGGTAACTCACCCACATAATTTTTTAAGGCTTGAAATGAGATAATAGATAGGGGATTCATTACTACTACGGAGAACAAAGCTTTTTAATTTAAAGGAAAGATTGTGATAATGTAACATGTAAACTGTATTATATATTTCAAATATTAGTGTACCCTCCATAGGTTATCAGAGACATACTTCTATTCATGCATATATATGCATGCCTGCAGCTGTGCTTGTTGTATTGCGCAGTCGAAATTGCTATCCACATTATGAATATCATTTGTGTATAACTAATGATTGCATACCTGAACATGTATGTATGAAGCTCCTGAATTTACTGGTTTATTGAACTTGACGGACGCATGCATGTCTTGCGGAACAATGCCTCCGGCAGTGCTCCCTTGAACAATACCAGTTTGTCTCCATGCCCCTGATGTCGAGACCGCTAGCCATCCGATGCTATTGGGTTCTCAGGCTATAATTAAATTGTATCTATAGTGTATATACTATTCTGTAAAAAGGGAAGAAACAGAATTGCTCTAATTAGAGCTCAGGAAAAACAGAATAACAAACATGAGAAGTGAAACATCTCATACCATCTTGAGCAGTCTCAGTTTTCAAAGCAGTTTATCTCCTCGAATGAGACAATAGCAAAGGCTGCACGTGAAGTTGTTTCTTGTATTTTTCTTCCGACTTCGCCATAGCCTGGTATTGTCGGTTTCTTAGAAGCAGAACGTAGAACCAAAGCATGCATGTTGGTCTGCTTACCTGAAAATTGAACACCATAACATGCTTTGCTCTCCAACCATGACGGAGGTCCTCTCATGGTGTTATTCTGCCATGCAGCAATATAACAAATATAGTGTCATGCCGTTAGGGCACTATGACATGGGTTGAACTCATCCGCGTCTGTTTGATTGATGATTGCCATCGGGTATGCAATTGTGTGCTAGGCTTCCAACCCCAATCTGAACTGCCATATGCGCGCTTAATGAAGAACCTGAAATTAATTGAGGCAACGAATTCCATTGTCTTGCAGATATAGCAGATCAAACACACTGGATTCAGTTATCTTGAGTTTTCTGCAGGTGAAACGGGATGCAGGCTTGCAGCCACGACACGTACAGTCCAGCAAGTACTCATGGAGCTTCCACGGGTGAGGACTCTCCGGCTAGAAGAGCAAACGTCCAGACATATGGATGATTTGCCTCTGATCTTTAGCAGTACACCTCGTAAGGCAATGACTCGCCTCTATCTTCTGCACCCACTACTTTTCCGACTCGCTGATCACCATGACTGCACAGCAAGGGTTCTTACCCCACAATCTAAGATTTTTTTTTTTGCAGTACGTACCCCTCCACGCCTGCACTGGCACTGCTGCACATGAACTTGAACAACCACGTACTACTTCATGAACACAACGGCACAACTGAACCCTGTATAGCAATAGCTATCCAGAAAGGCTGTTCAGATGTTAGAAGAAAATAGAGGTGCATAGAGGTGAGGGAGCCCGAGGATTCGTATGCCAGCCTCGATGTTTGATGACCAAGAATTTCAGACCATAGTGAGCCTAGAGGTCGCGGGAGTATGCTGTGGTGTGGCGGCGGGAGGGAGGGCCTGATGGGGAGACGAAGATGAGGAAGCATGAGGATTTTTAGGTTGTGGTGTGGCGGTAGAAGAAGGGATCGATGGGGAGGCAGATAGGAGGAAGCGTGAGGATTTAGGGACCTTTCTGACAACAGGAGATCTGTTTTGTTTAGCTGATCGTGAGGAAGGATGGAGTCTTGAGAGATTGGGAGAGAGGCAGCGCATGTTGAGATCTTCCTATCTGCTACTTCATCTGATGGCTCATAATTTCTATGGATTTTTTTAGCATGGGAATTTCTCGGATTGATCTACACCGTAATAACTCGGCCCCATCAGATTAACGGTTCCTAATTTCTAATTAACGTGAGAATTTGTTGGGAGTCTGTAATTAGTATAGGTAGGTATAGGTATAGATAGATAGATAGATAGATATGTAAACTATAGCATACCCAACACTGTGCACTCCTCTACCTTTTTTTATCTCATGAACAAATTAAACTGATGATAGCTCATGATCTCCCACTGGTGACCAGTGTCTACACATTCTTCTCCACATCACGACCACTTCACACTAGTTTTCTTGATTTCGCACTACATGACAGGGTGGTGCTCATGCATATATTCTTGACACCTCTCATTCCGAGATACAACGTGTGTGTAACAGCTAGTACCACAAACAACCATAGGAGATTGCGGTGCATGACAGACACTAAGTTTTATTTTCTAACTTGATGTCTACTTGTGAGTGATAGGAGATGGTAGAGAAGACAAACTGATGGGGAGATGAAGGTTCAACGAAGATATATATTGTTGAGCCAAGAGTGTGGTTGAGGTATGACATTACAGACTCATCAATGAAAGGTAGAAATGTCACATGTGATTGATGAGACTATTCTAACATTTATTGTAGGCAGGAATTGCGAATCAGAAGACCCAATATATATATAGGAAAAAGTAAAAAAAGAAGGTGCAAATTCCATGGGACACTTTTTTTTTAAAGGAGGAAATCCGCCGAACACTGCATCAGGACGGTGCGTGCATGCATATATTATTAGTATACTAGGAAACATGCCCGTGCGTTGCTACGGGGTAAAGGGGCGGTGGTTGGAGAGAGAGGGGTGCATGGAGGACTTTGGTCGAGTGCATTTTTTCTTAACTTTGAAGCACATTCTTCTAGAGTTCAGTTACTAATTCAAAGAATATTTAAAGTAAGAGTGCACATGATGTTTTTTGTCTAATTTCAATACCACATTGTACATTAGACCGTTCATATATAAAAAATCATGTTGAGTTACTAATATCACATAAAAATGTCGTATACTTCGCCTAGCGTCTAAGAATGTTGTGCGTGTGCTACCATCAAGTCCTTTTGGTATAGAGGATTCTCCATCGTAATTGAATCTTTGTTTAATGTGTTGCGCCCCAACTCACGGATATTTGTAAGCTGCTCTATTCTAGCTTTCTTTTGTTGTGATTGCATATTTGTGTATTTCCGCCTTTCTCATGCGCACTTTTTTTATCTTCTGTGTCGGCTCCATGCATGTTTGCATATTTCTTCTTCCCTTCTTCTTGGGCTGAATCTTTTATTCTTTTGTTGGTTGATAGGCTTCATGATGCTTTTTCAGTTTTTTCAGTTGTTCTTCACTGGTCATTCGAAATACGGATCCCTATCATTTTTCCCCTCTTTGTTCCTTGGCATCCATGACTTGAGATTGCCATCCAAATTGCTTGAGCACATGAGAGTTTTGTATACTATATGAAGTTGTTGTTGATTAAATCACGAATATAAATTTGCATCATAAATAGAGCATATGTAGCTACGTATAAATAAATCTAATTACACCTGGACATAAGCATGAGAATATATGTGTTGTTTGCATGCTAGAGTATCATGTTTTTCCTTGAAGCAATTTAGAAAGCAGAAAAATAATGTTGAAGTAAGAGCATTGATTCACCATGTTTTTCATCCGACTTCAATATGACATTATAGATCATTCTTTCGATACCTATTGACAAAGCATACCACATGGATAGATTAACCATTGCATTGACTTCACAAAATAAAAATGTCGTATATGCAACACTTCCAAAGTAATTTTTTCTGGATGCAATTGCTCTTGTTTCTTTATAGCATCAATGTTTGGGTCAAAATAAGTGGTTGTCCTTCGTACCATCTTCAACATAATCATATTTAGGGACTTCTCTCAAGAAAACAACTTCTCCATGGACATCAAGCATGACATCTTCTTCCTGATCTGAAAGATCAACTTTATTAACAACAATTAAAGACTTTGTGGCCATGACATGTAAATGCCTACGTTTTGCACTAAACTGGAATCAGCAGCGCCCAAAGATAATTTATGTATTTACTTCATTGGGCGTCCAGGCATATGTGTTTTCGCTGCGTGTGTCCTGACCTATTTAGAGAGTCAAAACCACAAACAGATGCAAATCTTCCTTCAAGAAGAAGAAAAATTAAAACCAAATCCGGCATGTGTATGTAGATTCAGAGAAACAATCAAATGCATGCACGGCGAGAATCAAATGATTTGATGACAAAGGAGCGTATCCTCTTGAGTTGTTTATATTGCATACCAAATATCGGATCCTGCCAAATATAGCTAATATAATCCTATCCGTGTCTTGTGTCTACTGTAGCCCGCTTGGGTGTCCCTCGTAAGGCCGACCATATCCAGCTGTAGACAAACCAGCCGTCTCGAGCGGGCGGCCTCTGTCGTCTGGCCCCACGCACCGCTGTTCTCATCCTCCTCCTGTTTGCTCATCCTCCTCGTCTCAGTCGCTCACCCCATCTTCCCATCTTTTTCTCCCCCATCTCTGTCAAGCAGAGAACTACTCCCACGCAACACACTCCCTCAACATCTGCCGCTGTTTCTAAGGCCCTCCGCAGCTCGATCCAGAACGGGATCGAGACCACCACCGAGCCGCCTCCCCTCCTCCGTCCTCCATGCACGCTCTCAGCGCCCGATCCACCCCTTCCTCGTCCTCGCGCACGTTGCCCTGCTTTCTCCTTCTTCCTCTCAGTTCTTTCTTTTCCTTGGCAGGGAGCACGCAGGGAGCCTCGCGGCCGCTACCACAGCCGGACGTCCTCGCGTCGCCGACGCCTCCGAGTTCGTCGGCCGCTGGCGCCCGTCCTCCCCTTTATTTTGTATTCGCAAGTTTTGCCACCTGACTCAATTGTAAATTGGGATTTTTCATGGAAGCATCCGATGATTCGGATTGTAATCTCCTATTATTGGAGAGTTTATTTGTTCCTTGAATCCCTCTTTTCACTTGCAGGATCAATTTCTTTGTTCTGTCCCATCCTTTGCATGTTGACTTGACGCAGCGAGGTTATTTGTTCCTTGAATCCCTCTTTTCACTTGCAGGATTAGTTTCTTTGTTCTGTCCCATCCTTTGCATGTTGACTTGATGCAGCGAGGCCTCCGATGTATAAAAGTCCATGGCCGAGCCGCTCGCCTCCGTCCCCATGACGCCCGTGGCCACAACCGACACGGATGCACACTGCACCGCGCTACTGTCTGCTATAGCAAACCACCGCCTAGTTCGACCTCCTGTCGCCGGCCCCGCCCCTCCTTTTCTCCCTCACCTCCCTGCCTTCTTTCTGCCCAGGAGCCGCCACTGTCCGGCAAGCCGTGCTCCGGCCTTGCTCGTCGTCACCGGCGACCCCGCCTCCGGATCCGCCTCCCTAGCCCATGCCACGCATGGATCCGACCGTGCAAGCTCCAGTCCCACCACCTTTCTGAACCGCGGGTTGAATACTACAAACTATAGGGTCCCTTTTGTAAAAACGGAAAGTTTTCTCAGTTATTCATGTAAAACAGGACCGCGGGTTGAATATAAAACAACATAGGGACATTTTTGCAAAATTCCTAGCGACGACGGACGACCAGAAACCCTATTCTCTTTATTATTAGGTAAAGATAATGCAAAATTCATTAGCCGAACAACATCACCCTGGAAATAAAGCGAAAAAATCCGAGTCCGCATGGCTCGCGGCAGTAATCCACCAGATAGCCACTATCCCTACACTACTAGGGAAAACCTTATACACAACATCTTAGCAGTAGCGCTGGACAAAAGAGGGCGTTACTGCTACTTAGCAGTAGCGAGTTTAAATAAACCGCGCTACTGCTACTACTTTAGCAGTAGCGCGTTCTCCTAAAGCGCGCTGCTGCTATACTTGTACTGGGCGCAGATGGCTAGCCCCACTTAGCAGTAGCACGTAGGCCTAACTAGCGCAACTGCTAAGTCCCTTAGCAGTAGCGCGTTTCTCTGAAACCCGCTACTACTTACTTACCTTATACTAGAGCGGTTCATTGCACCCTCTCACTCACTCTCTCCCTCTCACTCGCTCTCGCCCGCGCCGAACCCGTCGTCCGCCGCCGCCGCGCTGCTCCTCGCCGAGGTACCCCCTCCTCCCCCCTCCTCCTCTGGCCGCCCTCCTCCCACCGCCTCGCCCTCCTCCTCCTCCGGCCGCCCCCTCCCTCCTCCTCCTTCGGCCACCCCCTCCCCCTCCCCCACCCCCTCCCTCCTCCTCCTCCTGCGTCTGCCCCTCCCCCTCCCCCTCCTTCCTCCGCCCCCTCCGTCCTCCGATCCCACCGGCCTCCTCCCCCTCCTCCTCTTTCCTTCTTCCTCTTCCCTCCATCTCTTTTTTTTGTTTTTTACTATTGTATAATGTAGTTTTTTTACTGTTTTTAGTAAGTGTTCAAAATAATTAGTAAGTAAATTAATAAACTAGTTGAACTAGTTTGGTTTTAGTAAGAACTAGTTGAATTAATAGAACTAATGTATTTTTAGTAAGAAAATTAATATAACTAGTTGAACTAGTTTATTTTTAGAAAGAACTAGTTTATTTCTATTTATAGTAAGTTTATTTTTAGTAAGAACTAGTAGAATTAATAGAACTAGTTGAACATGTCACATTTTTTAGTAAGAACTATTTGGGATGCATTAGCGATAATTTCTAGGTTTTTGTTTTTGCAGAAATCAAGGAGCCCCTCCATCATCCCCACCGTTGTCCCCATCACCGACCTCCTCCGATCTCGAGGTGAGACCAGCCAAATCTCCATGTCAATATGAGTCCTATAAGATATGATGTAGATAAAAACATGTATATCTTGTGTTTCTCAAATAGGATATGTGGTTGCCCAAGTGGCCGGTCATGTTTGCAGGTTACACCTCCGAGTGGCCTATGTTTTGACGGAGTGTTGATTAATTTCTGCTCCGGCAAATTTCAGGCGCTCGATATGTCCTGTTTTAGCAAAAGTCATGCCGGAATTTTTCGTGAATTTTGGCATGACTTGTGCTAGAATATGTAGGAAATATCGAGTGGCCTCGATTTTCTAGAAATATAATTAAACAATATTTCGGGTTGACTTTAAGACTGTCGAGGCCGAAGAATCCCGACTGTTGTCGTGGGGCTCATTTCTCCTTCTTCTCCGGGTGCTAGACCTTTGTTATGCACTAGGGGAAGGAGGAGTAACGACCATCACCGACGGTCGCAAATGTCAGAGAGGAATCAATGAGGGAGAGTATCCACCATATATGAGAGGATGAAGAATTCCGACTGTTGTCGTGGGGGTAGCTTCTCCTTCGTTCCCATGTGCTAGACAATTTGGTGTAATGCACTCGGGAACGAAAGGAGGAGCTACCATCACCGACGGTTGAATATATACACCACGTGAGCTGAGAGTTTTCACGGAAATACTCGACAGACCCATAGTCAACCCGTGATGAATAATAATGATCTAATTTAGTTTTTGTAGTACATATATTTAATTCTACAAGTTTAATCTTTGAATTATGAACATATCAAATGTCGTCGGACGAAGAAGGTCCCGGGGAGTGCTCCTGGTGCGGCGACAACCGGGGTTTCTGCGACAGGCCTCACCTGGACGAAGGTCAGCTCTTCAGCATTAAGCTCGAGGAGGCCTTCGATTGTGAAACGGTACGCTACGGCGCTAAGTGTTTTTTTCGTAATTAAGCTCGACTTCTACTACTTCAACGTGTAATTTTTGTCTTTTACAATTCGACTAGCTTATCCCATGCCATGCAAGACGCTATGTCTTGGAGAGGATGGGTTTTGAAGATCATGAGAGGAATGAAACAAAGAAAATTAACCTAAGGACCCATCATGGTATGGATTTGAGGTAAATCTATACAATTCTGAGAGCGTATCCAATTGTGGTTGCCCGGGTTGGGAAGAACTTTGCAAGATGTATGATTTTCAAGAGGGTATGTTTATCACCATGGATCTTGGTGATCCTGACATCAACCAAGACAATTTGGACATTTGGGTTCTTGTTGATACACTTCCAATTCTACTGCTATGTGAGTTCCTCAAACGTAGTTATTAAGTAATTTATATTTTTATTTCAAAATACTTGACAACTTATTTCCATTGATAGCTTATTTTTATTCTTCAAAGAGTGTGCGGAAGATGGTAGACATAACCAACTACACCGATGGCTCTGAGTTAACTTATCAAGAGAAAAATCATCTGGTTGCATATTGTACTGACATTGAGAATTACAATACCTTTTATCGAACTCCTCCAAATTATGGTGAATACGTGCCACTAGTGCACGTGTTGAACAACGATAACTTCCATGAAGATTTCCTGGTAAGATTTTTTAATATTACGACATCGATGCATCTTTTGCATACTTCTAAAACTGAACTACATTGCTAATTACGAAGTTATTACTATGTTTTTCAACAGAAAATCCCGATGGATTGTGTGCCTCATTTGATGTATCAGAATGGTCGCCTTGATGTTCTGAACATACAACCAGGTCGTCCTACGAATCTCACCTGTGCATACCGGATTTCTAAAAACGGTGAACACATGATAATCAAAGAATGGAAGAAATGTATGGACATTCGTAAGGAGGTTCTTGGAAGCAACATTGTGCGAAAGGCAAGAATTGGAGACAGGATAATCTCCATTCTCCATAATGGAGACTCAGGGGCTATCTTGTTGTATGCTATTTTACCTAAGATAATATAGTAGCTCCTAAGAGAATGTAGTAGGTCCTATGAGGTACAATATGTTTATGAGAATTGATGATGATGAGTAGTTGTGATTACGTCTAGTGACCAACTTGTATGTGATGTCTCATTGATGAAAACGATGATCATGAGGAGGTGTTATATGAAAATGATGTATTATGATGATAAGTTGTTAATGATATGATGACGATGATGATATTTATTATATCATCGGGTGAAAGAACCATGGACTAGTTTCAAGTGGATGTCCATCCACTTGAAACTAATCCACGGTTCTTTCTCCCACTGATGTGATAACTCATTATGATGTAAAATCATTCTCTAAATTGCTACGGTATGAAAACTTGTATAAAGATGTATGAATACAACATGAAATAAAAAAGAAATACGGAATAATAGTAGTAGCGCGTGCTAGGAGAAGCGCTACTACTAATTACCAGTAGCGCTTGTTTTAGAAAGCGCTGCTACTAAGTCGATATACTAGTAGCGCGGTCCAACCCACACTACTACTAATCTTTAGCTGTAGCGCCTTATTAGTACACTAGTAGAAAAAGGACCTATTGTCCCGGTTCGTAAGGGCCATTTGTCCCGCTCTTTGAACCGGGACTAAAGTGTTGGTACTAATGCCCTAGACCTTTAGTCCCGGTTCTTACATAAACCGGGACAGATGGGCCTCCACGTGGCCGGTGCGGCGAGCCCAGGCAGGAGGCCCTTTGGTCCCGGTTGGTGGCACCAACCGGGACCAATAGGCATCCACGCGTCAGCATTTCAGGTGCTGGGGTTTTTGTTTTTTTGAAAGGGGGGCGGGTTTAGGGGTTTTTGGGGGTTAATTTAGGTGTTTCATATATTGTGTTAGCTATCTAATTAATATAGAGAAGTGTCCTCTCTTATCTCCGTGCTTGGTCGATGCTACGTACTATACGTATAGAGAGGACTAGACACGCTAGCTAGTAAGAAAATGAAAGAAACAGAAGATCGTCATGAACATATGCATACAGAGAGAAGTGATATCGACCACCTCTCCTTCTCTGAGAGATTGGTCGAACAACAAGTTCTCGTATATCTATCCGACGCTACGTACTGGCTACATATATACAATATAAGTATTTCTTACAATATAATCTCCTAACTAAAAACGAGCTGGTTAGGGTCCACATGGTATTCTCCATCTTTAGCGATCACGTGGTCAAGAAAGAATGCCGCCAATTCCTCTTGAATTCCTTGCATACGATCTGGTGGTAGGAGTTCATCCCGCATCCGAAATATCTAATTTGAAGATGGGGGTCAATACATATATATGAATAAATGAAACTGAACACAAATGATGTAAATAAAATAAAATTGTTAATATTATTATTTACGCACTTCATATTGTTTGTCAGAGTAGCCCCGCTCACGGGTCGTGTGGCGGATGGACTCGCAAATGTAGTATCCACATTAATCATTCCCTTGTTCCTGCCACAACCACTTTACAAGAAATAGAGGTCAATCAAACTGATAATTAGCAAGAATGCTAAATGGTATTGATGAAACTAGCGCTTGAATCGCTAGGAGATGTGTGGAACATGCTACTATAGTATTTACTTTCGGGTGTCTAAATTGCAGCTTCTTTAGCAGTCCCGGAGTTTTTGAGGTGAATTTTTCCAAACCCTTCCAGACAAAGAAAACAATTACTTGATATCAGGAAATGAACAAAGTTGCCGATATGGTGCGATAATGATCGATTTAACTTACTTCTCTAGAATTTCAGTCATGTCGGCATATTTCTTGGGATATTTTCGTCTCGAGTTTAAGACGGTTACTAGTCCCTGCTCAAGCTTAATATCTAGGAGAATATAGTGGAACCTGCGCACGCATGCATAACTCATAAATTACATTACTATAACCTCGACTATTAAGGGAAACCGAATATGCACAAGACAGTAACACTCACTTGAATTCGTAAGGGAAGAGTATTATAGCTTCGTTTTGATTTAATAAAAATGATTGTAGCAGCTTGGCCTCGGTATCTTTGGCCTGAAATTTAACCATATATGCATCTATGAGATTTGTGTTAATGAATCCAATATCACCGATTTGTCTTTCCTTCAATTCGGCGATCTTCAATCTGCATAATATAGTGAGGATAATTAAAAATACATGCAATGAAAGAGCTGACCTATATATAGAGACTTAATGACAGAAGTAGTACCTCCTCAAATGGAACATTCAACAGTTCAATTCCAACGAGTTCATGCTCCTCTCTAACTCCTAGCGTCAAAATATTCGTCCCCACAGACTCTCTGCAGGTTTTCATGTACCAATCATGGAATCTTCGCATCATCGTTGTTAGAGATCTTTCATCTTTGACGAGAGGCTCCCCGTACACGTATTTGTATTCGTCCACCTCCAAGAAATCATTATGTACATCGTCGGGCAGGTAATCTTCAAGATTGTTATAACCGGGCACCATCCCTCCTGGAACATTAGCAACGATATCGCTAGACACCTGGAGCGGGGGGAACGATTGGTTCGCTTGTTCGCCGAGCTGGGCAACTTTTTTCCCAGCTCGTCGTTGACCACTGATAGTACTTCCCGACCGCGACGCTTCCATAAATGACTTTGTAAGAATGCGCTCATAGTTGCCTTTCGCCGGAGACTTTGGTGGTTTCTTCAGGGCAGCCAGAGTACGCTTCGCTTTTACCGGATCTATCCTCTTCTCCGGAGGTGGATGTTCCTTTGCTTTCACCCCTTCCAAGGAGTTCTTCACTTCGGCTTGCTCGATCTGCGTGTTTTCCTCCACGGTCCTCTCGTATGGTACCTTCTCTGGAGTCTTGAGAGAAGGACCGAATTTGTATTGCCTCTCGGCTCTGGCTGTGCTGCTAGACATCGAAGCAGACGGAGCGGCTGCGGCTGTCTTTCCTTTCTTACAAGGCGGAGGAGAAGCACTACGACGCACCAGAGCAGCCGAAGCGGCGGCGGGTCTCTTGATCCTCCCTTGTTGATGAGGCGGAGAAGGAGGAGGCTGGCTGCTCGGGCGCGCCGACGCAGGCGGAGAAGCAGGCCGAGTGCCGCCACACGCCGAAGAAGGAGGCTGAGTGCCCTGATCACTCGCCGGAGGAGGAGGCGGAGGAGGAGGCGGATTGCCCTGACTCGCCGGAGGAGGAGGAGGAGGCAGAGGCGGAGGCGTCCAGTTCGGAAGGTTGATGAGCTCCTTCCGCCATAGGCATGGAGTCTTCAGAGAAGAACCCAGCCGAATCTCCCCTTCACCCGTAGGTTGGTCAAGCTCAAGGTCCTCAAATCCGTCCGTTATTTGATCTCCCATCACCCTAGCATTTGACTGGCCATGGTAGGTTGTGGCAGCTTCATTAGGTAAAACAGAGCCAACAGCCGCCTTGACTTTCAATGTCATCCATCGCGTCATAAGGCGGCAATGTTGAGACTCCATGATAGCATCCACGGTGTAGCTAGCAGGAGCCGTGAAGACAGGATCCAGCTGCTGAGTCTGCTCGGTGGAAGCCACGCCGCTTCTCCGCTAAGATGGCAGGGTAGCTTCAGGGGAAGCTTCGGCAGGTCGTTTGCTGTGATCTGCTTCTCGTTCCTCTAGCCCTTGTACCCTTTCGTGCAGCGCCTGCAGTTGGCTATGCTCCACTTTCTTCCTCCTCTCCTGGGTTTTGTAACCCCCTGCATCCGGAAGCCCAGCCTTCCACAGAACGGAGCCTGGTGTGCCTCGTGTCCGTCCAGAGTGCTCGGGATTCCCAAGGGCCATTGTGAACTCGTCCTTCTCTCTGTCTGGAATGAACTTCCCTTGCTGCGCTTTCTCGATATACTCCTGAAGCCTCGTGACGAGTATTCGCAGTTGCTCTTCCTTCCAAACGCACTTGCCTGATAGAGGGTCCATGGTTCCGCCAACCCTGAAGAACCAAGTCCGGCAATGGTCTAGCCAGTTCAATGTCTCTGGTTCGACCCCTTTAGCAATCAGGTCATTCTCAAACTTGTCCCACAAAGGTCAGGCTTTGAGGTAGCCACCTGACCCCATGCAATGGTGATGCTTCTTCTTCGCAGCATTTTTCTTGTTTATCGCTAACATCTTCTTACTCTTTTCCGATGTCTTGTGGGCCACAAATGCGGGCCAGTGATCTCTGATCTTCTCATAGTTTCCGGTGAATTCTGGTGTCTTTTCTTCATCAACAAACTCTGTTTTCAGCTCATTCTTCCACCTCCTCAATAGTTCTGCCATCTTCTTAAGAGCATGAGACTTGATCAATTGCTCTTTAACTGGTTTCTCCGGATCCTCCTCTGGCGGTAGGGTGAAATTTGCCTTAAGCATTGTCCAAAGATCTTCTTTTTGCATATCGGAGACATAAGACACCTCAGGGTCTTCACTCTTAGGATTTAACCATTGGTGGATACTGATCGGGATCTTGTCCCTAAAAAGAACCCCTCACTGAGCACGAAATGCATCCCTTGTCCGAATGGGTTCAATCGGCTTGCCATCACGCGCGATTGCTGTGATCTCAAACCTTCATCCGAGCGCAACTTTCTCTTCGGGCCTCGTTTCTTTACCGAAGTTGTGCTCGATCCGTAGGGCTAGAGAAAAGAAGAAAGACGAGAGTTAATTAATATGTGTACATACGAAAACAATGAATGCATCAATTAGCTAGTCAGCACAGGCTTAACTAATATATATACCTGGCCGGACTCGGTTCGGTCACCGGAGCCATCATCACGGTCTCCTTTTTGTACCAGCATTGGGTCACCAGAGCCATCATAATCATAGTCTTCTTCTTCACCCTGAGAAACGACAAGACGGCATCACTTCCTTTTGCGATTATGTCCCCCAACATCGCTTCTGTTGCTTCGTCTCGGGGGTTCTCCATGGTTTCTTCAAATATTTACAACATAGCAATTATTATTCAAACATGACAGATGGATATATTAGTGGCAAACGTAGAACTAGCTAGATAATCACAATAAGGATTTGGGGTGGCCTCGGCAACGCTTCAAGGGTTTGGGGTGGCCTCGAGAGAGTTTGTCGGGTAGGGGCGCGGCGGGAGGGGGTAGGAGACCAACATCGTTTTTTTCTAGGGTTTGGGTGTCCTCGAGAGTTTAAGTCGAGCGAGAGGGCCGGAGGGGGGGGTGCTCCCGTGGTATAAGTTATCACGGTCGAGAGGGGGTATATATATCGACCGCCCCTTATGTCAAAGTTATCCGGGAGGGGGTTATATCGACAACGACGACATACATACATGGGAAAATAATTTTATCGGGGAGGGGGTATATCGACCCCCCCCCCTCGTGTTGAAGTTACCGGGAGGGGGTATATCGACAACGACATACCCGATAAAAAATAAGAAGACAAAAGAAGAAATAAAAAGGGGAGAAGAAGAAAGAAATAGAAGAGAAGCAATCGAAGAAAAAAAGAAGAAAAAAAAGGAGAAGAAGAAAGGAATAGAGGAGAAGAAGAAAAAAAATAGAAAATACTATTTTTTTTCTTCTTCTCTATTCCTTTCTTTTTCTCCTCTTATTTTTCTTCTTTTTTCCTCTTCTTATTTATTTCTCCTCTTCTTCATCCCCTCTTCTTCTAATTTCATCCTCTTCTTATTTTCCTTTTTCCGCTCATTCTTTTTCTTCTTCTTCCTTTCCTAGCTAGATATTTAAATTTTTTCTAAAAATTAAACTAATCTAAAATGTACTAAATCAGAGAACATATATAGATAAAACTTTTCTAAAAATCTAACTTGCATATATGTTCTTTTAAAGATCATTACAATTGAAAAAATACATACATACATACAAAAAACATGTAAAAAAATACATACATACATATATGAACGTACATAAAAAATACATATATCTAAAAAATACATACATACATATATGAAAATCTAAAAACATGTAAAAAATCTAATAAAAATTAAAAAACAGAATTAATCAAATAAAAATTAACCGGGGGCGGCGCTGGCGACGGTTACGGCGGGGGCGGCGAGGGCGCTGGCTCGCGGGGGCGGGCCGTGGGCAGGGGCTCGGCCGCGGGGCAGGGACCGATGCGGCGCCAGCGACGACGTGGTCGAGGGCAGGTGCGGCGCGGTGACGGCGCCTGAGGCAGGGACGGCGCGACGACGGCGTCGGAGGCAGGGGTAGCGAGGGCGGTCCGCGGGCAGGGGCTCGCGCGCGGGGCAGAGGCGACGACGGCAATGGCGACGGCGACGGCAACGAGGAGCAGCGCTGGGGTGTCGGACGGGGAAGACGAACTGAAAGAAATTTTTCACAAGTGCTACTTATAGACCCAGGGCATTGGTACCGGCTCGTGGCACCAACCGGTACCAATGCCCCCCCTTATTCCCGGTTGGTGCCAGCAACCGAGACCAAAGGTCTCTTTCCAGCAGCCCAAAGGGCAGGAAGCAGAGGCCTTTGGTCCCAGTTGGTAGCACCAACCGGGACTAAAGGGGGGTCATTGGTACCGGTTGGTACCACCAACCGGTACCAATGCACCCTTTTAGTCCCGGTTGTTGCCACCAACCGGGACTAAAGGCCTTGTGCTGGTGCGGTGCGGTGGGATGTTTAGTCCCACCTGCTAGCTTAGAGGGGCGCACAGTGGTTTATAAGCCCCACTGCCGCACCCCTCTCGAGCTCCTCTCCATTGCAGGCTTACGGGCCTAATTGTGACTGCTATGCCTGATGGGCTTACTGGGCATTCTGCGGGCCTGAATCTTGGCCCATGGATCGGTTTCTAGTCGTATTCACGCCGTGCTCGCTCAGTAGGTGGCAATTTTTTTATTTTTTCCAAGTTTTTTGTTTTATTTTTTGCTTTATTTATTTTGTTTTGTTTCTAATTACAACAAAATACTTATTTTTTTATTTTACTTTGTTTCTAATTACTTATTTATTTTATTTTATGATAATTCTTTTTGCTATTAAAATTTCTAACAAAAAAAGTTCTTTATGAAAATTCTTTTTGCTTTTAATGATTTTGAACAGAAAATACGTTGATAATTTTAGTTGCATCAATTTTATATAATTTTAGTTTCAATAATACTAGAGGTTGCTTATAATGTTTTGAACAGGAAATACTTTGATAATTTTAGTTTCATAAATATTATTTATGTTATGAAAGTTTATTTTATTGTATTTCTACTTATATATTTTATTAAAGTTTATATTATTTTGTTTCAAATAACTTATTTATTTTATTTTATGATAATTCGTGTACAAAACTTATTTATTTCATGATAACTCGTCTGTTACAAAGGGATTTTATTTTTTGAACTTGTTTGAACTCCATAGTTTTTCTGTATTCAAAATGCACCATTCAAAGCCACATCATCAATTTTCAACCCTTTCTGACTTCATTTGTTATTTTTCATGCATTTACTGATTATTTTGAGCTATAAGACCATGAAATTGAAAAGCATTTGAAATGAACTCTGAAAAGGTTCCAAGTTGGCATGGTATCATCATTTCACCCACATAGCATGTGCGAGAAAGTAGAGAGGGTTACGGCAAAAACTGGATGCACTTCGTGTACAAAACAGACAATCTCTTTCAAAGTATCAGGGTTTCATACGAAAACTCGTCTGTTACAAAGGGATTTCATTGTTTTGAACTTATTTGAAATCCTTAGTTTTTCTGTGTTCAAAATGCACCATTCAAAGCCACATCATCAATTTACAACCCTTTCTGACTACATTTGTTATTTTTCATGCATTTACTGATTATTTTGAGCTATAAGACCATGAAATGGAAAAGCATTTGAAATGAACTCTGATAAGGTTCCAAGTTGGCATGGTATCATCATTTCACCCACATATCATCATCAATAGAAGTTCATCATCACATTAAAACCAAAGTACATACATAGTACTCATTGAACAACATATAGCTCTCCAGAGCATCTAATTAAACCATACATTGAAATTATGTAAAACATTTCAATGAAAAAACAAATGCGATCATAATTGCAACCAAGGTAACAACTGATCCAACTACATAATGATACCAAGCCTCAGTATGAATGGCATATTTTCTAATTTTTTAATCTTCAACCGCATTGCATCCATCTTGATCTTGTGATCATCGACGACATCCGCAACATGCAACTCCAATATCATCTTCTCCTCCTCAATTTTTCTTATTTTTTCCTTCAAGTAATTGTTTTCTTCTTCAACTAAATTTAACCGCCTCGACAATAGGGTCGGTTGGAATTTCCGGTTCAACAAACTCATTGATAAATAAAATCTATGTCACGTTGGTCGGCATAATTGTCATGAACAATAAATGAACCAAATAGTTATGAAAAGATAATATATACCACATATGAATCATAGACAGGACGAGGACCGACGGGGGCGGATACCAAAACCATCACACTATATAATAACAAGGAATAATAAAAGTAAGAAAATTAGACAAGTATCTATCTGAAGTAAGAATTTTTTTCTTTCAGAAAGAACATAAGAACAAGAGGCTCACCACGGTGGTGCCGGCGACGAGATCGGCGCGGGCGATTGACGGCAGTGAAGACGGGGACAGGACGTGACCGACCTCTAAACCTAGACAAATCTCGGGGAAAATGGAGCTCGGAGATCGAGTTTTGAGAGGAGAAAGATTAACTAGTGTGGCTCGGGCATTTCATAGAACACCTCATGTGCATAGGAGGTGAACTAGAGCACCCAAATGCCCGCCCCTCGCCGGCATGAAAAAACAGAGCACTGTGGAGTGCTCTGCCGCGGCGATGGGTATATATAGGCAAATTATTTGTCCTAGTTAATGGCATGAACCGGGACTAAAGCCCCCCTTCTAATCCGGTTCAAGGCATGAACTAGTACCAATGGCTGTGGGCCAGGAGCGCGGCCCATTGGTCCCGGTTCGTGCCTAAAACCGGGACAAATGGATCCAGACGAACCGGGACCAATGCCCTCGAGGCCCCGGCCGACCCCCTGGGCTCATGAACCGGGACTAATCCCCCCCATGGGTCCCGGTCCATGAGGAACCGGGACTAATGGGCTGTCCAGGCCCGAACGATAGCCCTGTTTTCTACTAGTGGTAGCACGGTACGCCGCGCTACTAATAGGCTTTAAACACGCGCTACTGCTAGGGTTTTCCCTAATAGTGCTATGTTACAAAACACATCCAAAACGAAAAATATGCAAATCCTATGCTATGTCTTCAAGAAGGAATCACCGCACAAAGTTGAACTCCGGATTCTCATCCCCAAAGTCAAGCTTGAATCCGCCACCTTCAGCAAGGATATGTCGCATGCACGGTTGACGTAGACTGATTAGAGATCTTGTGTTTGTACTAGAGTGCATAAACTCATCATTGAAGCCGTATGTGACAACCTGGATTTGCTTTCTCTCTTTTTTCGGACTTCCTGTTGCCTTTGCTTTGGATTTGGAGTTTCGGATCAATTCAAATGGACTTGAACACTTCGGCCTACCCTTGACTTTCACCCAAGTGACCCATCCACCCCTAGCTCAACTTTCTTTCTCTGAAAAACTCAAAAAATAACCAAGGAATATTTTTCATAAAAGAAAAATATTCATTTTCTTCCCTGAAAATCACTTGAGAGAAGTATGCTCCAAACCAACCCTCATTTTTATTGCTCCTAAAATCCTGAGAAAATTCACAAATATTCTTTGAACCATAAGGCACCTCCCTGAGCAAAAATATTGCATAACTTTTTGGAATATTTTTCTATAGAAAATCATTTCTGTTCTAGACAGATTAGCCACTTTACACAGCAAGTATAATTTTCCTTGATCCTTTGGGGCTGATCTTTTATGAGCTTCATTACCTTCCTAAGAGAATGCTAAACCCCAAAGCCCAGCCCTTAATTTTTACTAGATCTCTTGCAGTTAACCTCACAAGTTTCTGTCCAGAAACTTGCCATGAAGAAGCCCACTCACACAGCTCACATGTGACCATCCAAACACATAGAACGACCAAAACCACTAAGGACTACACGCCAGACATTAAGTTTGCGCTTAGCTCAGCCTGAGGTCAGAGTTCACGTGGTGGCCACGTTCGTCCACGGTTGTTGGCATGCAGCCAGCGCTCTGTGACGTGCCCCGCGCCTCTGTTGAGCGCGTGCTCGCTTCCCCGACCACCGCACCTTGCCAAACCGCATCAGGCACGGGCACGGTGCGGCGAAGCCAACAGTTCGCCCGTGCCCCTGTGCTCGTCGTGTACCTGGCTCCTATGCTCGGCTCCGCTCATCCACAATTCCCGCGTGAGCCACGGCGTCTTCTCCCTCTCTCACTGACGCCATTCGTAGCCGGGTGCCCTTCCAGAGAACTCCGGCGAGCCCTCGATCCCCGCCTCGGCGTCGCCTATAAATAGACCCCTCCCGAGCTCATTTCTCCTCACCACTGCGCTCACACAACCACCACGACACCGTAGGTAGCCACAACCCAGCCAGGCAGGCCTCTGGCCGCCGTCCCTGATGCCGAGCTCACCGGCGATTCCCTTCCTCCGCGCCTACCTCTCTAGAGTTGCTCGAGCTCAACTGACTTCTCCAACGTGTCTTTGCTAAACCTCTGGTGTGCGTTGGTGCTGTTAGAGTTGCTGGACTGGCCCTACCTCGCCGGAATCGCCAACTCCAATGAGCTTCGCCCGCTGCAGCCGTTGGAGACCACCACACCGACCTCGTCCGACCACCATTAGCCAAGCTGCGGGTATGTGAAGGTGCGAAAGAACCTCCGCTACAAATTCCCCCCTCTCAAATCGGAATCCAAGCCCTCCTCGCCGGAGAGAGCTCCGGCGACTCGCCACCCTCCTCTGTTTCCCTCTCTCTCGCTTCAAAACTGACAGCAGGGGCCCACTGTCAGCCACCAAGTCGCGCCTGAAGCGGTATAAGCGGTGGCGCCCCGCGGGTTTACACGTTCGACATCACCCCCTGGTTTTCTTTTATTTCAAATTTAAATCAAATTTTGACCAGCACTTTGACTAGCTGTAACTCCTAAACCACAAGTTCAAATGAGTTGATTCTTTTTGGAATTGTGTTCTTACTGCAAAACCCTAGCAGCACACCCAAGATGAGATTTTTCTCTGCTCTCTAGATTTTCTGGTAATTTTCAGAAGTGTTTTTGATATTTTCTTTTTGTCATTTGAATTATTTTTAGAAGGAGAAGCTTGTCTTTAAGGCATCCATGAGGAGTGTGAAGCTCCTCTGAACTAAGGCAAGCCACACAAACATTTTCATGGTATCTTTGCAATATCAATGATTTTTCCAACTTGAAGATATGATGTTTCTTGCATATAGTTATTAAATGAATAATACTTATGTTGGTTATTTTCATGAGCAAGATGCTTAGTTTACAGAAGTTAGTGTTTGAACAAAGTGAGATATAGTATAAGTAGAATTACTATGTGATCTTGTTATGACTATGGTATGATGAGAATCGGTATTATTTTCATTTATGCATGATGAGTTTTATATGGCAAATAAGAAACTAAAAATGATGAGTACAAATAACTAGTGAAAAAGACTCATCAAAGTTTAGTGATGATTGGTGCAAGTAGAAATTTTTGATGAGTTGATCTGTTATTTTCAAGTGATATGAGATGCATGACATATGGTTGCATGAGAATGGCATATGGTGACTCAAGAATTTTATTTCAAGTTAAACCTGATGATAATTAAACTTGAACATAAAGTTGATCGGTTCATGGTGCCACTGATATGGGCTTACCAGTGCAACCACATTTGCCTTGTTATGGGAAGGCCCTTAGTATGTCCTTTGTCATGCCTCTTGTCGGTGCCTCCAACAAGGGAAGGTTATGGTCGTGCTTACCCTGGCCCGGTAAGCAGACATAACCTTGTGTGCCCATTGTTGTTGAGATGGTACCTTGTCTCCGTTTGGGACCGTTTTGTTTTGCCACGATGGTGGCCGTTTTGCCTTTGGTAGGCACGGGGCCACCCATGACTTAGCCCAGTGGGGAGTTAGTCGGAGTGGCCGAAAGAGTGTCATGGCAATGGGAGAGTTCTGTCGGAATGCCGTTGGTCCACCCGAATATGAGTGCGAGGCCATGGGTTCCGTGGTGTGGGTACAGTGTGCGACCTCTGCAGAGTGTACTAAATCTATCGATAGCCGTGCCCGCGGATAAGGGCCCAGTTCGTAAGTAAGTCACACCATGGATCAACTTTTATAAAGTAATCTTGCACACTAAGTTATTTGCATTGCACTAGTTGAATCATGACGATGTCAGTGATACTGACCGTTCTGGTTCCGTTTGTGATCCGTGAATGATCACCCTTTGGTTACAAGGTAACTCGTTGAATCGAGTATGGTTTTGTTTGTGATCCGCGAATGATCACTGTTTGGTTGCAAGGCAACCCGTTGGTAAGAGAGTCCGAGAGACTCGGTGCACAAGATTGGATGCATGGCATGAGAAGCATGTTGTTTTTTTGCATTTAAGTTGATTAAAGGTCATGATATTGTTTGTCATTATGTTTATGCTCGCTGTGAGCTTGCAAGTACATTCAATGTACTAACCTGGCGTGTTACGCCAGATTTTAGGAAAGTCTAACTAGATCAGAGTGCAGCCGTGCCTAGATCGTGTCCACATCGATGTCCCTGTGCTATGGAGTCCCGCTTCGTCGTCATTCCGCTCCCGCGTAGTTGTTGTGATCGAGTTCCCTTTATGTTCACTAAATAATGTACATATTGTGCAGCTGCACCAAGTGTGCCACTTGGCCTCGCTACTTGATGTAACATCGCACTATGCTTCCGCTAGTATCAATAAAGCGTTGTTTTCTATACCAAGATGTTGTGTATTGCCAGAAGACGTGATCCCTGGGTTGGCAATGCAAGGTAAACCGGTTGCTCTGAGCCGAGGTGCCACAACGCTTGGTATCAGAGCTGCGCTGACTGTTGGACACCCTAGACCCCGACATGTTAAGTTAAACGTTAGCTATCTTGCTAATTGAGTGCCGATAGTGTTTGCATCTAGATGCTGCATTACATGCATTAGACTTATTGTTATTTCTAACCGGGTAATGGTTGTGAGTGTAGATGGCTCCGGTGCCGTATCCGTGCCAGTTGGAGCTGATGCCATACACTTCAACGCATCTCCTTTGTAACGTATGGTGTCGACTGTACCCTCACGGTGACGACCCAACATATCGGGTGCGTCTAGCCGACTTTGTGTATGAGTATCACGTCGTGGTTACTCTGCGCACCAGTTCATCATCAGGCTCTTACACTCGTACTTCTCAGAGCGGTTATGCATCCACCGCCGCTCAGGCCATCCAGTTTGCTGCGCTCGAGATTCTTGTTGAGTTACGCTATACCGAGGTTCGGATGTAGAATCACCCAAGTTTTCGCTAGTACCCATCTCTGCATGATGATGGTCATGTTCGCTTTCCTGTCATTGATCCATCATCTGTTAGTGACACTAGCCACCTTTCTCGATATATCACTGCTTGTTACCTTCTGATTCACGAGCTAGCTCAAGAGCTGCTCGTGCTCGTACTGCTTTAGCCGCCGCTAGATCCTACCCTACTGCACCTTCTATAGGATTTACTCCTTATATTATGCCCAGTTCGAGCTCGCCTATTTCCCCGGTTACTCCCTCGAGTAGGTCGGGCACCTCGACTGTGAACCCACACAGTGCTCCTGCTGAGTGGGCGTCTCTTCTTGCTACCCCCGCAGCTCCCATGATCCCTTCTCATCCCGCGCCTACCTCTGAGGGAAAGCCCTCAAGGCAGCATCGTCGTGTTACTTTTAACCCAGAGGTCTCGGTTAACGTCATCAGTTCAGGATCTGGGTCTGACTCAGGAGAGGATCCAGCAGCACCGGCAGACTCCTAGAGCATCTAGTATCCGCAGTGGTCATGTGATGTACGGATTTAGTTGTATGAGCCATGATGTATCATTGCATGTATGTGAGTAGTCGCACCCGTCATGATGTCTACCTTTCATGTACGAGTCTATGTTTTATTTGTTCGCTGTGTTTATCGATTCTTTCATTTTGCTCTTTCAGGTTTGTCGCTGGCTTTTCTTCCCATGTTTGGATGTTGTTCATCGCGGTTGCTTTTATTGGAAAAATAAACAGTAGGATCACGCGGGGAGGCAGCAACACGCAGGCGTGTGAGGATGCCCCTGTTCGTTGCTCATCAAGACAGGCGGGACACTCCCTAGAGCCGTGTCCGCAACCACCGCCTCCATCGCCAAATCCACCCTCCACTAAACCAATTATGCGCATGTTTGAAGAAAGAAGGAACAATGATCTGATTGAGCTGTTAAAAAGTGTGCAAGCTATGGTTGGGCAGAATGGGAATCAAAATGGCCATCACTCCAGGCTGTCAGATTTTCGAAGGACTAAGCCTCCCAGTTTGAGTCAAGTTGTTAACCCTTTGGAAGCAGATGATTGGTTACGAACTATTGAGAAGAAGCTTGAAATTTCTCGTATTGAAGAAGCTGGCAAGGTTCCGTTTGCTACCCACTATCTTGAAGCAACCGCTGCTATATGGTGGGATAATGCTAAAGCTATGTGGCTTGCGTGCAAAGAAATCACTTGGACTAATTTTAAGGACCAATTCCGCAAGTACCATATTCAGATGGTATCATGAAGGTCAAGCAACGCGAATTCCTCGGTCTCACTCAAGGAAATCTGTCAGTAAGTGAATATTAGCACAAATTCAACCATCTGGCCCGTTATTCTCTCTATGATGTGGCCACGGAAGAAAGGAAGATCGACAGGTTCCTTGGAGGATTAAATCAACACCTCAGGAGTGCTCTCTGCATGGTCGACTTTCTAGATTTACAGTCTCTGGTAAACAAGGCCCTCATCGTAGAAAGGGAGTACAAGCCTGTGCAAGACAACCGACCCGCAAATAATGACCACAAGCGTAAATTCGAGTCTAAGAAGGACGGACAGCCCGTGTGTCGTGGTGGGCGCACGGCAGATGCCATGGGATGGCTAAAGAGAGGAGGAGGCTCGAGGGCACTGGTGGGCTCGAGAGGCAGGGTTGGCATGAGCGAGCGTGGGACGCAAGACATACCCAGGTTCGGGGCTCTCCAGAGAGATAACTCCCCTAGTCCTGCCGAGTGTAGTTTGATGTGCGACAGTACATGGTTGTTCCTAGAGCTGTATGGAGGAGGGAGGAAGACTGGCCAAGGCTTAGGCCGCTCCCTCTCCTCGGGTGGATGCTACTATTTGGTGGCTAGTTTCTCTATGCTTTCCTGCTTGCTTACTTCTTTACCTGCCCGTGTATGCGAGGGCTCCTGGGGGTTTTATAGGCCAAGCCCCAGGGGTACAATGGTAATGTTACAAGTTGGTGGGTCCGGGTCGTCAGTGTCTGGGGACCCGGGCTGGGTCCCGCTAGGGGCCCGTGGTTCGCCGGGTTCCCCTAGGTGCGGGCCCCGCGTGCCTAGGAGGATTGTTCACCGTCTTGTCGATCGTCAGGGCGTGGCCGAGTCGAGTCGTGTACAGTAGCGCTCCGTCAGGTCGCCGCTTGCTGTCGTCAGCGGTGATGGCGTGGGCACTATAGCCACACCCGCCCTAGTCAGCGGGTAGGTGGGGCACTGTTGCCACGCTCCGGTTGACCAGAGGTATGGGCGGGGCACTGTTGCCTTGGTCATCAGCGGCCGAAGACTCATCCCATCGTATGGCCTGGATGGGACAGGAGCTAACCCGTGGCTGGGTTTCGGAACACGCCACGGGTGAAGCTGGCTTGTTGAGGAAGCCTTGGTTGCGCCGGGTTCAGCTGTCTTGTACTGGTTGTCGAGGCCGAGCCGATGTGCCTGGCCGGGTCGGAGAGTTTGGCTGGGTTGCGGGGCTTGGCCGGGTCGAGCGACCCGGCCAAGCGCATGCTGGATTGAGAGGCGATGCGGGCCCCATTGTTTTTGAAAAGGTTCCGGGTTCCGTTGCCTGCCCGGGGTTCATCCCCCCGACAGTAGTCCCCGAAGCTGTGAAGGTCTGCCGTCTTCAGATGAGTGGGCCTTCGCAGTTTCCCCCTTAAGCAAGGCGAATTCAGCGAGCGCCGGGTCCGGAAACACCCACTGTGTGCCGTCTTTTTCGGAAACCGAATCACGGCATCTAGGCGGTGGTGTGAACCGAGGAGTCCATCGAATCTTGGGCCAATCCCTTGGGCTTCGCGCGGGCGCCACGTGGTGCCCGGAAGTCAGAGGTGCTAATAGGGCACGCGGGTGACGGGACTGCGCGATGGGCTGGGGCCCACCGCTGCGCGCCCTTGGCCCACACGTGCGGATTTATTGCAGCGTGCGGGGGCCGATTGCTCTTCCCCGGGCAGTTATTGCATGCGTACGTGCGCACTTAATGCGGGGGTAGTGGGAAAGGAGAGCGCAGATGATACCACTCGCCCACGTTCAAACCGAGGGCTATAAATTGGAGGCAAGGGGGCGGCGGACATTATTCTTGCTTGCGCCCTCCTGCCTCTTCGCTCTTGCTCTGCTTCTTGCGACCGCCACACTACGATGCCCATTGCTGCGAGCAGAACCTCGCCGTCGTCCATCTTATTTCTCCCTTTCTCGTCTTCGTCGATGGCGCTGCCGTCGGGCTCTTGGATGGGCTCGACCGTCGAGGACATCGCTCATCTCCGTGCGTCCTGGCACTTGGAGCGGGAGACGGATGTCGCCTTCCGCCTGCCGTGCGGCGAGCAGAGGCCACAACCCCAGGGGATGGAGTGCGTGGTCTTCCTTATGCATTTCGAGCGCGGATTTGGGCGGCCGGCGACCATCTTCTTCCACACGTTCCTGGAGTTCTTCGGGCTCCAGCCTCGCCATCTCGGGGTCGGCGCCGTCGTCCAGCTTACGGGCTTCGTCACCCTCTGCGAGGGGTATCTGGGGGTCGAGCCTATGATCGACCTCTGGGCACGCTTCTTCTCCCTGAAGCAGCCGCGACCGACGGCCAGAGAGTTCGCCGACTGCGGCATCGTCATCTCGAAGCGGTCGGCGGCGGGCTGCCCCAAGATTCTGCTGGAGGATTCTGCCAAGAAATGGCAGAACTCCTTCTTCTACATCCGCAACTTGGGTGCGGACCACATCAACCTTCCGGCCTTCGCCATTGCGCCGCTGCGAGCGAAGATGAACTGGGGCTACTCCCCCAGGCACCCGTCGCAGGAGATTCTCAATCTCTGCGAGTGGGTGGTAGTGATGAGGAAGCGAGAGGGGCTCACCGACAACGACCTCATCGCCGCATTCATTATGCGCCGGGTTCTCCCGCTGTAGAGGCGCTCCTGCCGAGGGAGTCCTGGATTAGGGGGTATCCGGACAGCCGGACCGTGTACAACGTGCGGACTATTGAAGCGTGAAGATACAAGACTCAAGACTTCGGCCCGTGTCCGGATGGGACTTTCCCTGGCGTGGAAGGCAAGCTTGGCGATCCGGATATTATATTTCCTTCCTTGTAACCGACTCCATGTAAACCCTAGCCCTCTCCGGTGTCTATATAAACCGGAGAAGTTGGTCCTTAGAAGGCCGATCACAATTACATTCATACCATTATAGCCTAGCTCCTAGGGTTTAGCCTCTATGATCTCATGGTAGATCTACTCTTGTACTACCCATATCATCAATATTAATCAAGCAGGAAGTAGGGTTTTACCTCCATCGAGAGGGCCCGAACCTAGGTAAACATCTGTGTCCCTTACTTCTTGTTACCATCAGCCTTGACGCATAGATCGGGACCCCCTACCCGAGATCCGCCGGTTTTGACACCGACATTGGTGCTTTCATTGAGAGTTCCTCTATGACGTCGCTGTCAGGCTCGATGGCTCCTTCAATCATCATCAACGACGCTGCCCAGGGTGAGACTTTCCTCCCCGGACAGATCTTCGTGTTCGGCGGCTTCGCGCTGCGGGCCAATTCGCTTGGCCACCTCGAGCAGATCGATAGCTATACCCCTGACCCTCAAATCAGGTTCGGAAACCTGAACCGCACGGTGGATGCCCGAGGAGACTTGATCTTCGATGAATTCGGGATAGCACCAGAAGCGCCGAACAATCACAATGAGCACGGCTTAGACCTGCTGTCGGACGTTGCTTGGGATATCATCCCGGCAGAAGCCTCGGACCTAAATCCGGGACAGGTTGCGTTGCCTAAGGACGGAGGGCTAGAACCCGCCCCACAGGCTGTACCCTCATCGGCGATGGAACCGAACGCAGGCCTCACTTTTGAGGAAGCCTGTGACTCCGGGCCCCTGGACTCATGTCCGGTTGTAGGCTCCAGTCCGCGCGTCCCCGAGCCCGTTGATCCCGGCTGGGCCCCGCTGATGGAGTTCACCGCGACGGACATCTTTCAGCACTCGCCCTTTGGCGACATACTAAACTCATTCAAAACCCTATCTTTGAAAGAGAATCTCGGGCTGAACTATGTCCGGCTTGAGTGGGAAGCAGGCGAAGACATTCGTTGCCCACCCACCACCCACTTAATAGCCACGGTTGATGATTTAACCGACGTGCTGGACTTCGACTCCGAAGGCATCGACGATATGGATGACGATGCAGGAGAAGACTCAGAATCTATGGGGTACCGGATTCCCGCCCCGTCACACGACATATACATGGTGGATACGCCCAAGGAAGGCGACAGTGACAATCCGGAAGATAACACCCCTGGGCAAAAACCAAAGCGACATCGCAGACGCCATTCAAAATCCGGCAATAGTAACAATATCAGCAAGAGCGCCAGAAGAATGGATACTCCGGTCAACCCTGAGGGCAATAATGACCAAATAGAACCAGCGATGGAGCAGGACAAACCAGGTCATGCCGAACATAGTCTGGAACATACGCCCGAAGAAAATGATCCAGAGGGACGAGTTCATCAAACCGCCCCAGGACAAGAAGGCAGTCCGGACGACGATGCACTCATCGTTCCAGGAGAATGCGTGGAACGAGAGAACCTCCATAGAAAGCTTATGGCCACAGCAAGAAGTCTGAAGAAGCAGAAGCAGCGGCTTAAAGCTGCACAGGAAATGCTCAATCGTAGATAGAACAAAGTGCTAGACACTGAAGAAAGATATGGCGACGATCGCCATACAAAGAGCTACCCAAAACACAAGCTACTGCCAGAATTCGACGACGAGGCCGTTCCAGCAAAGAATAACACAACCAGGAGGCCAGGAGTACCACTTCATAACCACAATAAATCAGCTACCAAAGACGCCTACGATCTACATGAGCACCTAGATAAGAAAACTGGCGCAGCTAGGTCCATCTACGGATCTAAAGGACAAACCCCGGCGGGGGACTGTGGTCGTCAAAACAATTATGACAACCAAACACCAGTTCGGAATAAGCACCGAACACAACAACAGCCGACGGCATGCCACAGCGCGTCCAGATACAGAGGGGCTGCTCACCCCCTGTGCTTCACTGATGAGGTACCGGACCATGAATTCCTACAGGGCTTTAAACCTGTAAACATAGAGGCATACGACGGAACGACAGACCCAGGGGTCTGGATCGAGGACTTTATCCTCCACATACACATGGCTCGTGGAGATGACCTCCATGCCATCAAATACCTTCCCCTCAAACTGCAGGGACCAGCTCGGCATTGGTTGAAAAGACTCCCCGAAAATTCAATCGGGAGCTGGGAGGAACTAGAGGACGCTTTCAGGGCAAATTTTCAAGGGACCTATGTCCGGCCTCCGGATGCTGATGATTTAAGTCACATAATCCAACAACCAGGAGAGTCCGCCCGCAAGCTTTGGAACAGATTCCTCACTAAGAAGAATCAAATCATTGACTGTCCAGATGCCGAAGCCTTAGCGGCATTCAAACACAGCATCCGTGACGAGTGGCTCGCCAGACACCTCGGCCAAGGAAAGCCAAGGACAATGGCAGCCCTAACAAGCCTTATGACCCGCTTTAGCGCGGGAGAAGACAGCTGGCTAGCCCGTAAAGGCAGCAGCGACCCAAACACATCCGAAATAAGGGATGACAACGGGAAGCCATGGCGTAATAAAAATAAACGCCAAAACAAGGAAGAGAGCCTGGACAACACAACGGTTAATGCCAGATTTAGGGGCTCTCGGCCTAACCAGCAAACTAAGCAATCTAAAGGCAGTAAAGAAGGACTGTCCGGTCTGAACAGAGTTCTGGACATACTATGCCAAATTCATGGCACCTCCGACAAACCTGCAAACCACACGCACAGAGAGTGCTGGGTCTTCAAGCAGGCCGGCAAACTAAACGCCAAACACAAGGAAAGGGAAACACCAAGTGAAGACGAGGATGAACCTCGCCAGCCGAACACCGGGGGGCAGAAAAAATTCCCGCCAGAGGTTAAAATAGTGAACATGATCCACGCGACTCGCACATCCTTGGGAGGGCACGAATGCGCCCATAAAGACACGCGTGACATTGATCCCATCGTACCCACCCCTAACTACTGGATGTCCTGTTCGATCACTTTCAATTGCTTGGACGGCCGAACTAGTATTCAACGCGAAGGATCAAAAGCCTTGGTGCTTGACCCGATAATCGATGGACGCCGTCTCACTCATGTCCTCATGGATGGCGGCAGAGGTCTCAATTTAATACATGATGACACTGTCCGCATGATGGGGATAGACTCATCCAGAATCAGCAAGATTAACACCACCTTTGAAGGGATGATACCAGGCGTCGAAGCCTACAGCAGGGGCTCCGTCATACTGGAGGTAACATTCGGCTCTGCAGACAACTCCAGAAGCGAAGAACTAGTCTTCATCATCACACCCTTCCAAAGCAGCTATCAAGCATTGCTTGGAAGAACGGCCTTCGCCCGCTTCAACGCATTGCCGCACTATGGCTACCTTACACTCAAGATGCCCGATCCACACGGCGTCATCACCGTTAGCGGAACAATGGAGCGCTTTTTGCGCACAGAGGAATACGCGACGGCCCTAGCGGCCGGATTATAAGCGGCATCTAACAAAATTATACCAGGTCATTAAGACCACGGACACGGTTAGACGAGTCCGGCAGCCCGTATTAAACCAAGGCATTGTAATCCTATAGTGGACACCAGGGGCTAATAATAAAGCCCCACACTCTCGGCTCAACCTTATTGGCAGGCCAGCATCTTACATTTTCTACTATCCATCGCACACTTACTCTTCTATGAGACCCCCTTTTTCCGCAGACAAAGTTCGCGCGATACCCTTCCAGGATGCGGCACAACGGAGACAAAGGCGCAGACGTGCAGCAGGGCCCCGTCCAACATGTTTGTTTTTGATTAAGCCCCTGTGTAAACCTTTTCTATTGCCTCTTGTTGTTTCATGATCCCATGGGTTCCATACCCACAGAGGATACTGCCGTTTTTGGCATTACGCCACGACAGATTAATGCACGTACTTGGACATATAGTGTTTATAATGAATGGGCATTCTTGAGCCCATCATCTGTTAGAAAGTCCGAATACCTTCGGGACTGTTCGGCGTCACGAGTTTGGCCTTATATGCATCAGCTCTGAATCATGTCCTTGGTCAAATGTTGGGATTGCCCGGCTCCTGGGTTTGCCGCCTTACGTTCCGTTATAATTGGCTAAGGTGGCCAAAGGAGAACTACTGCAATTGTGCCCTGGTTATTCCGGATGAGCACCACAGTAGAGAAAGCCGAAAACTGACCGTCATGATACAACGAGAGACTGGTCAACCACTCGACGACTCATCGGAATCTCTAGGATTCCTCCGCATTAACGAAGGGCCATTTCCCAGCAGGTACATACGCGCCCGTATTCAGATGCACGCGAAGGTACCAGGGGCTACATAGTAGCCCCAACGTTAGAATCCCGCGGCTAAGCAAAAGTGTTACAGCTATATAGTCCGGTTGCCTGGTTCGACGTGCGATCACCTCCTTGCTGGACCAAGACGTTGGATAAAGAGTGATCAAGCACATTTTTTCGAGAACACCCCCGCATTGTATGCGTGGGGGCTGAAGCCAACGACTGCTATCTTTCGGATTAGCCCCCCCCCCCCCCCCCCCCCACACACACACATATATATATATATATATATATATATATATATATATAAATGGCCGCACAGGGGACACAATCATATTTTCAGACAAAAATTATAAATATAACCTTCTAATTAAAATGTTTTTACAATGATTTGAATCATCACTCGAAGAGGAGATCCTTCGGGCACTGCGCCTCTATCAGGCGGGCACCCTCCATGACCTGCGCCAAGTAGTGCCCGCCCGGATACTGGCCCCCCACCGGATCCTGGGACGCTACCATAGTGGCATCCATATCCGTATAATACGCTTTAATGCGGGCAAGGGCCATTCGCGCGCCCTCTATGCATGCCGACCTCCTCATGGCATCGATCCGAGGCACGGCCCCAAGGAACTGTTGCACCAAACCAAAGTAATTGTCCGACTTAGGCTCCTTCGGCCAAAGATGGTCTATTACAGACCGCATTGCAAGACCGGACAGCCTGTGAAGCTTTGCTACAACGGCCATCTTATCACTTAGCGGCAGCGGGCGAGCGGGAGCATTAAACTGCGACCAGAAAAGCTTCTCCACCTCCTTCTCACCATGATCTTTGAAGAACTCCACAGCATCAGCCGTACTCTTTGCCAGGTCCACATATGCGTTCGGCGAGCTCCAGCGTCCATCCAGGGGAGCATACTTCGGATCGAAGAACTTCGTCCACAGCAATAGGAGCCTCCAGCCGTGATCTTGCCGGCCTGTTGAAGCTCCTCCCGCGCACTTCTGAGCTTGGTCCGTATTTCCTTGGTGGCATTGAGTGCCTTGCTCAGGTCAACCGATTTATCCTCATGCTCCTTGAGGGAGTCCTGGACTAGGGGGTGTCCGGATAGCCGAACTATCATCATCGGCCGGACTCCAAGACTATGAAGATACAAGATTGAAGACTTCGTCCCGTGTCCGGATGGGACTTTCCTTGGCGTGGAAGGCAAGCTTGGCAATACGGATATGTAGATCTCCTACCATTGTAACCGACTCTGTGTAACCCTAGCCCTCTCTGGTGTCTATATAAACCGGAGGGTTTTAGTCCATAGGACGAACAACAATCATACCATAGGCTAGCTTCTAGGGTTTATCCTCCTTGATCTCATGGTAGATCCACTCTTGTACTACCCATATCATCAATATCAATCAAGCAGGAGTAGGGTTTTACCTCCATCGAGAGGGCCCGAACCTGGGTAAAAACATCATGTCCCTTGTCTCCTGTTACCATCCGCCTAGACACACAGTCCGGGACCCCCTACCCGAGATCCGCCGGTTTTGAAACCGACATTGGTGCTTTCATTGAGAGTTCCTCTATGTCATCACCTATAAGCCCGATGGCTCCTTCGATCATCAACAATGACGCAGTCCAGGGTGAGACTTTTCTCCCCGGACAGATCTTCGTATTCGGCGGCTTTGCACTGCGGTCCAATTCGCTTAGCCATCTGGAGTAGATTGAAAGCTACGGCCCTAGCCATCAGGTCAGATTTGGAAGCTTGAACTTCACGGCCGACATCCGCGGAGACTTGATCTTCGACAGATTCAAGCCATAGCCGAGCGCGCCGCACTGTCACGATGGGCATGATCTAGCTCTGCTGCCGGACAGTGCCCTGGAGGCCGCGCGATAGTCCGCTCCGACCCTTAACTCGGAGCTGACTGCGCCAATCGAGGATGGGTGGCTAGACACCGCCTCGGGGGCTGCTACCCCTACGGGGATGGAGCCGAATACCGACCCTGTCCCTTGTGAAGCTCGTGACTCCAAGGTGCCGGACTCCTCACCGGACTCCGAACCTCCCGCGCCCCTACCAATCGAATCCGATTGGGCGCCGATCATGGAGTTCACCGCTGAGGACATCTTTCAGCACTCGCCTTTTGGCGACATCCTGAATTCGTTAAATTGTCTCTCTTTGTCAGGAGAGCCTTGGCCGGACTATGGCCAGGACGGTTGCGATGCGGACGATGAAGAAATTCAAAGCCCACCCGCCACCCACTTTGTAGCCACTGTCGACGACCTAACCGACATGCTAGACTTCGACTCCGAAAACATCGACGGTATGGACGACGATGCCGGAGACGACTAAGAACCAGCGCCTACGGGGCACTGGAAATCCACCTCGTCATACAACATATACATGGTGGACATCCCAAAGGATGGGAATGGCGAGAGAACAGCGGAGGAAGACCCCTCCAAGAAACAGCCCAAGCGCCGGCGTCAGCGGCGCTGCTCTAAATCCCGCCACAGCAAGAATGGAGACTCCGGCACCAGAGACAATAACACCCCGGACAGTGCCGAAGACAACCCCCTCCAGCTAGATTCAGCACAGGAGGACGGAGAAGCCAGCCCTCACGAGAGAGCGGTAGACGAAGAGGTAGAGGACGATAATTACATGCCTCCCTCCGGAGAAGAGGCAAGCCTCGACGACGACGAATTCGTCGTGCTTGAGGATCCCGTCGAACAAGAGCGTTTTAAACGTAGGCTTATGGCCATGGCAAGCAGCCTCAAGAAAAAGCAGCAACAGCTTAGAGCTGATCAGGATCTGCTAGCCGACAGATGGACCGAAGTCCTTGCGGCCGAAGAGCATGAACTCGAACGCCCCTCCAAAAGCTACCCCAAACGCAAGCTACTGCCCCGATTAGAGGAGGAAGCATATAAACTTACATCACTAGCGCACAATACGGCCGACCGGCCACCTCGTGGCCGCGACAGAGAGGCGTCCAGGCCTTCCACTAAAGCCGTACCCCGGCATCGCTCGAAAAGTACAAAGCCACGGGGGAATGCGCCGGACTTGCGAGACATATTGGAGGATAAGGCAAGACAATCAAGATCGATCTACAGATCGCGTGGGCGCCCCACGACACGCGACGACAACCGTCGCGCCGGATACAGTAATTCCGGCCGGGCCGAACACAGTAGACAAAGCTCGCTTGAGCTACGTCGTGATATAGCCCAATATAGAGGCGCCGCACACCCACTATGCTTCACAAACGAAGTAATGGATCATCAAATCTGCGAAGGGTTTAAACCCATAAACATTGAATCCTACGATGGCACAACAGACCCCGCGGTTTGGATCGAAGACTATCTCCTTCATATCCACATGGCCCGCGGCGATGATCTTCATGCCATCAATACCTCCCACTCAAGCTTAAAGGCCCAGCTCGGCATTGGCTTAACAGCCTGCCAGCAGAATCAATTGGGTGTTGGGAGGACCTGGAAGCCGCATTCCTTGATAACTTCCAGGGCACATATGTGCGACCACCAGACGCTGATGACCTAAGCCACATAATTCAACAGCTAGACGAATCGGCCAGACAATTCTGGACACGGTTCTTAACCAAGAAAAATCAAATCGTCGACTGTCCGGATGCAGAGGCACTCGCAGCCTTCAAGCATAACATCCGCGACGAGTGGCTTGCCCGGCACCTAGGACAAGACAAGCCGAAATCCATGGCAGACCTCACATCACTCATGACCCGCTTCTGCGCGGGAGAGGACAGCTGGCTAGCCCGCAGTAAAAATCTCAATAAAAATCCTGGCAGTCTGGATACCAAGGACCGCAATGGCAGGTCACGTCGCAACAAGCAAAAACACCGCGCTAACGGCGATAATACTGAGGATACGGCAGTCAATGCCGGATTCAGAGGCTCCAAACCCGGTCAGCGGAAAAAGCCATTCAAAAGAACTACTCCGTGTCCGTCCAATTTGGACCGAATACTCGACCACTCGTGCCAGATACATGGCACCCCCGAAAAACCAGCTAATCACACCAACAGGGATTGCTGGGTATTCAAGCAGGCAGGCAAGTTAATTGCCGAAAACAATGACAAAGGGCTGCATAGCGATGACAAGGAAGAGACCCAGCCGCCAAACAATAGAGGACAGAAGGGTTTCCCCCCACAAGTGCGGACAGTGAACATGATATACGCAACCCACATACCCAAAAGGGAGCGGAAGCGTGCACTCAGGGACGTATACGCGATGGAGCCAGTCGCCCCAAAGTTCAACCCATGGTCCTCCTGCCCGATCACTTTTTATCGAAGGGACCACCCCACCAGTATCCGCCATGGCGGGTTCGCCGCATTGGTTCTAGACCCAATCATCGATGGGTTTCACCTCACTAGAGTCCTGATGGACGGCGGCAGCAGCCTGAACCTGCTTTACCAGGATACAGTGCGCAAGATGGGCATAGACCCCTCAAGGATTAAACCCACAAAGACGACCTTAAAAGGCGTCATACCAGGTGTAGAGGCCAATTGTACAGGCTCACTTACACTGGAAGTGGTCTTCGGATCCCCGGATAACTTCCGAAGCGAGGAGTTAATCTTCGACATAGTTCCGTTCCGCAGCGGCTATCATGCACTACTCGGACGAACCGCCTTTGCAAAATTCAATGCGGTGCCGCACTACGCATACCTCAAGCTCAAGATGCCTGGCCCTCGAGGAGTCATCACGGTCAATGGAAACACTGAACGCTCCCTCCGAACGGAGGAACATACAGCGTCTCTCGCGGCAGAAGTACAGAGTAGCCTCTTAAGGCAATTCTCGAGTCCGGCTGCTAAACGTCTGGACACCATCAAACGTGCCCGGAGTAACCTACAACAAGACCACCTGGCACGTTCCGAGCACGCGTAGCAGTGCGGCCCCAACCCCAGCCCTCACAAAATTGCAAGACCAGTACTTTGCGTACATCATTATGCTCTGGAGATACCATGGGCACAGGGGGAGGGGCACGACCACGGTAAGCCTAGAGTGCGGCCCAACCACACCAGGGGCTTCCAAGTATGTCATCCTTTTTTTTCCTTTTTTCTTATCCTCAGGACTCCATCTACCAGAGGCCCTCTCCGGCAGTAGACCTGCCGAACTTATGATGCAACAGCCAGGGAAGGACAAAAGCTACGTCGAGTATCCAGGTGGTCTCCATTACGAGCATTATACCTGTTTTACACACCATTCCGCAGCCTACCCCTGGAGGAGGACATGCTAAATAGTTCCACCCCTTTCTTATCGCACTATTTGTAAGGTTCTGCATTCACAGCAGTTTTTTTGAATACACAATGCATCGCTTTTTGCCTATAATTGCATTATTTTCTTATACATATGTTCATTTATGACACGTTGCATCCGTACACTTTGGTACGGCTAAATACACCAGGGGCTTAAGTTCCCCACATTATGGTGTGATAAGACCGAACACTTTCACAAGTGCGGCACCCCGAACTTATAGCATTATATGCATCGGCTCCGAATCATGTCTTGGGTCAATAGTTGGGTTTGCCCGGCTCCCATGTTTTGGTACCTTACGTTCCGTTATATCGGCTGAGGTAGCACTGGGAGAACCACTACGATTGTGCCCCAGTTGAGCTGGGCGAGCACCTCAGTGGAGAAAGCTAAAACTGACCGTCATGATGAGGCGAGAGCCGGTTGCTGTTCGAGAGGTTTTTTTGAGTCCCTAAAGACTTATGGTGCTTAGAGCGAGGAACCGGCTTTGTCCGGCCCAGGCGTGGATAGCGCCCCGAATTCGGCCTTCCGAACACTAGGGGCTTCGCCGAAATTTAAAATTATAGAATTCTATGGCTAAGTGAGAGTGTTCAAGCATTATAAGTCCGGTTTCCTCGTTCGTTGTGTTGAGCGCCTCCCTAGATGGACCCAAAAATGGTAACAAGAGCGCTCAAGTTTATCCCGAACACCCCAGCACTCGTGGCATGGGGCTGAAGCCGACGACTTTCCATCTCTCAGATTTGATAAACGGCCGCACAAAAGGTAATATGTTAAATTAACAAGCGTTGCTTAGCGCATATGAACAAAGTTTTCAGCGCACAGGATAACAAAATGCGAGTCTACTCAAATATTACATCTTTGAGCACTCACCCGCAATAATGCGGGCACCCTTCAGGACACCCTTATAATACATCTCGGGTGTGCGATACTCCTTGCCCGGCGGTGGCGCGTCCGTCACAAGCTTCTCAGCATCCATCTTGCCCCAGTGCACTTTAGCACGGGCAAGGGCCCGACGAGCACCTTCAATGTAGGCGGAGTGCTTGATGACTTCAACCCAGGGACACGCATCCACCAGCCACCGCACCAGGCCGAAGTAGCTCCCAGGCATGGCCTCTTTGGGCCACAGCCGAACTATAAGGCCCTTCATGGCCTGTTCGGCCACCTTGTGGAGCTCGACCAGCTGCTTTAGCTGGTCGCTAAGGGGCACCAGATGTCCGGCCTCAGCATACTAAGACCAGAACACCTTCTCCTCGAGCTCCCCTCCTCGGCTCTGTAGAAAGCGGCAGCATCGGACACGCTGCGAGGCAGATCTGCGAACGCTCCTGGAGAGCTCCGAATTCGGGTAAGTAACAGGTAATTCACTTTTACATGCTTGCTATGCATGAAGAATGCCTTACCCGCCGCTATCTTCTTCAATGCCTCGATTTCCTTGAGGGCCTTGTGGGCTTCGGCCTTCGCAGCTTTGGCACTCTCAAGAGCTAATGCAAGCTCGGACTCTCGAGTCTTCGAGTCACGCTCCAGACTCTCGTGTTTTTCCATGAGAGCCTGGAGCTCTTGCTGCACCTCCGCCACCCGCGCCTCCTGCTTCTCTTGCCCGGCGCGTTCCGCGGCCGCATTGTGTTCGGCAGCAGACACCGCCTCCTTCAGGGTCGCCACCTCGTTCGTAGCCCCTGGAGTACCCACGTTATCCTTGTCATTTCTCTTGCAACCAAATCCTTTTCTGTAAGGTACAACTTTAGTCGGTGTTACTCACCTTCCTTGTCCTTGAGCTGCTTCTTGGCACGGCCGAGCTCGCTCTCGGACCGCTCGAGGCTCTGCTTCAAGGTATTGACCTCTGCAGTCAGTGCGGCAGAGGTCAACAGTGCAGCCTGCATTCCCATATTGACATATTTTTTAAGACTCCTGCGTATATCTATTTAGATCCTCAGTCCGGCTTTTCTTTCCGAACACCGAACCGAGCATCAGGGGCTACTGCCTATGCGGTATTATATTACATATATTAAAATTCTTACCTCAAAGCCTGTTTGAAGGCTGCTGCAGGCTTCGGTCAGCCCGCTTTTGGCGAGCTGAACCTTCTGAATCACCGCACTCATGACAGTGCGTTGTTCTTCTTCGATGGAAGCGCCGTGGAGCGCCTCCAGCAAGTTATCCGGCGCCTCCGTTTGGACAGAGGCCGCCGGCGTCACAATCTTGCCCTTCTTACGAAGGGGTAGCCCGCCGGACTCCGGAACCACTGAAGCTTCCGGTGCGGAGTCCGGTCCGAAGTCTGGGAGGTTGCCTTGCGGCACCTCCGGGGTCTGCTCTTCCTGGTGGGTCCCTTTCCAGGATCCCACCTCGCCGTCGTCAGCGTCGCGGGGGGAGGAGGCGGCCGGAAGTGAAGTGCTATTCACATCCGACGTGCCCAAGGACCCGCTGGATGAAGCGGGAAGATCATCCTTGGGTGGACTACAGGGTTGTATGTGGCGTTAAAAGATGCTATGCGACAAAACGAAAATTATGAGTTATTCAGGAGTCCGGATACTTACGATCTCGCCAGGGGCTTGGCCCTTGAGGGCCACTCCTCGTCGCTGTGGCCGGCGTTGGCAGAGCAGTCCGGGGGAAGGGTCCTTCCCTTCTTGGACCCTTCGGCCTACCCCGTTGGGGAGCCCTTCCTCTTCTTCTCTCCCCTCGCTGGGGGAGAGGCCTCTTTCTTCTCCTCCTCGTCCTCATGGGAGGAGTCCGCCTCGGAGTCATCGGACGATGAATCCGATAACACCTGACGCCGGGAACTCCTCCAGGTTCCCGTGGCCTTCTTCTTGGCCTTCTTCTCCGGCACCACGTAAGGTGCCGGGACCAGCAGCCCTGTCAGACGGGCATCCGTTGGGTCTTCTGTAAGGGGTGCCGGACAGTTAACCTGTCCGGACGTCTCCTGCCAGGCCTGTTAAAGGTATTGGGACTTTAGATCCCACATAGAGTCAAACTATGAAAAGTGAGTGTCCCATAAAGGATAACTTGGCTTACCTCGCCAGCCGGACGTTGCGAGCTGAATCCGCAATCTTCAGTAGCGGATGCGGGGGCCTCGGCGCCCTTGAACAGCACCCTCCAGGACACTTCGTACATAGTGTCGAAGAGCCCGCTCAGGGTTTGGTGCTGTGCCGGATCGAACTCCCACAAGTTAAAGTCCCGCTGTTGGCGGGGGAGAATCCGGCGGATGAGCATGACCTGGATTACATTGACAAGCTTGAGCTTCTTGTTCACCAGGGTTTGGAGACAGGATTGGAGTCCGGTCAGCTGTTCCGAATCGCCCCACTACAAGCCCTTCTCTTTCCATGAAGTGATCCGCATGGGGATGCCAGATCTGAATTCTGGGGCCGCTGCCCATTCAGGGTCACGCGGCTCGGTGATGTAGAACCACCCCGATTGCCACCCTTTGATGGTTTCCACAAAGGCGCCCTCGAGACAAGTGACGTTGGGCATCTTGCCCACCATGGCGCCTCCGCACTCCGCTTGGCTGCCCTTCACAACCTTCGGCTTGACATTGAAGGTCTTTAGCCACAAGCCGAAGTGGGGCTAGATGCAGAAGAAGGCCTCGCACACGACGATAAATGCTGAGATGTTGAGGATGAAATTCGGGGCCAGATCATGGAAATCCAGGCCGTAGTAGAACATGAGCCCCCAGACAAAGGGGTGGAGTGGGAAGCCCAGTCCGCGGAGGAAATGGGGAAGAAATACAACCCTCTCATGGGGCCTAGGGGTGGGGATGAGCTGCCCCTCGTCAGGGAGCCGGTGCGCGATGTCGCTGGACAAATATCCGGCGCCGCACAGCTTCTTGATGTGCCCCTCCGTGACGGAGGAGGCCATCCACTTGCCTCCCGCTCCGGACATGGCTAGAGAAGGTTGAGGTGAGATGTGCGGACTTGGGCGCTGGAGCTCGAGTGCGCGGAGATGGATGAGCAAAGGAGGAAGAAGGCGTAGGTAAAAAGGTGGATCCTTATCCCCTTATATATGGGCGGATGAAACTATGCGTCCCACCAGCCTGGTAAAACTCGATTATCTCCCAAGCGTCACAATCAATGGCGCGGTTGGGTTACCCACGTCCGTATTGATGAGAATCCCGGAATAAGGGGACACGATCTCTGCTTCGACAAGACGTGCCAAGGAAACCACTTCGCTAATCGCGCTGAGGTGGAATAATAAAAACGATTTGAGTAAAGGCTTGGTTGTGGAGTGACGTCATGCCACAAAATACGTCAGCAGATTGATCTTGTGTAAATATTATTTTCTCTACGGTGGTATGTGGAATTTATTTTGCAGAGCCGGAAACAATCCTGGTGTTCACAATATTCTACGAATTATTCGAAGGAGGAACCCGCCTTGCAATGCCGAAGACAATATGCGCGCTGGACTATTCGTCATTGAAGCCTGGTTCAGGGGCTACTGAGGGAGTCCTGGACTATGGGGTGTCCGGATAGCCGAACTATCATCATCGGCCAGACTCCAAGACTATGAAGATACAAGATTGAAGACTTCGTCCTGTGTCTGGATGGGACTTTCCTTGGCGTGGAAGGCAAGCTTGGCAATACGAATATGTAGATCTCCTACCATTGTAACCGACTCTGTGTAACCCTAGCCCTCTCCAGGGTCTATATAAACCGGAGGGTTTTAGTCCGTAGGATGAACAACAATCATACCATAGGCTAGCTTCTAGGGTTTAGCCTCCTTGATCTCGTGGTAGATCCACTCTTGTACTACCCATATCATCAATATCAATCAAGCAGAAGTAGGGTTTTACCTCCATCGAGAGGGCCCGAACCTGGGTAAAAACATCGTGTTCCTTGTCTCCTGTTACAATCCGCCTAGACGCACAGTCCGGGACCCCCTACCCGAGATCCGCCGGTTTTGACACCGGCACTACTTTTTCAGGAGCTCATACCGGTCAGCGGCATTCTTTAACTCGATAGCCATTTCGGCTACCTTTTCCTCGCTTCGGCAATGAGCAGCCTGTTCGGCTCTCAATTCCTCGGCCGCCTTTAGGGCAGCCGCATGGCTCACCCAAGCCTATTCCTTGGCTAGAGCAAGTTCCGCCCTCAGGGCCTCGACGACAGCAACACCATCTGCAGTCCGAATATATTACATTACTATCACTAGTGCAGAACCGGGCAATAGCACCGGTTCGTAAGGCCCGGTAGTGCCGGTTCCATAACCAGCACTAAATTGTGGTCACTAAAGGCCCCACCCTTTAGTACCGGTTCAGCACGAACCGGTGCTAAAGGGCAACCACGTGGCACGAGCCAGCTCCGGGGGCCTGGAGCCCTTTAGTACTGGTTGGTAAGACCAACCGGTACTATAAGGTTTGGGGGGGGGGGGGGGGTTTAGTTTTATGATTTCTTTTTCATTTAATTTTGTGTTTCCATTTTAATTCTTTTTCGTTTGCTAGTATTTTACGATACTACACATTGTACACGTTATGCATATATATATATATATATATATATATATATATATATATATATATATATATATAGAATTTCTAGTAGAACCAATCATGCATATATATATCATCAATGTCTCACAAACCACCATATTAATTAATTCACACATACACACATGTATAGCTATATACAATTTCTCCGACATATGAATGTTGCCTTCGGAGCCAGTGGCATTAGCCTAATTGGTGCCTTCGGAGCACGATGACAATTGGAAGTGGTTTTCATGGGGTGGTAGCGGGTAATAGAATTCTCCCTTCGGATTTATGATCTGGTCGAGGAAAAATCCCGCTATTTCATCTTGAAGTGCTTCTACGCGCTCCGTTTCTAGGAGCTTCTCCCGCACCTCTTTGAACTGTTAAGAAGGAGATCAATATGCATGTGTATTAGTTGTGTGACTAGACATCGACAATGGTGTAAAAATTGTGAATAGTGTTCTGACAAGCATACCCATTCCTGTCTTTGAGATCTGCTCCTTTGGGATGCCATCATGCGAATGTTCTCGCAAATGCAGAATGCACACAGATCAGTCCCCTGCGCCTGCTTCAGGGCCTTTACGAGAATGGAATTTGAGTAGATAAAAATTAATCAAGCATGATAATTAAAGAGATGGCAGCTAGCTAGCTAGCTAGTACTACTTAATTACTTACCTTGGGTCAAAACCATTTAAGCTTTTTTTTCCATTCGCCGGGCGTGACGCTGATCAACCTTGCCCAAGACCTGCCCGCCGACAAATAAAATGAATAAAGGGTTTATTAAATAGTTCATATCATGAAATGACGAACTAAATAGGCCGAGATATATAGTTAATAATGATTGAAATTACCTGTTGACTATCCCAAACAAGATGTTATAGTCAGTTTTTTCTGAGATTAGTGAGTCCAGTACTTCAACTGTTCCGGCGTCAACTTTAATGATACACAAGAGCTAGTGAAATCTGCATGCACACACGTTTGCATGTCTTAATTAAGCGGGCATATGTAAGCAAAAACATGTAGCTAGCTAGTAGGCAAAAACAGAGAATTTGTAGTACAAGACAGTGTGACTCACTGGAAGTTGTAAGGAAGTAGTATATCTTCATTGTATTTGAGGCGCTTCAAGAACTCTAACATGTTGTCCTCTACGTTCTTTTGCTGACGTTGATTTATCTTCCATGTGTATTCATTAACGGTGTTTGGGTCAATGAACCCAATGCCAAAGCGTCCACCTTTTCTCATTTCATACATCTTCATCCTGCATAATACCACGGAAAAGAATATAGTGAGGATAATTAAAGGTAATGATTGATCAAAAGAATCACTACAGCTAGCTTGAGACTTAAATTACAGAAAGAAATCACTTACAGACAATAGCAACTGACGATAGATTTGTCGAGTGCGTCTTGATTGTATAACTGAAACAGTTCAGTATACTTAACGGACACAACTTTCTCATGGAAGTAATGCTCCTCCTTGACATTCACCATGAGGGACAATCGATCCGAAATCTTGGTAATGTTCATGTACCATTGATGCAATTCATACATTCTCGTTGGGAGGTTCTTGACCTTGTCTGGCGCGACCAAAGGTTGGCCCCGGACATATTTCCGTTTTACTTCATCCTCTCTAAGCAAAGGCATGGGCTCGATCTCGAGGAGTTGTCCAACAGTGATGTTGAGAACTTCAGCCTGCATTATATGCTCCTCCGTTATTACCACATTGCCCACCTCGGGAACATGCACTGTTTGCCCACAATAATTTTGGGGGCGCGTACTGTCACCTGTTGTTGGCACAACAAGCGAGGGGATCGATTGCGCCGCCTGTTCTCCCAGCTGGGGAATGGTTTTCCCGCATTTTTTGGCAGCTGCTTCTTGTTTGCTCGATCCCGATGTAGACGTGCTCGCCTCCCTTTGTAGATGTGCTCGATTTAACTTCCTGATGTGGCGCTCATAGTCTGTGTCAACAGGCTTGGAAGCTGGTGGTTGAGCCATACGAATGAAGTGGTCAATCGTTTTCTCAGGCACTTTCTCCCTTGGCGGCGGTGGCGGTTTCGGTGCCAAATGGGTTTCCACCTCGGCCTTCGATATGGCTGTGATTTCCTCCTCGGACCTGTCATAAGACCTCTGCGGAAGAGGCTTGAGGCTTGGACCATATTTATATCGCTTGCCTCCGCCTGTACTTCCTGTACTACCTCGACTCGTACCGCTACACACCATAGCTGCGGGGTGTCTCTTCTGCGATTGCTGAGGCGGCGGAGACGGCTGACGGGACTGAGTTGGACGAGGAGGAGTGGCCTGAGGTTGTGCCGGACTTGGGGGAGGAGTGGACGTCTGACGCTGTGGCGGACTTGGATGAGGAGGATTGTCCTGACACTTTGCCAGACTTGGAGGAGGAGGATTGTCCTGACACTTTGCCGGACTTGGAGGAGCGGGAGTCTGCTGACTCGGTGGCGGACTTCGACGAGGACTCGGGTGACGCGGTGTCGGTGGCCTTGGAAAGATGATGCAATCCTTTTTCCATAGGATGATACGATGTTTGGCCTCTCCGAGAAAGCACTCGCCGTCACCTCCAGCAATGTAATGCTGTAGCCCCGAATATGGTGGGTCCACCACCTCATCAACCAAGACACGAGCATAGCCCGCTGGAATCGGGATGCAATGGAAGGTTGCCTCGGGGGGATTTTTGAAAGCACAGCCGTCCGCCACCTTCATGGATATGTTCTTCATTTTGACGTGTAGCTCGCAGTTAGTGTTCTCCGTGATGTCATCTACGGGGTATCTACCCAGCATTGCATCGTCCGGGACGCTACTTCTCGGCATGGATGGGCCGGTGCTATCCAATGCTGGATCATCCGCTAGCTGCTGCAGCTGCTGAGACCCCCTTTGATGGGTAAGTGAGTCGATCTGCTCCTGCTGCCGCTGGAATTTGACTGCCAATTCCGCTTGACTTGCTTCTAGGCCTTGAAGGCGTTCATAGTCCCGCTTCCTCTGCTCCTCCTCCATCTTCCTCTTCTTCTCCTCCGCAATCTTCTTTCTCGCACGGGTTCTATAGTCGTTGTTCCAGTCTGAAAACCCCTCATACCACGGCAGAGCGCCCTTGCCTCGTGTTCTTCCCGGGTGTTCAGGATTTCCAAGGGCACGCGTAAGCTCGTCGTTCTCTCTGTTGGGCTGGAACACCCCCGTTCGTGCCTCTTCTATTGCAACAAGTATCGCATCGTCGGCTCCCTTCAGACTTGCCTTCGTCGAAACATTGCCTGTCTCCCGGTCCAACTCCCCCCCATGCGCATAGAACCAAGTCCTGACCCTGGGGGGCCAGCTCTTAGTAGCCGGAGTGACACCTGCATCCTCCATCTCTTTCTCAGACTTATCCCACTTAGGCATTGCCACCGCATAGCCACATGGCCCCAGCTTATGGAACTTATCCTTTTTTTCGGCATTCTTCTTGTTTATTCTCGACCGTTCCATAGCTAATTCTGAATCCTTGAATTTCACGAAATCGTCCCAATGATCATGTTGGTTCTCCAGTGTTCCCTTGAATACTGGAGTCTTCCTTCCTCCGTTGACGTACTTGTTCCATTCACCATTCTTGTAGTTCTTGAATGCAGTCGCCATCATCTTAAGAGCAGCCTCTTTGACTTTCTGCACATCTGCTTCTGTGAAATGATCTGGTAGGGTGAAATGTTCCATGAGAGTATCCCAAAGCAGATCTTTTTGATTCTTGTCGACATAAGTAACATCTGGACGTGGCTTTGCTGGCGCTCTCCATTCTTGAAGTTTGATCGGGAGTTGGACCTTCACAACAACTCCGCACTGACGAACGAACTTGGGCTCGATCTCGAGGAGTTGTCCAACAGTGACGTTGAGAACTTCAGCCTGCATTATATGCTCCTCCGTTATTACCACATTGCCCACCTCAGGAACGTGCACTGTTTGCCCACAATAATATTGGGCGCGCGTACTGTCACATGTTGTTGGCACAACAAGCGAGGGTATCGATTGCGCCGCCTGTTCTCGAAGCCGGGGAATGGTTTTCCCGCATTTTTTGGCAGCTGCTTCTTGTTTGCTCGATCCCGATGTAGACATGCTCGCCTTCCTTTGTAGACATGCTTGATTTAACTTCCTGATGTGGCGCTCATAGTCTGTGTCAACAGGCTTGGGAGCTGGTGGTTGAGCCATACGAATGAAGTGGTCAATCATTTTCTCAGGCACTTTCTCCCTTGGCGGCGGTGGCGGTTTCGGTGAAAAATGGGCTTCCACCTCGGCCTTCGATATTGCTGCGATTTCCTCCTCGGACCAGTCATAAGACCTCTGCGGAAGAGGCGTGAGGCTTGGACCATATTTATATCGCTTGCCTCCGCCTGTACTTCCTGTACTACCTCGACTCGTACCGCTATGCACCATAGCTGCGGGGTGTCTCTTCTGCGATTGCTGAGGCGGCGGAGACGGCTGACGGGGCTGAGTTGGACGAGGAGGAGTGGCCTGAGGTTGTGCCGGACTTGGAGGAGGAGTGGACGTCTGACGCTGTGGCGGACTTGGAGGAGGAGGAGTGGCCTGACACTTTGCCGGACTTGGAGGAGGAGGAGTGGCCTGACAGTTTGCCGGACTTGGTGGACTTGCAGGAGCGGGAGTCTGCTGACTCGGTGGCGGACTTCGACGAGGAGTCGGCTGACGCGGTGTCGGTGGCCTTCGAAAGATGATGCAATCCTTTTTCCATAGGATGATACGATTTTTGGCCTCTCCGAGAAAGCGCTCGCCGTCACCTCCACCAATGTCAAGCTGTAGCTCCGAATATGGTGGGTCCACCACCTCATCAACCAAGACACGAGCATAGCCCGCTGGAATCGGGTTGCAATGGAAGGTTGCTTCGGGGGGATTTGTAAAAGCAAAGCCGTCCGCCACCTTCATGGATATGTTCTTCATTTGACGTGTAGCTCGCAGTTAGTGTTCTCCGTGATGTCATCCATGGGGTATCTACCCAGCATTGCATCGTCCGATACGGAACCCACGCTGCTTTTCGGCATGGATGGGCCGGTGCTATCCAATGCTGGATCATCCGCTAGCTGCTGCAGCTGCTGAGACCCCCCTTTGCTGGGTAAGTGAGTTGATCTGCTCCTGCTGCCACTGGAATTTGACTGCCAATTCCCCTTGACTTGCTTCTAGGCCTTGAAGGCGTTCATAGTCCCGCTTCCTCTGCTCCTCCTCCATCATCCTCTTCTTCTCCTCCGCAATCTTCTTTCTCGCACGGGTTCTGTAGTCAGTGTTCCATTCTGAAAACCCCTCATACCACGGAATAGCGCCCTTGCCTCATGTTCTTCCCGGGTGTTCAGGATTTCCCAGGGCACGCGTAAGCTCGTCATTCTCTATGTTGGGCTGGAACACCCCCGATCGTGCCTCTTCTATTGCAACAAGTAGCGCATAGTTGGCTCCCTTCAGACTTGCCCTCGTCGAAACATTGCCTGTCTCCGGGTCCAACTCCCCCCATGCGCATAGAACCAAGTCCTGACCCTGGGGGGCCAGCTCTTAGTAACCGGAGTGACACCTGCATCCTCCATCTCTTTCTCAGACTTATCCCACTTAGGCATTGCCACCGCATAGCCACCTGGCCCCAACTTATGGAACTTATCTTTTTTTTCGGCATTCTTCTTGTTTATTCTCAACCGTTCCATAGCTAATTCGGAATCCTTGAATTTCACGAAATCGTCCCAATGAGCACGTTGGTTCTCTAGTGTTCCCTTGAATACTGGAGTCTTCCTTCCTCCCTTGACGTACTTGTTCCATTCACGATTCTTGTGGTTCTTGAATGCAATTGCCATCTTCCTAAGTGCAGCCTCCTTGACTTTCTGCACATCTACTTCTGTGAAATGATCTGGTAGGGTGAAATGTTCCATGAGAGTATCCCAAAGCAGATCTTTTTGATTCTTGTCGACAAAAGTAACATCTGGACGTGGCTTTGCTGGCTCCCTCCATTCTTGAAGTTTGATCGGGAGTTGGTCTTTCACAAGAACTCTGCACCATTCTTACAGCCAGCAAATGGACAAGGCATAAAACCATCCGCCCGCTTGTTTGCCTCAGCCGCAAGCAGAAAAGTATTCACGCCCTCAATGAACTGGGGAGAGCATCGGTCATCGTACATCCATTGCCGGCTCATCTTCGTTACACAACACCGAATAGACCAAATTAATACAAGTTAATACATAAAGTTCATACAACACTTAAATGCAACAAACAAATAACTCTCTAGCTAAAGCATTTAAATGCAACAACAAATGCGATCAAGATCGCAACTAAGGTAACAATTGATCCAACAGCATAATGATACCAAGCCTCACTATCGATGGCATATTTTCTAATCTTTCTAATCTTCAAGCGCATTTTCTCCATCTTGATCTTCTGATCATCGACGACATCGGCAACATGCAACTCCAATTCCATCTTCTCCCCCTCAATTCTTTTCAATTTTTCTTTCAAGTACTCATTTTCTCTTTCAACTAAATTTAACCTCTCGACAATAGGGTCGATTGGAATTTCCGGTTCACATAGCTCCTAGATAAAAATATCTATGTCAATTTGATGGGCATAATTTGTCATAAACATGAAATGCAACAAATAATTTTAAAAGAGAATATACCACATCCGAATCATAACAAGGACGAGGGCCGACGGGGACGGATATCAAAACCATGGCAATATGTATAACAAACAACGTACGGGTAAGATAATTATTACATGATTAACTATATATCCAAATCACACAAACATCAAATTTTTATATAAAATTTCATGAACAAGAGGCTCACCACAAGGTGGTGCCGGCGACGGGACGGTGCGGGCGATCGACGGTGGTTATGACGGAGATTTAGAAGGCACTAAGTAAACCACACCTACATATGCAAACTAAGTGTTATTTTTGACCTCAAATTGCATATAAATCAAATACTAGCACATATATATATTTCCTCCCAAATTACTAAACTCACAAATTAATAACTATATAAAGCATTGCAAGAGCTAATCTAGCAATGAGAGATGGAAGGACAAAGTTGCTAACCTTTGTGATCACTTGAATGGATGGGGGCCTTCAAATCTTGACAAATTTTGGGCAAAATGTGTGATGAGCTCGAGGGGAGAAGAGGAAGAACAGAGAGGAGAGGAGAGGGGAAAGGGGGAAGAACAGAGCGAGCTGGATGAAGGGTTTATATGCAGGAGGACCTATAGTACCGGTTCGTGGCACGAACCGGTACTAAAGGTGCTGGAGGGGGCCCAGACTGACAACATCCTGCCACCACCCTCATTAGTACCAGTTCGTGGCACGAACCGGTGCTAAAGGTTAGCCACGAACCGGTACTAATGAGAGCGGCCCGGCTAGCCGTTGGAACCGGCACTAATGTATACATTTGTGCTGGCTCTAATACAAACCGGCACTAATGTGCTTCACGTTTGACCCTTTTTCTACTAGTGTATATGCCACCTCAAATATTTTCCTATGTAGGAAAGACAGGACACATACCTTGCGATTCATCCAGCCGCTCATTCATCAGAGTGATATCGGCATCAACCGAACCAATTTGCCTTGTCAGTTCGGTCACTTCAATGGACGGGCCGGCGGCCGGACCCACAGGTACCTGCACATATTTATAACATAAATCTTTGGTTTATGATTCCCCGTTTGCCGCCTAAGGAGGGCAACCAGAGTCTCAGGGGCTACTTGATACGTCTCCGTCGTATCTACTTTTCCAAACACTTTTGCCGTTGTTTTGGACTCTAATTTGTATGATTTGAATGGAACTAACCCGGACTGACGCTGTTTTCAGCAGAATTGCCATGGTGTTGTTTTATGTGCAGAAAATAAAAGTTCTCGGAATGACCTGAAACTCCACGGAACACCTTAGAAAAAAAATAAAAAATCCTTGCAAAAGATGAAGACCAGGGGGCCCACACCCTGCTCACGAGGGTGGGGGGCGCGCCCCCTACCTCGTGGGCCCCTTGGTGGTCCTCCGACGCCAACTCCAACTCCATATATTGGCTTTCGAGGAGAAAACAATTAGAGAGAAGAAATAATCGCGTTTTACGATACGGAGCCGCCGCCAAGCCCTAATCTCTCTCGGGAGGGCTGATCTGGAGTCCGTTCGGGGCTCCGGAGGGGGGGATTCGTCGCCGTCGTCATCATCAACCATCCTCCATCACCAATTTCATGATGCCCACCGCCGTGCGTGAGTAATTGCATCGTAGGCTTGCTGGACGGTGATGGGTTGGATGAGATTTATCATGTAATCGAGTTAGTTTCGTTAGGGTTTGATCCCTAGTATCCATTATGTTCTAAGATTGATGTTTCTATGATTTTGCTATGCTTAATGCTTGTCACTAGGGCCCGAGTGCCATGATTTCAGATTTGAACCTATTATGTTTTCATGAATATATGTGTGTTCTTGATCCTATCACTACTAGGGAAAAGCCTAGCAGCAACGCGGGTTTTGGGCCTCTCAGTAGCGCGGGGACCGGCGCTACTAATAAGGCCCTACAACTAACGTATAGCAGTAGCGCCTGTTGTCCCACGCTACTGCTATACATGAATAGCTGTAGCGCTCTTTAGAAAAGGGCGCTACTGATATTATCTGCAGCGCTGTTTACAGGGAAGCACTACTGGTAAGGCGGCGCTACTGCTAAATTTTCCCCCCTCGGTACTACTAGTTTTATTAGTTTTTTTCCTGCATATTTGTTTTGTATTTGTTTTGTATTTGAATAGGCTTTATACAATAATCTTTAGCATATCATACACATACAAATGTAATCATAGCATATACATACAATTAGTCTCATCAAATCATGTCATCATCATAATCATCATCCAACACAAAGTGGTCTCTTGTCATCAATCTCGAAAATAGCGATACAAGTCTCGATTACTTGCAAATACATCGTCATCCATCTAAACAATGATATACGCGAGAAGAGCTATCACTTTGAGTAGATGAGTTCGTATCCCTCTCTCGCATTAGCGTGAACCTAAACTAAATACTGCCTGTCGCTCTGAAACTGGAAACCGGTATACCTGGGCCTGACACTCCAGCCACTTGTCGTATATATACTCCTGGCGTAGCACTTCTTCGCCATCTATGATCTATGCACCTGCATCGTCACATGAGTCGATGATATGCAACATATATAGTTGAGCAACAGAAAGAGACAGACTTGGCAAAAATAGAAACAACATATCATAAGCATAAATAACAAAGTTCATCGTACCCAAAATGCCCTAACTAGAGTGATTTTCGCTAGTCGAGGATGAGGACGGTTTAATTACATCACAAATAAAGTTTCACCGTGCATAACTCAAAGTTTTGTCATACAGAAAGTATGGACTAAACAGACACATTGTCATATATCGACAATCACTCCACCATGTCGTGCCATCCATCCATGTCAGGGAGATAGTCCTCGAGCTTAGTGAAAGGCTTCATGTCGAGACGCTGAGAGGCTATCCGTGTTCGGATGTCTTCCCGCGACATTTGTCCTTCTACGTAGAACATCCCTGCTTTTCGGACGACCTCCTTCATGATGATTTGGGCAAGTTCGCGCTGGATGTTATAGAACTCAGCTCAAAGTCGATGATCCTCGATATCTCCTATGTCCTTTGCCCATTGCAGAATATGGGAATCGCCAGATCTAGGTGACATGTGAAGGTTCTGGTGATCCCGTCTGTACTCCAGCATGTGGTGTAGGACATAGAATCCATCATTAAGAGAATCGTTTGGTTGCTGGATGCAGCAGAAGTCGGTCTTATGGCTGAAGGCGACCCTGCCGCCCCTTCTCTTCTTGTCCCTAACCTCTCCACCCCTTGCTTGGTAGTAAAACATAGCACTGTCGAGAACATCTTTGATGTGTGTGTAATCCTTTTTTTGAATGTTCTTCGACGAGTCCAAGTAAAGAGCGTGGGAGAATCGGGGGTAGTGGATGATGAGGACGGCGCGCCCGCCGCTGCGCAAAATAAGTACACCTCAAATTAATTAGCCTCCACCGTGCAAATGAATTATTGAAATCAAAGGAAGGATAGCAGCGTGGATGACTTACACGGGATGATAAGGCACGGTAATCGCCTCCTTGTCCTTATTGGCGAGAACGAAACTGATGATGTAATCCCTCGCGTATTCACGGTGCTCTGCGCAGACTCCCAAGAAGCCCTCGTGCATGTAGTACGGGTCAGCGACACAGATATGACGTATCTGCTCAACATAATGATGTAGTTCATGTGCAAGGCATAAAGGCAAACAAACGTTAAATCCAACTTCTTCACGTGAAACATGTCGAATATGTAATCGAATCGGAGGAAGAACTTATCCGCGGGGAAGCTGTCGACATATGACATTTGCCGTGGAACGGTAACCACGTAGAGTGGGTATCCTGGATCTTTCGAGGCGATGAGGCCTTTCTCTACCCGCAACACATTGTCATGAAGCCGCCTTATATCGCCGAATCTGGCCCGTAGCGCTGTTGCAGGTAGGATTGGTTGACCGGGGATATGCCATTTATCCGCATCGGGGATATCTATACGGTCCTGAAGCCGAGGCTGCTGAGGCGGCTAGATCATAGAATCAGCTTTTTTGCCTTTCCTCGCTCTCTTCCTAGACTTCTTTACTACCGGAAGGTCGTCCATAATACATTGAGACGGTAATTCAGGCACCGACTCATGACGCTCAAACCCTGAGGAGACGCCAGTATAGACAAACTGTTCAGCGCCATCGTCATCCTCATCCTCATCCATGGCGACGTCATCAGCGACTAATGGAGCCGCCTCCTTACCCCGTCTGCTATCACCGAACCCGACACCTAACGCTAATTGGGCAGGTGGGGTGTTGATGTTCATACCTTGCTGAGGTTGCGTGCTCGTGGGTGTTCTCCCGGTCGCCTCCAGACGAAGCAGACTCTTTGGCCACAACAGGACCCACCCATTGCAACAATCACCAAGCCGCCGCGGGGTCTCGTCGTCATCCCCCACTAGTATTACAGGAGGCAAATTCTCGTGGCCCGGTTTGACACTGGCCACAGAAACCTTGAAGACGTTCGGGGGGATCGGCCGGCTGTGGAGCAATGGTTCCTTCGGCTCCATTATCGTCGCCTTCCCCACGTCCACCTTCTGTTCGCCGATGGTGTACAATATGGTGCACGGGGTTTCGTCGGCCTGCAAAGAAAAGTCTGCGACGTGAGACATTCGAAAGGCAACGAAAACGGGAGACTATACATTTATATTTAAGGGGGCTGGTGTGACAGATACCGTGAGGGCGTCGAGCTCAGCTAAAGACGAGGCACCACCGAGCACGACCAGTGCGGCAGTCGGTGCGGGAGCAGGTGCGGGAGCCGGTGCGGGAGCAGGTGCGGGAGCCGGTGCGGGAGCAGGTGCGGGAGCCGGTGCGGGAGTAGGTGCTCCCAAGAAGTCAGCAAGGGGAAAGTCCTCCGCATTTTTTTCTGGATTTTGCCTTGTCCAAGTGAAAACGCCCGTCACCAAGGAAGTAGACAAATCTGCAACCACCTGTTTTGCGGCAGCTACCGCTGTTGCGACTGTCTAAGATGATTTCTTCTCAACCGCAATCTCAACCTTCTTGTCGATGTTTTCTTCAGTTAACCTCCGTCTTTACTTTCTCTCCTCCGTGGTCTCACAGTAGTACTTCTTCCACGTGGCGCCGTCTTCGACACCGTGCACGCGTCCATACGACGGACGAGTATCCACCGGTTGTCGTTTCAATATGTTCAACACCCGGTTGAACGGAGTGTCCCACTTGGGCCTCGCCAATGCCTCAGACGGCAAGTCGCTTTCGTCCGCAATCCGGTGCTGCTCTCTCTGCAAAAGGCACAAGGATCATTTACAAATATGACTAACATGTGCAGTCGATTTGTTCAGAAACTAAAATTACCAACAGTTTCATGAACTCCATAATGACCGGTGTTGTCTCGTAAACCTTCTTCACTGGGTCCCAACGGTGCCGGGCCCTCAGGACGTCACGCTCCTGCGGGACGGTTAAATCCGCCAAGGTGTCTGGGATGCCCAGACTCGCGGCTTCCGCATCCTCCTTGGCCCATTTGGACCTCTTTCCGCCGTAACCACGGCTTCCGAGGTGGTGGCTCCCAATGTTCCTCTCTTGAAGCCCCTTCATGTACTTAGACTTTTTTTGGCAGCTTCGGCCTCGCAAGCCTCCTTGAATATTTGAAACTGCTCTTCCGTGATTGTCGGATTATCCTGTACAATCTCGGAGTAGGGTTCCTTGTCGATGATCTTTGCTTTCACTAGATTTTTCCAGGCGGCCAACGCGTCGCTAAACTTGGTCATGGCGTGTTTGTTTATCTTCTTCATTGCCGGGTCCTCGTCTGGATCTTCATAATCCTTCTCTTTCCGGCCCGGGAACAAGAATATCTGGTGAAACTTCTTTAGGAGGGAGCACCTCATATTTTCTTTCTTCTGTAGTTTCTCATCGTTGATGGTGGCGGTTGTCCATACGATACAACCTATATGATTGCCGTAGCGCGCGCGCTTCCTCGGGCGCCTTTGGCTCAAAATTGCCGTCGCCCACCTCCGTGACCACTAGTCTAGTAGTCCTGAGTTTGTTAGGAACCCGTTGCCTCTTTGCTTTCGGTTCTACACCGGCTCCGGTCCCCGAGGCAGCACCGGTCTCAACGCCGGTCTCGATGCCGGTCTGAATCTCAGCGCCGGTCTTAGTCTCAGCACGGGTCTGTGTGTCGGTCTCTGTCCCCAATGCCACTGGTGGGCCCAGCAACAACATCGATTGATCGTCGATAAGGCTAAAAAATTTGTCTGCCACCCGGTAGACGTCGTCGCAATCCCCAGAACCCTGTCCTTCATCGTTGCTAGCCATGTTTCCTATGATTAAATCTAGTCAATTAATTCTAGACCTAATAAAATGAATAATGACATAAAAAAGGCCTATTGCTTTGCAGGAATGTTGACTCCTTCCTGGTGCGGCAAATCCCGGGCACTCGATATGTCCTAGTTTGTAGCACAAGTCATGCCGAAACTCACGGAAAATTTTGGCATGACCTTTGCTAAAGAGTGGACAAATCGAGAACCTGAAATTTGCCGGAACAGAAATGAATCAACATTCCGGCAAAACATAGGCCACTTAACATCATTCCCTGGAAACAACAAAGCCACTTGGGCACAATCGAACAACTTCAATGAAAAGATATAACATGACCACTTCAATGAAAAATGAAATTTGCCCAAATTCTTTTCCTTGAAAAATAGTGGTCTTTTCAAAAATCAAAAACCTTTGCAAAATGACCTCACTAAACACTTCTCTGCCTAGGACAGAACCCAAATTATGTTGATCTAGTTATTCCTCTCTCTCACACAAACACACATTATTATCTCTAACCCTTCTCTGCCTAGGACAGAACCCAATTAAATTGCAAAGGAACTCCATTTGTCTAACCCTTCTGACCTAATGCTCTAAAATAAAATTTTCCTCTAACCTAGCAAACCTACTTAACCTAGCTTGTTGATCCAATGAACCTACTTAACCTACCTATTTAACCTAGTTAGTTAATCTAGTTTACCTAGATAATTAACCCTAATTAAACTAGTTAACGCAGCTAGTTCTCTCTCAAAGCCCAAAATAAATTTTTGCACTAATTAACCTAGATAATTAACCTAATTAAACTAGTTAACCTGACTAGTTCTCTGTCAAACCCCTAACTAAATTTTTGCACTAACCTAGATAATTAACCTAATTAAACTAGTTAATCTAACTACTTCTCTGTCAAAACCCTAACTAAATTTTTGCCCTAACCTAGATAATTAACCTAATTAAACTAGCTAAACTATGCATGAGAGAGAGAGGAGGGGTTGGGGCTTACAAAGGATGGCTCCGGTGGTGGCGATGGAGGCAGTGGTTGCGAGGGAGGCAGGGGCGTCTCCAGTGACGGCAAGGGGGGCAGGGGCGTCTCCGGTGACGGCGAGGGAGGCAGTTGTGGTGAGGAAGGATCCGGTGGCGTCGACGGCGGCTCCGGTGGCGTTGACGAGGCTGCGCGGCTCCGTCGCGTTGGGGGTGGCTCCGGTGGCGTCGACGGCGCAAGGCTCTGGTGGCGTCGACGTCAGCAGGAGACGGCGGCGAAGTGGGGCGCCGGCGAATCGGGTAGACGGCGGCGCGCAGGGTGGGTTGAGGGATTTGGGGGAGAAGTGGTGGCCGGGGGGGGGGGGGGAAACGGTTTTTTGGTTAAGTCAAACTTAGCGGTAGCGCGTTTGGTAAAACGCACTATAGCTAAGATAGCTATAGCGGTTTTTACAAAACGCGTTGCTGCTATAGCTATGTAATTTTCTTCCATTATTTAATTTCCATTTCTGTTTCTATAGCGGGGGTCTAGGACACGCGCTGCAGCTATGTTAGCTACACCGCCTCTTACAAACACACGCTGCTGCTATGCCTTCCTCCGTTTTTTCGCTTTTTCATTTATTTTGCGTTACATTTTATTTTTTCCTTTCTCCTTTTTCTATTTCTTTTATTTTCATTTACTTTTCTATTTGTTTTTCATCTTATTTTATTTCCGTTAGTAGTAGCGCTCTTCTTAGGAAACGCGCTGCTACTTATGCCATAGCGGTAGCGCGTTTCTTCCAAAGCCCGCTACTGCTATGCGTAGCCTATCATTCTAGCAATGGGAACATTAGTAGTAGCACTTTTGCCACTACACGCGCTACTGCTAAGGTTGTATCTGTAGCGCGGTTTTTCTTCAATCGCTACTGCTATCTAGCACTAGCGCCCTTTTTTGACCCGCGCTGTTGCTAAATTTCTGTGTATAAGGTTTTCCCTAGTAGTGTATCTTGCAAATCTATAGTCACCTACTATGTGTTATGATCCGGCAACCCCGAAGTGACAATAATCAGGACCACTCCCGGTGATGACCATAGTTTGAGGATTTCATGTATTCACTATGTGCTAATGCTTTGTTCCAGTTCTCTATTAAAAGGAGGCCTTAATATCCCTTAGTTTCCAATAGGACCCCGCTGCCACGGGAGGGTAGGACAAAAGATGTCATGCAAGTTCTTTTCCATAAGCACGTATGACTATATACGGAATACATGCCTACATTATATTGATGAACTGGAGCTAGTTCTGTGTCACCCTATGTTATGACTGTTACATGACGAACCACATCCGGCATAATTATCCATTGCTAATCCGGTGCACGAGTTTTCCATATACTGGTTCTTGCTTATTTACTTTTTCGTTGCTACTGATACAATCACTACAAAATACCAAAAACATAACTTTTGCTGTCTTTACTTTTGTTACCGTTACCACTACTATCATATTACTTTGCTACTAAATACTTTGCTGCAGATACTAAGTTTCTAGGTGTGGTTGAATTGACAACTCAGCTGCTAATACTTGAGAATATTCTTTGGATCCCCTTGTGTCGAATCAATAAATTTGGGTTGAATACTCTACCCTCGAAAACTGTTGTGATCCCCTATACTTGTGGGTTATCACTACTGTCTACATGGAGCACACCTAGCGCGTGCCTCCCAATTAAAGAAACGGTGGATTCTCCATCACATACCTCAAAGCCTCTAAGCAAGCTTGTGAATGCTTCATTCAAACCGCTTGTAGCAGAAGAAATCTTCTTGAGCACCGCGCTCATTAATGAGCGGTGCTCCTCCGAGAGCACGGCTCGCTCCAATAAGCTCGTTAGTACGTCCGGACTCAGGGCGGTTGACGTATTGGCCTCCGGCCTTGGCGGATCCGGACTCCTCCGTGACGACACCTCGGTGTCGCCCGCGTCAAGAATCGGAGAGGCGGGTGGGGTCTCGCTCTCCATCATCTCCGGAGGAAGGTCCCTCGAAGACGATCCCTGTTGAGAAGAGCTGAAAGCCGGACTGCAAAAAGTTGAATCCTGGTCATTGAACCAGGAGAAATACATTACCTTTAAGCTAAAGATCGACACCTTCTTCCCAGGTTTGGGCGTCTCCGTCTCCAGGTCTTCAGAGGCGGCCCTCTTCTTCCCACGTGGGGAGGAGGCTTCAGCCTCCCCTCCCCGACTATCCTCCTTGGGGGAAGTAACAATTCCCCCGGTTCGGATGCGTAGCATGTGGGGTTCGGTTTCTTCGTTCCTCCCCTTGTCTTTCCCCGAGGGCATTCTGCTGAGTACTCGGTCGAGCATCTTGGCCATGGTAGGGGCGGGCTAGCCTTCAGGAAGTGGCGCCGGCCACCTGATTCTCTCTGCCTTGCTGAGCCATTCTTGGACGCGGATGATGTTTAGAATAAACAATCATGACAAATACAAAACAGGGTGTCCGGTATAAGGGTTACTTACTTGAGTATCTAGGCGATTGCAGCTTAGGCCCGCATCCTCGGTGGTATCCGGAGACGCTACTTTCTGTCCGAAGAATAATTTGCACTTCTCTTCGAGCTTCAAGCCGAAGAAGTGCTTCACAGTCCGTGGACCCTCCGGATTGAACTCCCACATCCGAAGAGGCCGGCGCTGGCACGGTAACATCCGCCGGATTAACATCACTTGCATTACGCTAACAAGGTTGATGTTCCTCTAGAGAAGCTCCCAGATGCGGTTCTGCAGTATTGGTACATCGCCTACGGCCCCCCAATTACGTCCTACGTCTGTCTAGGACGCCAACTGCGACGGGGGGCCCGAGCAGAACTCGGGGGCGGCTACCCACTTTGTGCCCCTTGGGGCCGTAGCATAAAACCACCTCTGCTGCCATACGTCAGATACTTATGGGAAAGAACCCTCCGGCCATGGGGCATTGGCGTTTCTGCTTATTACGGCACCTCCGCACTCCATGTGTCGGCCCTCGATCATCTTTGGCTTCACATTGAAGGTCTTGAGCCATAAGCCGAAGTGTGGCGTGACATGGAGAAAAGCCTCGCACATGAGAATGAACGACGAGATATGGAGGATAGCATCTGGAGCTAGATCATGAAAATCCAGCGCATAATAGAACATGAGCCCCCTCACGAAGGGATGGAGGGTGAAACCCAAACCACGGAGGAAGTGTGGGACGAACACCACACACTCATTGGGCTCCGGCGTAGGGATGACCTGCCCCGAAACAGGAAGCCTGTGCTGGATATCGAAGGTCAGGTATCCGACCTCCCTAAGCTTTGCAATGTCCTTCTCCTCGATCGACGAGGCGACCCACTGGCCTTGAGAATCAGATCCAGATGGAGGATTCCGGAGGGGTGGAGCTTAGGTTTTGGGTGTTAGAGCTCGAGGTGCGAGAAGGCGCGATGAAGGTGAAAAAAGAGGCGTAGGTCTCGACCCCTTTATAAAGAGGGTGAATATCAAGAGTCCCCGGTGTGACTGTTTGAGGCTTATCTAAAAACACACGGGTAATACCAACAGCCGTCGTGGGGTCACACACACTCATATTGATGGAAAATCCTATAATAAAAGGGACACCATCTCTGCCTCGACGGACGTGCCAATAAAACCGCCTCGTAACACGAGTCGTTGTGGGGTAGGAAACGTCGGTTCACATTGGACCAAGCCGCAATGCAAGGGCACAACGCACGGAGATTGCCAGCAAATTAGATCTATACCATACGAAGATCATCTTGCAGATCTAGACAAGGTCTACATGTTCGATAAACCACTTTGGAGAATTCGGAGGAAACCGCCTTGCAATGCCGAAGATAATACTGCACGCCGGACTCATCGTCATTGAAGCCTGGTTCAGGGGCTACTGAGGGAGTCCTGGATTAGGGGGTATCCGGACAGCCGGACTGCGTACAACGTCCGGACTATTGAAGCGTGAAGATACAAGACTCAAGACTTTGGGCCGTGTCCGGATGGGACTTTTCCTGGCGTGGAAGGCAAGCTTGGCGATTTAGATATTATATTTCCTTCCTTGTAACCGACTCCATGTAAACCCTAGCCCTCTCCGGTGTCTATATAAACCGGAGAGGTTGGTCCTTAGAAGGCCGATCACAATTACATTCATACCATCATAGGCTAGCTCCTAGGGTTTAGCCTCTACAATCTCGTGGTAGATCTACTCTTGTACTACCCATATCATCAATATTAATCAAGCAGGAAGTAGGGTTTTACCTCCATCGAGAGGGCCCGAACCTGGGTAAACATCTGTGTCCCTTACTTCTTGTTACCATCAGCCTTGACGCATAGATCGGGACTCGGCCCCCTACCCGAGATCCGCCGGTTTTGACACCGACAACTGCCTCCTCGGCGAGATGGCCGGTCTTCAAGACCCCAATTGCATGGGAGCGGCGCGCCTGTCGACGGAGCAGATCGCGCGCCGAGTGAACGACATCTCCAAGGCCAACCTTGGGGAGGACAAGCGGTTCGGCAAGGCGCCATACGACGAGTCGTATCCGGCGCCACTGGTGAGTGTATGGTCTCCTTACTTTCCTACTGCGCATCTCCTTGTTTAACCCGACGCGATGCGGGAGGTGCTTCTGAACGCCATCCGACATCCTTACGCCCGGGCTCCATCGCAGGTGGTGCGGGCGGTGTCGGAGGAGCCCGCGGCCCACGGCTAGGAGGAGGAGGCCGAGATCGACGCCGACGCTGGGCATCGTGCGGGTAAGTCTGTTTCTTGAGTTGCCTGGCGCGGGTGACGCTTACACCAATTGTTGATGTAGTGGCGTTGGGTGATACGTCTCCAACGTATCTATAATTTTTGATTATTCCATGCTATTATATTACCCCTTTTGGATGTTTATAGGCTTTTACACATTTATATCATTTTTGGGACTAACCTACTAACAGGAGGCCCAGCCCATATTGCTGTTTTTTGCGTATTTCAGTATTTCGAAGAAAAGGAATATCAAACAGAGTCCAAACGGAATGAAACCTTCGGGAGCGTGATTTTTGGAACGAACGTGATCCGGAGAGCTTGGAGTGCAAGTCAAGAAGCAGCCGAAGTCTCTACGAGATAGGAGGCCGCGCCCCCCTGGTAGGGTGCGCCCCCCTTTCTCGTGGGCCCCTCGGGCAGCCACCGACGTACTTCTTCCTCCTATATATACCTATGTACCCCGAAAACATCCAGGGGCACCGCGAAACACAATTTGCACCACCATAACCTTTTGTATCCGCAAGATCCCATCTTGGAGCCTTTGTCGGCGCTCTGCCGGAGGGGGAATCAACCACAGAGGGCTTCTACATCAACATCCTTGCCCCTCCGATGAGTTGTGAGTAGTTTATGATAACCCACAAGTATAGGGGATCGCAACAGCTTTCGAGGGTAGAGTATTCAACCCAAATTTGTAGATTCGACACAAGGGGAGCCAAAGAATATTCTCAAGTATTAGCAGCTGAGTTGTCAATTCAACCACACCTGAAACTTAGTATCTGCAGCAAAGTGTTTAGTAGCAAAGTAATATGATAGTGGTGGTAACGGTAGCAAAAGTAGAGACAGTAAAAGTAATGTTTTTGGTACTTTGTAGTGATTGTAACAGTAGCAACGGAAAAGTAAATAAGCGAGAACCAGTATATGGAAAACTCGAAGGCACCGGATTAGCGACGGATAATTATGCCGGATGTGGTTCGTCATGTAACAGTCATAACATAGGGTGACACAGAACTAGCTCCAGTTCATCAATGTAATATAGGCATGTATTCCGTATATAGTCATACGTACTTATAGAAAAGAACTTGCATGACATCTTTTGTCCTACCCTCCCGTGGTAGCGGGGTCCTATTGGAAACTAAGGGATATTAAGGCCTCCTTTTAATAGAGAACCGGAACAAAGCATTAGCACATAGTGAATACATGAACTCCTCAAACTATGGTCATCACCGGGAGTGGTCCCGATTATTGTCACTTCGGGGTTGCCGGATCATAACACATAGTAGGTGACTATAGACTTGCAAGATAGGATCAAGAACACACATATATTCATGAAAACATAATAGGTTCAGATCTGAAATCATGGCACTCGGGCCCTAGTGACAAGCATTAAGCATAGCAAAGTCATAGCAACATCAATCTCAGAACATAATGGATATTAGGGACCAAACCCTAACAAAACTAACTCGATTACATGATAAATCTCATCCAACCCATCACCGTCCAGCAAGCCTACGATGCAATTACTCACACATGGCGGTGAGCATCATGAAATTGGTGATGGAGGATGGTTGATGACGACAACGGCGATGAATCCCCCTCTCCGGAGCCCCGAACGGACTCCAGATCAGCCCTCCCGAGAGAGATTAGGGCTTGGCAGCGGCTCCGTATCATAAAACGCGATGATTTCTTCTCTCTGATTTTTTTCTCCCCGAAAGCCAATATATGGAGTTGGAGTTGGCGTCGGAGGGCCACCAGGGGGCCCACGAGGTAGGGGGCGCGCACAGGGGAGGGGCGCCCCCACCCTCGTGGATAGGGTGTGGGCCCCCTGGTCTTCATCTTTTGCGAGGATTTTTATTTATTTTTTCTAAGGTGTTCCGTGGAGTTTCAGGTCATGCCGAGAATTTTTATTTTTTGCACAAAAAACAACACCATGGAAATTCTGCTAAAAACAGCGTCAGTCCGGGTTAGTACCATTCAAATCATACAAGTTAGAGTCCAAAACAAGGGCAAAAGTGTTTGGAAAAGTAGATACGACGGAGACGTATCAACTCCCCCAAGCTTAAACCCTTGCTTGTCCTCAAGCAATTCAGTAGACAAACTGAAAAGAAAAAGAAAAACTTTTACAAACTCTGTTTGCTCTTGTTGTTGTAAACATGAAAAGCCAACATTCAAGTTTCAGCAATTATTATGAACTAACCATACTCACAATGACATGTAGGTCTCACAAATACTCATATTAATAGCATAATCAGCTAGCGAGCCATAATAATAAAACTCGGATCACAACACTTTCTAAAAACAATCATAACATGATATAACAAAATGGTATCTCTCTAGCCCTTTCTAAGACCGCAAAAATAAATGCAGAGCACCTTTAAAGATCAAGGACTCACTAAACATTGTAATTCATGGTAAAAGAGATCCAGTCAAGTCATACCCAATATAAACCAATAATAATGAATGCAAACGACAGTGTGCTCTCCAGTGGGTGCTTTTTAAATAAGAAGGGTGATGACTCAACATAAAAGTAAATGGATAGGCCCTTCGCAGAGGGAAGCAGGGATTTGTAGATGTGCCAGAGCTTGGTTTTGAAATAGAGATAAATTATATTTTGAGCGGCATACTTTCATTGTCAACATAACAACTAAAATGGTTATAGGCGGTTCCCAAACGGACTGGTAAAGTTTATACTCCCCTTCCTCCACAAGCATCAATCCATGGCTTGCTCAAAACAACGAGTGCCTCCAACATTCAACGGGTCCCAAGGGGAGTTTTGTTTGCTGTTATTTTGATTTAGTTTGCATAAAGCATGGGACTGGGCATCCCAGATAACAACCATTTTCACGTGAATGAGGAGCGGAGTCCACTCCTCTTGAGAATAACCTGCCTAACACGGAAGATAAGGGCAGCTCTAGTTGACATATGAGCTATTCGAGCATGCAAAACAGAATGTTTATTTGAAGGTTTAGAGTTTGGCACATACAAATTTACTTGGAACGGCAGGTAAATACCACATATAGGTAGGTATAGTGGACTCATATGGAATAACTTTGGGGTTTAAGGAGTTTGGATGCACAAGCAGCATTCCCGCTTAGTACAGGTGAAGGCTAGCAAAAGAATGGGAAGCGACCAACTGAGAGAGCGACAACAGTCGTAAACATGCATTAAAATTAATTCACACTGAGTACAAGCATGAGTAGGATATAATCCACCATGAACATAAATATCATGAAGGCTATGTTGATTTAATTCAACTACATGCGTGAACATGTGCCAAGTCGAGTCACTCAATTCATTTAAAGGAGGATACCATCCCATCATACCACATCATAATCATTCTAATAGCATGTTGGCACGCAAGGTAAACCATTATAACTCATAGCTAATCAAGCATGGCACAAGCAACTATAATCTCTAAATGTCATTGCAAATATGTTTACTTCATAATAGCTGAATCAAGAACGATGAATCATCATATTTACCAAAACAAAAGAGGTCGAGTTCATACCAGCTTTTCTCATCCCAATAAGTCCATAATATATCATCATTATTGCCTTTCACTTGCACGACCGAACGGTGTGTATAATAATAAGAGTGCACGTGCATTGGACTAAGCTGGAATCTGCATGCATTCAACTCAAGAGACAAGACACGTAATATGGGCTCGAAGTTAAATAAACAATCATGCATATAAGAGCCACTAAGCATTTTCAATATAGTCTTCTCGACCCCCAAAGAAAGGAAAAGAAATAAAAACTATTTACACGGGAAAGCTCCCAACAAGTAAAAGAAGAACATGATATATTTTTGGGTTTTCTTTTTAATTCTACTACAAACATGAAAAGTAAACTCACTAATTTTTTGGTTTTTCTTAAGGTTTATCAAACACACAAGAAGAAAGCAGGAAAAAGAAATTTAAACTAGCATGGATACTACAGTGAAAAAGTATGAGCACCGACATCTAGCAATGAGTGTGTGTGTGAACATGAATGTAATGTCGGTGGGAAATAGGTACTCCCCCAAGCTTAGGCTTTTGGCCTAAGTTGGTCTATTGCCAGGGATAGCCTGGCGGATACCCGTAGGTGTAGCTGGGGTCGTACCGTGATGCAGCGGCTATCGCCGCCTGAGCTGTAGCGTGGAGTCGAGCGGCTTCCACTCTCCTTTCGTACTCATCTGCCTCCTCTCTGGTAATAATATATCTTATTTTTGCCTGTGAATCAAAGAAAGCAGGAGTAGAAAGAGCAATATGGACTACACGATGTCTGTCAAAGATTAGTCGATACTGGAGCGGTGGTTCAGTCCTCTCAACAAACCGATGGGAAATCATAGAATCAAAATCTAAATAAGAAGGGGTAATTCCATATCACCCCCACGAATGTCTATCTCAAGAAAATTAGCTAAGCGGGTTGCATAAATTCCTCCAAAGAAATCTCCGCTATGTCTATTCTAATGCAACCTGCGAGCTACAATGGCTCCCATATGATAAGATTGGTCTCCTAACACAGCACTCCTAAGAATACCGAGATCAGGGACACACATGTGACATGCTTCATCCTTAGAATTTATGCATCTACCTATGAAGAGAGCAAAATAATGTATAGCAGGAAAGTGAATGCTCCCTATAGTAGCTTGCGTTATATCTCTAGATTCCCCCCACAGTTATTCTAGCAAGAAAGTCTCTGTATTCGGATTTAGGGGGATCCCTGACATTACCCCAAGATGGAAGTTTGCAAGCAGAAGTAAAATCCTCTAAGTCCTTGGTATAAGATTTGTCATAAAGGTCAAACATGACTGAAGGAGAATTACGCGAAGATGAAAATTCAAACCTCCTCACAAATGAACTTGTGAGATCATGATACTGGGGGAATTTGTCAGCTTCAAAGTCCTGAAGATCAGTGTTACTCAAATATGTGCTAAATTCTTCTTTGATTCCCACTTGATTCATAAAATTTTCTGATGGCCATTCACAAGGCCTCATAGGAGCGTCTCTGGGTGGTTCCTCGTCAGCATCAGATATTGCAAGCCTGGGACCTTGCTTCCTTGAAGGACCACCTTGGAACATCCTCCTAAGCATGTTGTTTCCTCTGAAAAATTTCTGAAATTTTTAGTAACTTCAAATAAAAGTGAACCAACTTCTATAAAATTGATAGTAACAACTCCCACAAGTGCCTAGAGCCTATATAAAGCATTGGAACTACTTGGAACCATATAAATTTGACATGCAAGATCAAGAACATGGTCACCTATGCAGCACAAATTTGCAATGAATAAAGCACTAGAACAAAAACTAATTGAACCACTAGAGGAGTCACATACCAAGGAACAATCTCCCCAAGCAGTTTTGCGAGAGGTGCTTTGAGCAAGGAGATCGAAAATCACAGCAACGGGGGCTGGAACTCGTGCTTGAGTTGGTTTTTCGTGTTTGTGTGAGGCAGAGGTAGAAGATGGGTGCAGGAATAAGTGGAGGAGGGCCACCGTGGGCCCACGAGGCAGGGGGGCGCGCCCAGGGGGGTAGGGCGCGCCCTCCACCCTCGTGGCCAGGTGGCAGCTCCCCCCGTGGTAATTTTTGCACAATAAATCCTCAAATATTCCTGAAAAAATCATATTAAATTGGCATGGCATTCTGAGGACTTTTATTTTCGGGATATTTTTATATTGCACGGATAAGTCAGGAGACAGACAGAAAAATACTATTTTACTTTATTTCTACTAAATAGCGGAAAATATAAAAAGGGTACAGAAGGTTGTGCTTCTAGTTTCATCCATCCCGTGATCATCAAAATGAACCCACTAACAAGGTTGATCAAGTCTTGTTAACAAACTCATTCCGAATAATCACGGAACCGGAGAAATTTCGAATAACACTAAGTTACCTCAACGGGGATATGAAAATCCCCAACAATGAGAATATCATACTTTTTCTTGACAATAGGGAGAGAAAATTCAAAACCTCCAAATATAATCGATGGGATTTTTCCAATAGAGTTGATACTATAAACTTGAGGTTGTTTCCTCGGAAAATGTACCGTGTGCTCATTGCCATTAACATGAAAAGTGACATAGCCTTTGTTGCAATCAATAACAGCCCCTGCAGTATTAAGGAAAGGTCTTCCAAGAATAATAGACATACTATCATCCTCGGGACTATCAAGAATAACAAAGTCTGTTAAAATAGTAACGTTTGCAACCACAACAGGCACATCCTCACAAATACCGACAGGTATAGCAGTTGATTTATCAGCCATTTGCAAAGATATTTTAGTAGGTGTCAAGTTATTCAAATCAAGTCTACGATATAAAGAGAGAGGCATAACACTAACACCGGCTCCAAGATCACATAAATCAGTTTTAACATAATTTCTTTTAATGGAGCATGGTATAGTAGGTACTCCGGGATCTCCAAGTTTCTTTGGTATTCCACCCTTAAAAGTATAATTAGCAAGCATGGTGGAAATTTCAGCTTTAGGTATCTTTCTTTTATTAGTAATGATGTCCTTCATATAGTTAGCATAAGGATTTGTTTTGAGCACATCAGTTAATCGCATACACAAAAAGATGGGTCTAATCATTTCAGCAAAGCGCTCAAAATCCTCATCATCCTTTTTCTTGGATGGTTTCGGAGGAAAAGGCATGGGTTTCTGAACCCATGGTTCCCTTTCTTTACCATGTTTCCTAGCAACAAAGTCTCTTTTATCATAACGTTTATTCCTTGATTGTGGGTTATCAAGATCAACAACAGGTTCAACTTCTACATCATTAGCATTACTAGGTTGAGCATCAACATGAACATTATCATTAACATTATCACTAGGTTCATGTTCATCACCTAATTGTGTTTCAGCATCAGAAATAGAGATATCATTTGGATTCTCAAGTGGTTCAGCAATAGGTTCACTAGAAGTTTGCAAAGTCCTATCATTTTTCTTTTTCTTCCTCTTAGAAGAGCTAGGTACATCAATATTGTTTCTCTGAGAATCTTGCTCGATTCTCTTAGGATGGCCTTCAGGATACAAAGGTTCCTGAGTCATTCTACCAGTTCTAGTAGCCACTCTAACAGCATAATCATTTTTCTTACTATTCATTTCATCAAGCGCTTCTTTCTGAGCATTAAGTACTTGTTCTACTTGAGTGGTAACCATAGAAGCATGTTTGCTAACAAGTTTAAGTTCACCTCTAATATCAGCCATATAATCACCCAAGCGTTTAATCATAAAGGTATTCTGTTTTAATTGTCTACCAAAATAAGCATTAATGTCATCTTGCTTAAACATAAAGTGATCAAACTCATCCAAGCACTGACTAGCAATTTTAGTAGGAGGGACTTCAGCTTTATCATATCTATAGAGAGAATTTACCTTTACTACCTGTGTCGGCATATCGGGAGGTTCTTCATTAAATAAGTAATTGAGATCATATACTTCTTCAACAGGCGGTAAATTAAGACCATGTATTTCTTCAATAGGAGGTAAATTCTTAACATCTTCAGCTTTAATACCTTTTTCTTTCATAGATTTCTTTGCCTCTTGCATATCTTCGGGACTGAGAAATAGAACACCTCTCTTCTTCGGAGTTGGTTTAGGAATAGGCTCAGTAATTGGTTCTAGAGCTGGCTCAAGAGGTAGCTCGGGAGGTGCCCAATTATTTTCATTTGCCAATATATTATTCAATAGAATTTTAGCGTCATCCGGTGTTCTTTCCCTGAAAAGAGAACCAACACAACTATCCAGGTAATCTCTGGAAGCATCAGTTAGTCCATTATAAAAGATATCAAATATTTCAGGTTTCTTAAGAGGATGATCAGGCAAAGCATTAAGCAACTTGAGAAGCCTCCCCCAAGCTTGTGGGAGACTCTCTTCTTCAATTTGCACAAAATTGTATATTTCCATTAAAGCAGCTTGTTTCTTATGAGCAGGGAAATATTTAGCAGAGAAGTAATAAATCATATCCTGGGGACTTTGCACACAACTTGGATCAAGAGAATTAAACCATACCTTAGCATCACCCTTTAATGAGAAAAGAAATATTTTGAGTAAATAAAGGTAGCGCGATCTCTCATTATTAGTAAACAGGGCAGCTATATCATTTAACTTAGTAAGATGTGCCACAACAGTTTCAGATTCATAGCCATAAAAAGGATCATATTCAACCAAAGTAATTATATCTGGATCAACAGAAAAATCATAATAATCCTGATCAGGAACATAGATAAGTGAAGTAGCAAAAGCATGGTTGGGTTTCATTCTATCTCTAAAAGATTCTTTACTCCATTTAACTAGCAACCTCTTAAGTTCACGTCTATCCTGGCAAGCAAGAATAGCTGCAGAAGATTCATCATCAAAAAGATAACCCTCAGGAATAGCAGGCATAGGTTCATCATCACTAACATCATCGTGTTCAGGTTCAATAATTTCTCTTTCTCTAGACCTAGCAATTTGCTCATCAAGAAATTCACCAAGTGGCACAGTAGTATCAAGCATAGAAGTAGTTTCATCATAAGTATCATGCATAGCAGAAGTGGCATCATCAATAACATGCGACATATCAGAATCAATAGCAGTAGTAGGTTTAGGTGTCGCAAACTTACTCATAACAGAAGGAGAATCTAGTGCAAGGCTAGATGGCAGTCCCTTACCTCCCCTCATAGTTGAGGGCAAAATAGTAGTTCGATCATCTTTCAGTTCTTCATAGTGTCCAGCAGATATAAATCCCAAGTGACTCAAAGAATAGAGCTATGCTCCCCGTCAATGGCGCCAGAAAAAGGTCTTGATAACCCACAAGTATAGGGGATCGCAACAGTTTTCGAGGGTAGAGTATTCAACCCAAATTTGTTGATTCGACATAAGGGGAGCCAAAGAATATTCTCAAGTATTAGCAGCTGAATTGTCAATTCAACCACACATGAAACTTAGTATCTGCAGCAAAGTGTTTAGTAGCAAAGTAATATGATAGTGGTGGTAACGGTAGCAAAAGTAGAGACAGTAAAAGTAATGTTTTTGGTACTTTGCAGTGATTGTAATAGTAGCAGCGGAAAATAGTGACGGGAGTGGTCACGATTATTGTCACTTCAGGGTTTCCGGATCATAACACATAGAGGTGACTATAGACTTGCAAGATAGGATCAAGAACACACATATATTCAAGAAAACATAATAGGTTCAGACCTGAAATCATGGCACTCGGGCCCTAGTGACAAGCATTAAGCATAGCAAAGTCATAGCAACATCAATCTCAGAACATAATGGATGCTAGGGATCAAACCCTAACAAAGCTAACTCAATTACATGATAAATGTCATCCAACCCATCACCGTCCAGCAAGCCTACGATGCAATTACTCACACACGGCGGCGAGCATCATGAAATTGGTGATGGAGGATGGTTGATGACGACGACGGCGACAAATCACCCTCTCCGGAGCACCGAACGGACTCCAGATCAGCCCTCCCAAGAGAGATTAGGGCTTGGCGGCGGCTCCGTATCGTAAAACGCGATGATTTCTTCTCTCTGATTTTTTTCTCCCCGAAAGCCAATATATGGAGTTGGAGTTGGCGTCGGAGGGCCACCAGGGGGCCCCCGAGGTAGGGGGCGCGCCCAGAGGGGAGGACGCGCCCCACACCCTCGTGGAAAGGGTGTGGGCTCCCTGGTCTTCATCTTTTGGGAGGATTTTTCTTTATTTTTTCTATGGTGTTCCATGGAGTTTCAGGTCATTCCGAGAATTTTTATTTTCTGCACAAAAAACAACACCATGGCAATTCTGCTGAAAACAGCGTCAGTCCGGGTTAGTGCCATTCAAATCATACAAGTTAGAGTCCAAAACATGGGCAAAAGTGTTTGGAAAAGTAGATACGATGGAGACGTATCAGTTTAGCACGGACCTACGGGTTCATAGTTATTAGCTAGATGGCTTCTTCTCTCTTTTTGGATCCCAATACAATGTTCTCCCCCTGTCTTGTGGAGATTTATTCGATGTAAACTCTTTTTGCGGTGTGTTTGTCGAGATCCGATGAATTGTGGGTTTATGATCAAGTTTATCTATGAATAATATTTGAATCTTCTCTGAATTCTTTTATGTATGATTGAGTTATCTTTGCAAGTCTCTTCGAATTATAACTTTGGTTTGGCCTACTAGATTGATCTTTCTTGCCATGGGAGAAGTGCTTAGCTTTGGGTTCAATCTTGCGGTGTCCTTACCCAGTGACAGAAAGGGTTGCAAGGCACGTATTGCATTGTTGCCATCGAGGATAACAAGATGGGTTTTGTATCATATTGCTTGAGTTTATCCCTCTACATCATGTCATCTTGCTTAATGCGTTACTCTGTTCTTATGAACTTAATACTCTAGATGCATGCTGGATAGCGGTCGATGTGTGGAGTAATAGTAGTAGATGCAGGCAGGAGTCGCTCTACTTGTTATGGACGTGATGCCTATATACATGATCATGCCTAGATAATCTCATAACTATGCGCTTTTCTATCAATTGCTCGACAGTAATTTGTTCACCCACCGTAATACTTATGCTACCTTGAGAGAAGCCACTAGTGAAACCTATGGCCCCCGTGTCTAGCTCTTATCATATTTGCTTTCAATCTACTTTTATTTGCATCTTTACTTTTTGCATCTATATTATAAAATACCAAAAATATATTTATCTTATCATACTTTCTTTATTAGATCTCACTTTCGCAAGTGGCCGTGAAGGGATTGACAACCCCTTTATTGCGATGGTTGGGAGTTCTCAGTTTGTTTGTGTAGGTGTGTGGGACTTTTGAGGAACCTCCTACTGGATTGATACCTTGGTTCTCAAAACTGAGGGAAATACTTACGCTACACTTGCTGCATCACCCTCTCCTCTTCGAGGAAAACCAACGCAAACTCAAGACGTAGCATTGGGCAGAGGGGGCGGAGCCGGGTCATCGCGTTGGGCGGCACCGAGCCGCCCGCACGGGAAGGACAACATCACACCGCGGCCCTGGGCCCCAAAGCGTGCGGCGGACCCGGCCGGGAGTGGGAGGCCGGCCAAGAGGAAGCGTGGCCCCGGGCATGGGAGGCCGGCCCCCGTCCAAGTCCTGACAGGGTAAGTTTCTTCTCCTGTATGTGTTTGAAGCCACGGGTGGAGCTGTCTTTGCTTGTGCTCATCTCTGTCTTCTTCTTCAGGTCGCCGATCGCGCTGGCGAGGGCGGCGGTGTATGCCGCGACCGCGGAGGAGGCCGCATTCTGCAGGAGCCAGTCCAACCCCGTCGACGGGGTCAAGGAGGAGGAGCAGGCCGACCCGGACCTCGGCCAGGACCCGACCGACGCCGAAGGCTTGGCCTGGCGGGACAGGAACAGGGCCAAGGCAGAGTTGGAGGCGACGTCGGTCCGGGTTTGGACCGATGCTGCGGCGACATGGCGCGAGATGCTGGAGGGCACGGTGGTGGCGGCGACGGTCTTTGAGCCATCGTCGCTGTGGGAGCGCGGACGTGGAGGCCGGGCTGACATGGTGATCCTCGACCAGGAGGTCGTGGAGGTGGAGGACGACACCTCACCGTGGGTCGACACTGTAGAGCGGGCGGGGGCCGATGGAGGCGGCGATGGCATCATCTTGAAGGAGCGCCACGGGCGGCGCACAAGGGATGCTTCCGGTGTTTGAGGTGGCGCCACGGGTGGAGGAGCCGCAAGCCACCCCGGCTGCTGAGCCGGTGGTGGTGCAGCAGGCTGTCCCAGCGTCTGGGCCGGTGGTCGTGATGCAAGGCGGTCCGGCATCTGGGTCGTCGGCCGCGCCAGAGAGGGCATCGGAGGAGGCGCTGGCCGCGTCGGGAATGGCCAGTGGGGAGCACGCTCTGGTGCCCCTGCAGGAAGGGTGTGGGCCGCCGCGCCGCAGCTGGTGTGGAGCGGGAGCACCATGGTCTTCGGACCTCAGACCTAGGAGGAGGCGGCGGTGGATGCCGTCAGCCGCCGTCTGCGCGGCCAGACGGACCGGATCGAGGCCTTCGCCCAGGCCGAGGTGGAGCGGACGCGGGACCTGGAGCGCGCCATGCTGGTAAGCTTCTTTTGCAACTTCCTCTTTGTGGGGGTGCGCCAGCACACCCACTAGGTGTAGCCCCTAAGATTCAGCCCAACTATGTAGTAGTTGGGTCGAATCTTTAGAATGATGTCCTTGTCCTGATTACTGCCTTCTTCAGCAACTCGACGCTTACCGGGTCGGCACCTTCAACCGTCTCCTGGGCAAATACCGGGAGCTCAAGGAGCAGCTCGCCGCCAAGGAGGAGGAGCTCCGCATTGCCGCACGTATCTTCATGCTCTTTTCTAGTGGGGGCGCGCTAGCGAACCCACTAGATGTAGCCCCCGAGATTCAGGCCAACTGTGTAACAGTTGGGCCAAATCTTAAGACTTGCTTTTTTCCATTCCTGAATTTTCCTTTTTTGCAGTCGAGGTGTTGTCCCGGCAGACCCGGCTGCTCCAGGCCGGTCATCACTATGACCGGCTTGTTGCCGACACCGGCCATCTTGGCGCTGAGGTGGCGCAGGCGAGGGCGGAGGCGGCAACGGCCCAGCGGTTGCTTGACGAGGCCAACCAGCTGCAGGAGCAGCTGGCGGGCCATAAGAGCCGCCTCGAGGCCGAGGTGGAGCTCCTCAGGGCGGAGGCCGCCAAGGTGGAGGAGGCGCAGCAGGCCCTGGTCGAGGTGGACCAGCAACACGGCACGCTGGCCGACGACAAGTTATCCTGACTAAAGTTGGTCTTTGACTGCCAAGGCACTGGTGATGACGCCGTCTTGGGCTCCACGGTGACCTCTGTCCTGCCGCTTTGCTGGTCTCGGTCTCGTTGCACCAATATGGTAACCTTTGCTTGATGCCTCGATACTCCACGCCTGCGCTTGCCCCCTTTGCACCAAAGAGGAAACGAGGACACTGCACAGGCTGGCGCCCGCCTAGCGCCCGCCTGGTCTCGATCGTCATGGCTTGGGTCATGAGCACCTCACGAGGTACCCCTGCCTTGATCTCTCCGCCTCCTCGCGAGCCGGCCTGGTGAGGCCGCCCCCGAGGAAGCCTTGCGTCGTCCGCCCCGCAAGGCTTGGCCCCTCACGAGGGTCTTGATATTGGCTTGATGCAGACGGGCCGTACTGGGCCACTGCTTGAGCCACACCCTAGGCCGCAGGCAGGCAAGTCTAGGGACCCCCGTTCCCAGAACACCGACAGTAGCCCGCAGGCCCAAGGCGCGCTCGGACTTGGCTTAGCAGCGAAGCCAAAGGGCAAGTGCGAAGCTCCGCGAGCCCCATCAGCCTGCGGCCTTGGTCGCCGCATGGCGGTTAATTGGACATGGGCGTATCCGCTTCCCCACGCTGCCTCGGCAACTACCCGACTTGACGAGTCCCTACTGCATGCAAAAAGAGTCATGATTACCTGCGATCGTGGAGGCTGGCGGTTGGCCTCCCTTGGGCTATAAATATGGGGGGCGGATGCGCCCCACTGCACATCTCCCTTCCCCCCGCCTGCTTCTTCTTCCTCCTTGCTCCAATTGCTCGCGGCGTCCCATGGCGCCCACGAAGAGGTTTTCGGCTGCAGAAAAGGGGAAGGCTCACCAAGAAGTGCCCGACTCCCCTCCACCCAAACGCGGCCGAGGTCGTCCCTACAAGCACCCTGCGACCCCTGCAGCGGCTCCCCGTGGTCGCTGCGGTGGTCTTTGCGCGGTGATGGCTGCCCGGTGGGTGGGGGAAGGAACGTCGTGGCTGCACGGCCTCCCAGGCCGCGCTTTCACTTGGCAGAGGTGCTGCCGGAGTTTGTCGTGTGGTCGGTGGACCCGGCCGGCAACTGGCACCAGCTTCCCCGCTTCTTCGCTAGCGAACTACCGGCTGGTGCCCCTGACGGCTGCTACATAGACGTTTGCCCCCGCGCGTGGCCTGGGCCGGCGGTGCACCCTCCACTTCAAGTTCGATGGGGACACGACTGTCTATGTGAGGGTGTTTAGAGAAGATGGCCGGCATGTCGGGTGCTTCCATGAAGACAACGATGGCGACAAGGTGCTAGGCCTTGGCAACGGCCGTGATGAAGGCGAAGGCGAGCCCGCTCCTGGCGGCGTCCGCAGCTCGCCGAGCTTCAGCGGCTCTTCCCCTAGTGACAGCTCCTCCAATGGTGGCCGCGATCAGCCACCGCGTCGTCGTGCCCGCTTCGAGGGCGGTAGCGGGTCGTCCCGCCGTCGCGCCTCGGTGAACTGCGAGGAGCAGTCTGATTGAGCTTGGGAGGGCGGTGCGGATCCCTCCTCGCGAGCCGTCGCGAGGCGCGCCGCGTTTATTTTGTTTTTCTGTTTTTCCTGCATTGATAGAGAGAGATAAGTATGGAGCCCCGTGGGGGCGTGCAAGACTATTACCTTTAATTATCATGCTATTTCTACCATCCCCATGCTATGTTATGGTGTTGCGGCTGTGTGCTTGCGCGTAGGAACAACTTAGCTCGGGATGTTTGCTACAGTTTTCGCCTCGCGAGGTACTTGTCTGAGGCCTCGCCGGGCATCTTAAGGCCTGCAAAAATTAGTCGGGAGGATAGCTTTTGAACCTTGGTTGCGAGGGTGACCAGCTTAGGTCCCGCGTTTGCATCGCGATGCCCGTGGGGCATGGACCGGGAGGGGTGCTCCTGTTGTGAACTTGAGCGAGGGAGCCTCACGAAATTAGGCAAGAAAGTGCTCACGAGGGCGCCTACGCAGCCCCCTCGCGAGGCTTGTGAAAGAGAGAACGACCAGGCGAAAAACAAAGACAGAGAATCACGGGCAAGAGATGGCAAAAAACACTAGAAGCAACTCCAATAAAGTTTCAAACAAGTGTGAACAAGCCAAATGCGGAAAGCAAATGAAAAGCCGCGTCCGGCACCTAGTCTAGTCTTTGATGTCTTCTCACCAGCGCGGAGCTAAGTGCTACCACTGGGTGTGGGCGGGAGCCCCCGAGGATCAAGGGCGGCACTCCGGAGACTCCGGGGCGTGTACAGCCCCAACTCGTTATTACCCGAGGGTGTCACAGGCGGCGAGCTTCACAGGCACTGGGCCTTCTTCACAGGCACTTGGCCTTTCTTGGGGCGGCGACCTTCATAGGCACCGGGCCTTCTTTAGAGGCATTGGGCCCTTCTTCACAGGCACCTGGCCTTCTTTACAGGCACTGGGCCTTTCTTCATAGGCACCGGGCCTTCTTTACAGGCACTGGGCCCTACTTCAAGGGTAGAACCTCCGGAGGTGCTGAATTTTCCACGCGTTCAGAATGGGCACCCCTTCCTGGGTTTCCAAGCGCACGGCGCCAGGTCTGGAAACATGAACAACTTTGAACGGGCCCTCCCACATGGGTGAGAGCTTGTGCAGCCCTTCCCTTGAGAGCACCCTCCTGAGCACGAGGTCACCTACCTCGAGTGTCCTGGGGCGGATGTGGCGGCAATGATACTGCCGCAGCACCTGCTGGTATCTTGCTGCTCGTAGCGTGGCCTCCCGACGGTGTTCCTCCCCCAGCACGAGGTCCATCCCCCGCATGGCGTCCTGTTGTGCTTCATCAAAGGCTAGGACCCGCGCGGAACGATGGCTGCCTCGTGAGGGAGGACTGTCTCTGCTCCGTAGACAGGGAAGAACGGGGTCTCGCCAGTCGACTTGGTAGCGGTAGTGCGGATGGACCACATCATGGACTGGAGCTCGTCGTATCAGCCCCTGCCGCAGGCCTCCAGCTTCTTCTTGAAGGTCCTGGTTTTGAGGCCCTTCAAGACCTCTGCGTTGGCGTGTTCAGCCTGGCCGTTACTCCGGGGGTGTGCCTCCAAAGCGTAGCATATCTGCGTTCCAAGGTTAGCATAATATGTTTTGAAGAGATTGCTGGTGAACTGCGAACCGTTTTCGGTGATGATGCGATTAGGAACCCGAACCGGCTCATGAGGCCCTTGAAGAACTTGACTACAGAACCAGCCGGGATGGTACGGACGACTTCCACCTCCGCCCACTTGGTGAACTTGTCGATGGCAATGTAGAGGTAGCGGTGGCCCCCAGGCGCTCGAGGAAACGGGCCCAGGATATCCAGCCCCCAGACTTCGAATGGCCACGAGAGTAGGATGGTCTGCAGGGCCTGAGCTGGCTGATGAATTTTCTTGGCGTGGAATTGGCAGGCTTTGCAAGCCTTCACTAGTTCGATTGCGTCGTTGAGTGCTGTAGGCCAATAAAACCCACTGTGAAACACCTTGCCGATGAGGGTCCGTGATGACGAGTGGTGCCCACAGTCTCCATCGTGAATGTCTGCCAGCAGCTCCTTCCCCTGTTCCCTGGAGATGCAACGCAGGGAAACACCGTTTGGCCGCTTCCGGTACAGCTCTCCATCTTGAATGCAGTAGGCCGTGGCCTACCGGGCCACATGTTCCGCATCCTCTTCTTTCTCTGGTAAAGTCCCTTGCATCAGGTAATCCTTGAGCTCCGCAGTCTAGCATCCCTCCTCAGGCTCTAGCGCTAGGAGCAAGCATGCTCCTGAGGTCGGGCCACATGCCGGAGCTCCTGAGGCAGGCGGTTGAGGGAGTTCCTCTCGAGGTTGCGCTGTGCTTGATACTGACGGTGCTGCTGAGGGCTTAAAAGTCGTTCCTCGAAAACGCCAGGCTCCTAAGGCAGCCGCCTTGATGCCCTCTTGGCGATGTCATCAGCCTCTTTGTTGGTGCCACGGGGCACATGCTGCAGCTCCAGCCCCAAAAACTGCTTTTCCATCTTGCGCACCTCTACAAGATACGCCTCCATGTGCTCATCCTTGGCTCGTACACTTTGTTGGAGAAGTTGATGAGGAGCTGTGAGTCACCCTTGATGATGAGGCGCTTCACCCCCAGTGCAGCCGAGGCCTTTAAGCCTGCTATGAGGCCCTCGTATTCTGCTATATTGTTGGAAACTTTCTCGCCCTGCTGGAAACAAAGATGCATGGCGTAATAGAGCTTGTCCTGAGTGGGGTATATAACCACTGCGCCAGCCCCCGCGCCATGTCGCGAAAATGCTCCATCGAAGTGCATTACCCAGCCGTCAGGTGCCTCGCTTCCTGGGGAAAGCGACCGATCTTCGCCTGCCTCGAGCTCTGGCGCCTCTGTCCACTCTGCCACAAAATCTGCAAGTGCGTCTCCTTTGACGAATCTGGTCGTCCTGAATTCCAACTGAAATGCTTGCAGCTCGATGTTCCATTTAGCGACCCTTCCAGCGGAGTTGGGACTCCCGAGCACCCTCTCCAATGGGTAGGCTGAGACGAACTTGATGGTGTGACCTTGGAAGTAGTGCCGCAGCTTCCGCGAGGCCACCAACAGTGCGATCAAGAGCTTCTGGGGCATGGGGTACCATGCCCTTGCATCCTGTAGCACCATGCTGACAAAATACATAGGATGCTCGACGAGGGTGGGCGCGCTGATGGAGCCCGCACCATCTTGAGAGTTGAGCGCCTCCTGAGACGTTGGAGCCCCCAGATCCCGACTGCTTGGTGAGGTCCCCTCAGCCCTGGGGGCGTCTTCCTGTTGATGCTGGTCCCCATCTACCGAGGTTGCGGCCCTCGTGAGGCCTTCCTGGCCTTGAGCTGCCGCGGTCGGGGTTGCGGCCGATGCGGCCTTGACCCGGCGCTCCTCCCGAACCACCACCAGAGCTGCGCTGGCGGAGTAGGGTGTGGCGGCGAGGTAGAGCACCAGGGGCTCCTGAGGGCATGGAGCCACCATCACCGGAGGGCTGGTTAGGTACTTCTTTAGATTTTGGAACGCTTCATCAGCCTCTTGTGTCCATTCGAACGGGCCCTTCTTGTTCATCAGCTTGAAGAAGGGCAGGGCACGCTCCCCCAGCTTGGAGATGAAGCGCCCTAACGCAGTTACGCGTCCAGCGAGCTTCTGCATTTCCCTGAGGGTTTGCGGCAGAGTCATGTCTTCGATTGCCTTGACCTTCTCTGGGTTAGCCTCGATCCCTCTGTGGGACACGAGGAATCCCAGAAGCTTGCCAGAGGGAACACCAAACACGCACTTCTCATGGTTGAGCCGCAGGTCCACTCCACGAAGGCTCGCGAAGGTTTCTTCCAGGTCCTGTATCAGGGTCCTTGCCTCCCGAGACTTCACCACAATGTCGTCGACGTTGGCCTCGGCGTTTCTCCCGAGCTGTCGGCCCAAGGCGATATGCATCAGTCGTTGAAAGGTTGCACCCGCGTTGTGCAACCCGAATGGCATGCAGCTGTAGCAGTACACCCCGCACGGGGTCAGGAAGGACGTCTTCTCCATGTCATCTACCGCCATCTTGATTTAGTGATAGCCTGAAAACGCATCCAGGAAGCACAATAGATCGCACTCAGCGGTGGAGTCGACAAATTGGACGACTCGGGGGAGTGGGAATGGATCTTGAGGGTAGGACTTATTGAGGTTGGTGAAGTCTACGCACATGCGCTCCTTTCCTCCCTTCTTCGGCAAAACAACAGGGTTTGCCAGCCACTCGGGATAGCGAACCTCGCGAATGACACCTGCAGCTTCCAGCTTACGGGTTTCTTGGACGATGAAGGCCTGCTTCTCGGTGGACTGCCGCCTTGCTTTCTGCTTCACGGGGCGCACATTGGGGCACACATTCAGGTGATGTTTGATCACCTGCCTTGGGACCCCTGCTAGCTGCTTGGGTTCCCATGCGAACACCTCCTTGATCACGCGCAGGAATTTCACCAGAGCCTCCTCCTGGTCGGGGTCGAGCTTGGCGCCTATGGTGAACATGGTGCCGGAGGATCCATCCTCATCGACTGGTACATGCTTGGTCTCCGCCTTGTCTTGGGTGAACAACTGCTTCTTCTTGGTTGGCGCAGCCCCCTTGGCCTTGGGGGTGTCGGCCCTGGTGGGCTGCGCCACTGTGGCTGTCTTGAAGGCGAGCCTGAGCGCCGGCAGAGTGCATCTTTTGTATCTCCCGCTACGGTGAGGACGCCGCTGCTCCCGGGCATCTTCATGAGGTTGTATGCGGGGTGAGTTGCTTCCATGAAGTGGACAAAGACAGGGTAGCCGAGGATGGTGTTGTACGGGAGGCCGATGGGGGCGATGTCAAAGTCGACCAGCTACGTGCGGAAGTTGTTGTGGGTGCCAAAGGTCACCGGAAGGCAGATCTGCCCCAGGGAGCCGGTGAAACTGCCTCAGACGCCCGAGAAGGGCTTGTTGGGTCGGAGTCGTTCCAGCAGCATGTGGAGGATGCTGAAGGCCTCCACCGAGAGCACGTTGAGGCCGGCACCGCCGTCGATGAGGGTCCTGGTGATAGCCACCTGGCAGATGGTGGGCATGCAAAGCATCGGGAGTGCACCAGAGCAGGCGGTGTTGGCGGGGTGATCGTCCAAGCTGAAGGTCAAGTCGGCCTTGGGTGCCACCCAACCCGGAGGAGCTCCATGGCGCGTGAGGGTGGCGCCGATCTGGCGGACGAATGGCTTGAAGTGGCGGCCCGAGGGTGGCGCCTGCCAGCCGCCCAGGAGAGCTGCGATGACCGGGGGCGCCAGCACAGTGTAATTGGCGAGGAAGAGGTCGCGCAGCTCCTTCCAGGAGGCCACAAAAGTCGTTGGTAGCTGGAGCAGCCACATGCGCGGAACACCGGTGAGGGCCATGGGAAACCAGTAAGCCATGACCCTGTTGTCGCCCCCGGCCTTGAGGACGGCCTCCTCATATGCTAGCAGGAAAGCTAGCGGATCCGTCGCGCCGTTGTAGCGCGACGACATCTCTGGCTTGAACTTGTGCGGCCACTGTACCTGTCGCAAGGCGGGGGCCAAGGCTCAGAGCCCCCTGGCCCCAGGGCTGGCGTCGGTCGCTGGAGCGGGCGGTGCACCGTCGGCCATGAGGGAGAAGCATGGTGTTGATGGAGAGCGGGTCGACGAAAGGGGGAGCTCCGACGCACCCCTACCTGCCGCGCCAAATGTCGGATATCGGGTTCCGGTAAAACCCTTAAGGTTCGAACTCTGGTGTGCACGCGAAGATCTTCTCCCTACCGATCACGCCCCAAAGCCTCATCGCGAATCTAAGCTACACGATGAACAACACGAGGGACACGGGGTTTATACTAGTTCGGGCCACCGTTGTTGTGTAATACCCTACTCTAGTGTGTGTGGTGGTGGATTGCCTCTGGGGAAGATGATGAATAGTCTAGAGGAAGAACAGCCTCGTGAGGGGTGTTCTTGAGCTGGTGTGGTGTTCTACTTGGGTGGATTTGATCGGCTCTAGATGAGATCTCCATTCTACATTGGTGGCTTTCTCTATTTGTAGGGGCCCTGGTCCTCTTCCCAAATATTGAGCGGGAAGGGAGCCAACAACGGCCATTTTGAAGGGGAACAGCTAGTACAAGTTATCCTGACTAAAGTTGGTCTTCGACTGCCAAAGGCACTAGTGATGACGCCGTCTTGGGCTCCACGGTGACCTCCGTCCTGCCGCTCTGCTAGTCTTGGTCTCATTGCACCGATATGGTAACCTTTGCTTGATGCCTCGGTACTCCACGCCCGCGTTTGCCCCCTTTGCACGAAAGAGGAAACGAGGACACTGCACAGGCTGGCGCTCGCCTGGTCTCGATCGTCATGGCTTGCGTCATGAGCACCTCGCGAGGTACCCCTGCCTTGATCTCTCCGCCTCCTTGCGAGCCTGCCTGGTGAGGCCGCCCCTGAGGAAGCCTTGCATCATCCGCCCCACGAGGCTTGGCCCCTCGCGAGGGTCTTGAGCTTCGGTTAACACAGACGGGGCCATACTGGGCCAGTGTTTGAGCCATGCCGCAGGCCAGAGGCAGGAAAGTCTGGGGACCCCCATTTCCAGAATGCCGACGCGCAGCTGGACGCGCTGATGGGCCAGCGGGCCGGCTTGGAGCAGCTGTTGCAGAAGCAGGCCGGCTGGATTGCTTCCCGGGCCAACTACATCGCCGAGTTCGCCTTCCACGACGAGTTCCATCTAGAGCGTGCGGAAGACGGCGCGGTCGTGGCTAGCAATGACGATGGCCTGCTTCTTCATGACCCGGAGGGCAGCTCCGAGGAGACGGGCGTCTACCGCGACAGGGGTGCAGAGGAGGACACCGGTACCTCGCTGTACCCGGAGGCCGCCAGGGGAGAGCCGCCGACGTCGCGACGCGGCGCTGGAGATGCCTGAGATGTGTTGGTAGAATATGTTAGGTAGCAGGTCCACCCACCCACTGGGGGTTCTGGGTGTAATGAACTCGGGCCGTGGGCCTTTAAATATTTATGTGTATGTGTCCTGAATGTTTTTACCCTTGCTTTTTGCTTTTTGAACCGATTTCTTGCGCTTTTCCTTTCTCAACACCCCCCCCCCACGAGTCAGACGGTCGAGGCTCCGGTCCGTGACAAGGAATTCAGCTCTTTCAGAGGAGCGCGCAGTACTTAGGTTTTTTAAAACATTGAGCACGAGCAAAACACCCACTGGGCCGTCTGGCGGCAACTCGGCGGAGCCGGCTGGCGAGCAGCCGGTCGTGCGGCTGTTTATTTTTATTTTTTTGAGCAACGGACCGGGTTGGTCGACCCGGTAGCCTTTGACTTGGCATTTGAAGCGCGAAGGAGCTCTGGCCCGTTGTGCTTGCCAGCTGACAGCCGAAGCCGGGTCTGTGGCTTAGGGTGATGTGGGGGGCCGCGCCGTCCTTAGTGCATCAGGAATTGATACGTCTCCGTCGAATCTATAATTTTTGATTGTTTCATGTCAATATTATTGAACTTTCATATACTTTTGGGAACTTTTTATATTATTTTTGGGACTAACATATTGATCCAGTGCCCAGTGCCAGTTCCTGTTTTTTGCATGTTTTATGTTTCGCAGAAACCCAATATCAAACGGAGTCCAAACGGGATAAAAATGGACGGAGCTTATTTTTGGAATATTTATGATTTTTGGGATATAAAAGAAACGGTTACGGGGAAAAATCTGAGAACGCAGAAACAGAGAGAGACAGAGAGACAGATCCAATCTCGAAGGGGCTCTCGCCCCTCCCATGCTATGGGAGCCAAGGACCAGAGGGGAAATCCTTCTCCCATCTAGGGAGAAGGTCAAGGAAGAAGAAGAAGAAGAAGAAGAAGGGGGGCTCTCTCCCCCTTGCTTCCAGTGGCACAGGAACACCGCCGGGGGCCATCATCATCACCGCGATCTACACTAACACCTCCGCCATCTTCACCAACATCTCCATCACCTTACCCCATCTGCATTCAGCGGTCCATTCTCCCTCAACCCGCTGTACCCTCTACTTGAACATGGTGCTTTATGCTTCATATCATTATCCAACTAGACATGATAGTAAAATATGTGTGCCGGGGGCCTGGAAATTCCATAATATTTTTTGAATAAAGAGGGGGTGGCCCGTTCGATTTCCATTAAAGAAAGCATAAAGTCTATAGCCTTCATATATACAGAAAGATTGAAGAGGTAGAGAAATATAATATGCAAGAGAACAAAAGATTAATATTTTTCTCAGGTGCTTGATTAGCTGAGATCATCAATGGCACTTTGTATTAGGTTGAAGAGATGTTCCTGAATTGCAAAGCTAGAAAATACAACACACTAAAATCTTCACAGACCTTTGAAAAAATTGCAACCTGCAATTCATCATTTTGCAATAATCGGCACACAACCAACTTATACATAAAGATGAGAGAACATAATAAGTATTGTTCTGATGCGCGGGCGGGGGAGGGGTGGTCATTGCAGCGCTGAACAGCCTATTAAAGTACTGGAAAGATGATTACAGAACATGTTGAGACCAGAGAAAGTAGTTGTAGCACTGCGCTTACTCTAGAGCAATAAAATGGTGTGAAATCTGAATTATCGGCAGACAACTCTGTGTGTGTGTGTTGGGGCGGGGGGGGGGGGGGGGGAGGGGGGGTCATCGCAGTGCCAAACATGATATCCTAGGACAGTAATTAAAAGAAGGTTATAGAACATGGTGAGGCCGGAGAAAACCGTTGTAGCAATGCGCTTACCCTAGAGCAGCCAAATGGTGTGAAATCTGAATCAACAAGTTTGTTCACAAATAACAATGCCATATGTGCATGTGCATCTGCTACATAAGGAGCAACAATATAATCTTCGATACCTGCATTGCATATCGCATGTTCTATAACAATATACATAATCAAACCAAACTAATGCTCTCTGTTGGCGGTAGTCAGTTGGTAATATTTCCATAGTAAGCTATTTTAGTAGATAAATGTTGATAACTCCTTATAGCAACACGAGACTTGCCAACTGTTTCATGTTCAGCTGGCACACTACAGATTTTACTTTTGTAACCTAAATGATTGCATGATTTGAATTAAGGATGGCAATTTTACCCATGGGTACGGGTATTCGCGGGTACCATACCCGCATGGGCAGGGTATGGGCACAATTTTATACCCATGGCCTTTTACCCTTGGATATACCCATACCCTACCCATTTAATACCGACATGTGAATCTTACTCGTGATTCACAATCACAAGTGTACCTATGTTAAAGTTCTGTTGTGAGCTTATGGACCTATGTTTAAGTTTTTACCAATTGTCAATTTAAATAGAGATAATTTTCATGTACTCGGCTATTTTTTATTGAGTTGAGATCCATTGTTTTTTTGTCAAAATGTGCTATAGATGAATGTAAAATTGTGAATAACTTGTGTATTGTTTGATCTACCCGTTGGGTACCCGTCGGGTATGGGTACGGGTAAAGTATCATACCCACGGGTATGGGTATGGGTAGAATTTTGTACCCATTGACTACACGGGTATGGGTATGGTATTGCTCTAACCGCCCCATACCCTACCCATTGCCATCCTTAATTTGGATACAGTAACACCACGGAACAAAAATAAATGCATCAGAATAGCAATAGGTAGGTCCTGTGCACCTCAAACGATCCACATGTTGCTAGCATATCTAAATAACCTCAATTAGTATTAACCTGGAGATTTAATTTGAAAGCATTAGAGAGGAAGGTATAAGTTGGAAGTTACAGGCCATAAATTTTTAGATGTGAAACAGTCCCCTATATCTACTGTTAATCCCAATTTTTTAGAACAATCCGAAAACAAGTATCAAACATTTGATGCACTGACAATAATAGTTTGTTCCCCCAATGGAGCAATGATAGTCTCTTGATATATACAGTAATAATTAGAAAAAAGTGGTACGTAGATAACTATAATTCTTCAGGCATCTCTAGAATGTGAATCATTGGCAGCAATCCTACCAGACACCTCGTACCATCAAGTATAAAATTGAAGCAGTGACAAATTTATGGGCAATCAGGAATAGCAGGATGATGCCAGTTCCTCATGGATGGATCTGCACGAGACGGAGGATGAAATATTGTTCGGATCGGACCTGGTGCGAGTTGGCGACAAGGGTGTTGGAGAAGATCCTCGTGCGGAAGCCGCCGCCGCTGCCGTTGTTGCCTCTCATCATCTCCACCGGGCAAGTCGTCATCGCCGCCACTGCGTCCTCATGCCCACCATGGTTGCTGCCTCTCCACAGGTCCATCAGGTAAGATGAGCTCGGATCTGTCACAACTAATAGCATCTGCATTGAGGGAGTAGAAAAAATAGAATCAATAAAGATCAGATTCAGATTTGAGGGAGAAAGAACAAGGATAGTAGGGAGAGGAAGGAGCAGAGAAGATGAAGTTGAGGCATGCCGAAGTGAGGAAAGGGCATGCAATTACCCACCACGACATTAATGTCGGGCCACAGTAATTTTCTTACTCAATCTTCGACTACTGGACTTCAATCGATAGCGACGATTCGCTGCACCCTGGCGTCGCCGCGCGAGGTCACACGGCCATGGACCGGCATGCGCATCTATAACGGGCGAGGTGTGCATTTTTTTATCCTTGTGTGAAGCCATCGAGAGAAACTGGATGATACAGGCCCAGCAGGCCCAAACAATGACGGATCGCTGATTTTGTTACCGGAGCATCGGCCAGTCCATGTAGCGCTCCCAGCGGCCCTGAAGGTGCATCCAACGGCCAAGAGCGTCCAGAATAGCAGATCTAACGGCTGAAAACAATGATGGCCTGAGATGGCTGGATTAGTGCTCAGTTTTAATGTATCTAAATAATGTGTTGCCATCCTATGATGTCTGAGTAGATTTTCGGTGTCCTACCGGTGATTGTTGAATTGCTATGACTGGTTTAATTTGCTTGTGGTTATGTTGCTGTCCTATGGTGCCCTCCGTGTCACGCAAGCGTTAGGGATTCCCGTTGTAGGGTGTTGCAATACGTTCATGATTCGCTTATTGTGGGTTGCTTGAGTGACAGAAGCATAAACCCGAGTAAGGGGGTTGTGGCGTATGGGATAAAGGGGACTTGATGCTTTAATGCTATGGTTGGGTTTTACCTTAATGATCTTTAGTAGTTGCGGATGCTTGCTAGAGTTCCAATCATAAGTGCATATGATCCAAGAAGAGAAAATATGTTAGCTTATGCCTCTCCCACATAAAACTTGCTATCTGTCTAGTAAAGTAGTCAATTGCTTAGGGACAATTTCACAACTCCTACCACCACTTTTCCACACTCGCTATATTTACTTTATTGCTTCTTTATCTAAACAGCCCCTAGTTTATATTTACGTGCTCTTTATTATCTTGCAAACTTATCCAACAACACCTACAAAGTCCTTCTAGTTTCATACTTGTTCTAGGTAAAGCGAACACTAAGCATGCGTGGAGTCATATCAGTGGCAGATAGGACTTGAGAGAATATTTTTTCTACCTTTAGCTCCTCGTTGGGGTCGACACTCTTACTTATGAAAGAGGCTACAATTATCCCCTACACTTGTGGGTTATCAAGACCTTCTTCTGGTGCCGTTGCCGGGGAGTCATAGCATGGGGTGAATATTCTCGTGTGTGCTTGTTTGCTTTATCACTAAGTAATTTTTATTTGCTATTCTTAGTTGTTCTCTATCTTTAGTTATGGATATGGAACACGAAATACCAAAAATATTAGGTGTACTTGCCACTCATGTAGATGGGGAACCTCCTAAAACCCTCGATGCTCGTTATGTGAAAGAAATTATGTACTACTTTGATAATCCTGAGAAAACCTCATTCAATGATGTTATGGGAGACACGTTGGATCAACGTGAATACTTTAGGAATTATCGCTTGCCACAAAAAGGGAAACTATTATGGGATCAAATTTATATGTTGCGTTGGTATGCTCGGGATCTATGCTTGAGACATGATTATACTTGTTGCTATAGGATGAAATCTCCACACCTTCCCTTTTCATGCAAATTCAATGATAATAAAACCTTGGCTTCTTATGCTAATGGTATCTATGATTACTATGATGTGGAACAAATAAAAGAATTCATTGCTTTTATGGGTGCTTATGAGATTGAATCTATGTTTAAAGAGTTTGAAGATTTTGATGATTCATTTTACAGACCTGAAAATTTTGCTATACTTAGATATTGCTATGAAAATTATGAATACAATTCCAATATTGATGCTTTTATTGAGAAAGTCCCTGCTGTCCAAGAAGAGACTAATATTTTGTAGGATTCTATGGAAGAAGAAATTGATGAAACTGTGAGCTCATTGGATGAAAAAGATGATGACGAGAGCGAAGAACAAAAGGAGGAAGAGCGGATTAGCTACCCGTGCCCACCTTCTAATGAGAGTAACTCTTCAACTCATACATTGTTTAATTCCCCTTCGTGCTTACCGAAGGATGATTGCTATGATGATTGTTATGACCTCATTGATTCTCTTGAAATATCCCTTTTTGATGATGCTTGCTATGCTTGTGGCCAAGATGCCAATATGAATTATGCTTATGGAGATGAACTTGCTATGGTTCCTTATGTTAAACATGAAATTGTTGCTATTGGACCCACGCATGATAGTCCTATTATCATTTTGAATTCTCCCAACTACACTATATCGGAGAAGTTTGTGCTTATTAAGGATTATATTGATGGGTTGCCTTTTACCATTGCACATGATAATTTTGATGAATGTAATATTCATGTTCTTGCTGCTCCTACTTGCAATTATTATGAGAGAGGAACTATATCTCCACCTCTCTATGTTTTCAATATGATAAAATTGCAAGAAACTGCTTATACTATGCATTGGCCTTTACTTGGTGTGCATGAATTATTCTTTTATGACATGCCTATGCATAGGAAGAGAGTTAGACTTCGTTGTTGCATGATATATGTTACTTTGTGCTCACTACTAAATTACAATTCATTGTTAATTAAAATTGGCTTTGATATACCTCGTGATCCGGGTGGATTCATCACTTGAGCACTATATGCCTAGCTTAATGGCTTTAAAGAAAGCGCTGCCAGGGAGACAACCTGGAAGTTTTTGAGAGTCATTTATTTCTGTTGAGTGCTTTTATATAGTCTAAAAACAAAAAAATAAAGAGGGGAACCCAATACTTTTCAAAAAGGAAAGTGAAAGTGAGAGAGAGAAGCATTGTTGAAGTGGGAGAGCTCCTTGAACTTTGTTCGTGCTCACGGAAACTTTGTGAATCTTGATTACAGAAAATTTTCATCAAAAATAATTATCCCCTTGTACAATTCCATTGTATTATAAAAATAATGTGCTAAGGTTTTCCTTTAGGATGTTTACAATGCTTGTTGGCTTGTACGGTGCAGGACAGAAACTTTGGCTGTAGTGCGCGATTTTACATTTTTTACTGGAATGTCAAAAGGTTCTGATTCTTTTTGCACTGTCTTGCTGTAAAAATAGTTTATTTTCCTAATTTTGGTAGAATTTTTGGGGTAACAAAAATATGGTGAATGTTCAAATTGCTACAAACTGTTATGTTTTTGACAGATTCTGTTTTTGATGCATAGTTTGCTTGTTTTGATGAAACTATCAATTTCTATCAGTGGATTAAGCCATGGAAAAGCTATATTACAGTAGACACAATGCAAAAAAAATATGAATTGGTTTTCTACAGTACTTAGAGTAGTGATTTGCTTTATTATACTAACGGATCTTATCGAGTTTTCTGTTGAAGTTTTTGTGAGAAGTGTTTGATCGAGGAGGTCTCGATATGAGGAAAAGGAAGAGAGGAAAGAGCTCAAGCTTGGGGATGCCCAAGGAACCCCAAGTAAATATTCAAGGAGACTCAAGCGTCTAAGCTTGGGGATGCCCCGGAAGGTATCCCCTCTTTCTTCAACAAGTATCGGTATGTTTTCGGATTCGTTTCGTTCATGCGATATGTGCAAGTCTTGGCGCGTCTTTTGCATTTAGTTTTTACTTTCCTTTTATGCACCATGCTGGCATGAGATAGTACTTGGTTGATTTATAGAATGCTCATTGCACTTCACTTATATCTTTTGAGTATGGCTTTATAGAATGCTTCATGTGCTTCACTTATATCATTTGAAGATTGGATTGCCTTTTTCTCTTCACATAGAAAACTGCCATTTATAGAATGCTCTCTTGCTTCAATTATATTTGTTAGAGCGTGGGCATATCGTTTGTAGAAAGAATTAAACTCTCTTGCTTCACTTATATCTATTTAGAGAGATGACAGGAATTGGTCATTCACATGGTTAGTCATAAAATCCTACATAAACTTGTAGATCGCTTAATATGATATGTTTGATTCCTTGCAATAGTTTTGCGATATAAAGGTGGTGATATTCGAGTCATGCTAGTGGGTGGTTGTAGATTAGTAGAAATACTTGTGTTGAGGTTTGTGATTCCCGAAGCATGCATGTATGGTGAACCTTTATGTGATGAAGTCGGAGCATGATTTATTTTTTGATTGTCATCCTTTGTATGGAGGTCGGGATCACGCGATGGTTAACTCCTACCAACCCTTCCCCTAGGAGCATGCTTGTAGTACTTTGCTTTCATGGCTAATAAATTTTTGCAATAAGTACTTGAGTTCTTTATGACTAATGTTGAGTCCATGGATTATACGCACTCTCACCCTTCCATCATTGCTAGCCCCTTCGGTACTGTGCATTGCCCTTTCTCACCTCGAGAGTTGGTGCATATTTCGCTGGCGCATCCAAACCCCGTGATACTATACGCTCTATCACACGTAAGCCTCCTTATATCTTCCTCAAAACAGCCACCATACCTACCTATCATGGCATTTCCATAGCCATTCCAAGATATATTGCCATGCAACTTCCATCATCATCATATACATGACTTGAGCATTCATTGTCATATTGCTTTGCATGATCGTAAGATAGCTAGCATGATGTTTTCATGGCTTTTCCGTTTTTTGATATCATTGCTACGCTAGATCAATGCACATCCCGGTACACCGCCGGAGGCATTCATATAGAGTCATATCTTTGTTCTAGTATCGAGTTGTAATATTGAGTTGTAAGTAAATAAAAGTGTGATGATCATCATTATTAGAGCATTGCCCCAGTGAGGAAAGGATGATGGATACTATGATTCCCCCACAAGTCGGGATGAGACTCCGGACGTAAAAAAAGAAAAAAAGTAAGGCCAAAGAAAGCCCAAATAAAAAATGGGTCCAAAGAAGCCCACCAAAAAAATAGAAAGTAAAACAAACAAAAAAATTGAGAGAAAAAGAGAGAAGGGGCAATGTTACTATCCTTTTACCACACTTGTGCTTCAGAATAGCACCATGTTCGTCATATAGAGAGTCTCCTATATTGTCACCTTCATATACTAGTGGGAATTTTCATTATAGAACTTGGCTTGTGTATTCCGATGATGGGCTTCCTCAAATGCCCGAGGTCTTCATGAGCAAGCAAGTTGGATGCACACCCACTTAGTTTCCAGTTTGAGCTTTCATACAATTATAGCTCTTAGTGCATCCGTTGCATGGCAATCCCTACTCCTCACATTGACATCAATTGATGGGCATCTCCATAGCCCGTTGATTAGCCGCGTCGATGTGAGACTTTCTCCCTTTTTGTCTTCTCCACATAACCCCCACCATCATATTCTATTCCACCTATAGTGCTATATCGATGGCTCATGCTCATGTATTGCGTGAGAGTTGAAAAAGTTGGAGAATACTTGCTTGGCTAAAACCGGGGTTGTGCATGATTTGAATATTTTGTGTGATAAAGATGGAGCATAGCCAGACTATATGATTTTGTAGGGATAACTTTCTTTGGCCATGTTGTTTTGAAAAGACATGATTGCTTTATTAGTACGCTCGAAGTATTATTATTTCTATGTCAAATGATAGACTATTGCTTTGAATCACTCGTGTCTTAATATTCATGCCATGATTAGATATACTAGTCGTCAACCCGTGCATTCGCACGGGCTAGTCCGATTCTGCATAACATTATTGTTTAGCCTTAAATCAATAGCTTTGTCTTATCTTCCATTCTATCTGGATGAATGATTGACGTGAGATCGAAATCTTGTAGGCTATCTTAAGTTTTTGAATGGATCTTGCTGAGAACATGTAATTGCTTCCATTGATATTAAAAAACATGGAGAATTGCCTTTGGGATCCCAATCCTTATTCCCACTTAAATGGTTTAAATCATGTAGGTTCGTATGCCAGTTATGTGACTATAGTTTTTATTAATGGTGATGCATTGCTATACCAGAATCCTATTTAGGATTGTTAAAAAATAGACGCATCTAAATTGTGGAAATATTCTAAGACATAAAATGGTTAGTTAGTCGCGCTTCCATGTGCGAAAGAACAAAATATTTTGTAAAACCTATAGTAGTGGTGAGTACTAACTTTTTAGATTAAGCAATATATGGGTGATAAAATCAGAGTCACTTTATGGGGAAAGTTTGTTTATTTTTTGATCGAGGATATAATCATTCACCATACTGTCCTAATTGTGACCTCAACAATGGTTCATAAATCAAGTGTTCAACGTTACATATAATAAGATATTAATATAATCGATTTCTCTAGGAATTAGCTCAAAACTTAGACATAAAAACAACACATCTTTGTTCAACATTACATCACAATTTTCTAAATCTTCTAGTCATATATGATACTATGAATAGTATAAACTTGCACAAAACATGTTGATGTTGGATCAATTAACGCCCGTTTGTTTATGATTAATTACGAAAGTTTTCCAGCTGAAATTTGTACTTTTGCTTCTGCAAATTGTTATACATAAATGTTTTTCAAGCATCCATGAAAAATGTTACTTGATGTTCCGCATTTACTATAATATTGTTGCCATAAAAGTACAAAATATTTAGCCGTCCGATCAGATTCCACTATGTTATCTCCAATAATGAAATATAAAACTCACCGTGAAAAATAAAAATTTTACACACTAATTTTCCACATCCTTTATAATTTCGTTTGTTCCTACATCCATATTGAAGTGGTACTTGTAAAGACTGAACTGGTTACTGCTTAATTGTCACGATGAACAAAACACTGCTGCTCCGAAATTTTAAGGACCTACACTATTTTTATGTCTAGCTTTGTCGTCCTTAACACATCGAGTATCGTTGCCTAGTTTTATTGAATGGAATTTTGTCTGAATGAAATCTAATGTTCATTTATCTTGTGTGTCATTATGCTTGGGTCAATGCCATGAACCAGTTAAACTGGTGTAAAAAAGGTCAATGTTCAGTATCATGTGTCCTGTTGTCCCTTAACAATCATGGCGAAGAACTATTATATCTCCCTAACATCATTATAAGTTTTATCTGATGTTTAAAAAGTTGATCTCAGCCAAAGTTTAGTGCAATCACATTTACCATTTGGGTTTTCCTCTGATGGTTAATTTGTTAGCAATTTCGAGTGTCATAATGTTTTTTATGCAAAATATGCTGTAGAATAATTTATGACTTCAGTACAAAAAATAAAGAAATCAATAGATCGAGGGTGTTCTTTAATGTCAATTTTCTATTCAGGAAACAAAAATCGCTTAATCTGTCTTTCTCATCTTTAAAATGTCAATAACCTAGAAGAGCAAATTTTTAAAAGAAAGCTTCTCAAACCTGATGGACGCAATGATGTTAACTATTAAGCGAAGTAAATTTCGCCAATGATCCTCACCCAGAATCTACTTAATCCTACATTGGCCAACCTGTACTCCTTTATGGCTTTGTACCACACGGTCTGGACATGCAGATTGACATTATGACATCTAGTAGGGTAGCTTTTGAGATACCTGACAACCAAACAACCACCTACAGCTGGGCATCTAGCCGAAGAAGTGGCTTCTGTTCATCTAAGTCAATGGTAAGACACAGTCAAAATAACCCTGGTAGCTAAGAAATCATACAGGTTACAAACCCATGACTAAAGAGATTATAATATTTTGATAAATGCATACCTTGAACTTGAGAAGAGATATACTAAGAAGAGAAGACCGAACCTGACCAAACCATTAACTATTTAGGGGTAGAAAATTAGAAGAAATCACATCCACGTATTACAGGAAAAATACAGACTCATTTAGCCATTACTTGAACGTTCCTTCATAAATATCCGGTGTTAGAATTCATTCAAGTATACATGGCGAGAAAAAACCCTGAAATTGTAGCCATTACTTGGTTCATAATGTACGTGCTGCAAGAAGATACAATAATAAATTAGATGCAGAGAGACAGGACTTACGTGCACCAATTTTGTATCATAAAAGGTGAGAGAGATGAGGGTTGATTTTTTCTATAGTGAAAAGAAAATAATGGCTGGTAGACAAACAGTTTAATTTGCACACAACACAACAGCTACAATATTTAATGATTATAAAGTAATCTATACGATTCATTTGCAGCTATAAGAATCTGCATATATAGCATGTACAGAAAAAATATTGGCACCATAGCAGCTACTCTTCCTTACAGTAGATATACCATGTAATGCACCGTATCAGAAATAACCCATGCAGAGCTACTTTCTCTGAACATTACCTCAAACAATTGCATGGCAAGCAGGTCCAACAGGTGGACAGAGGAGGGATGATTGAAACTGGCCTGTATGTTGCAGATATGTATTCTATTTTACTGCAAGAGTAATACATGCAGATGGGTGTCGGCTGGCTTCGTCCTTGTTATGACATCAACGACAAACTCAAGGTGTTGCTTCTTGCGTATCACATGCATGATGGGCATCTTGTTGTGCTTGCAGGACATACTGATCTTTAACTTGCAGAAGTCTCTCACAATGTTTAGTACAATACCCATAAGTTCGACAGGAGATAACAGGAAAACTAAATCAATCACCATTCCCCAGGTAAAAACTCCTAGATGAAATTGAATCACACCACATACCTCTTCCTGCTTGCTGGTATTCATGTAGCGATGTGGTCGTTGCTTTTCCAGCGAGGATATTATTAGGGACTGAGGTACACACTCGGTAGCTGCTAGATGAGGTAGAGTCCAGCGGGGAAACGGCCGGTCTGAGGTGTCTCATAGTTGCCCGGGACATAGATAATCATCCGCAGAAAGCCCACCTAGGGAAAGAGCTTGTGAAGAGATCATTGATTCGATCCGTGGAGACTAACCCCATATAGTATTGCACAAACGTGGAGATTTCTACAGATTGATTTTCATTGGCATGTAGCAAGTTACTTGTAGCCTGTAGGTTGCAGGTCATCGCTGATTCCTGTAGATTGATTTTCAGCACCACTTGTTTAGCAATAACAGAAAGTTCCTGTGTAAGGTACTTGAACCTGAACTGCTCATCACACAAATCATGCTAGCCCGCTCGCAAGACCTAAAGAAGTTAGAGAAGGTTGAGAAACTGGGCGGAACACACACATGCTCATTGATTTTTGCACAAACGTGGAGATTTCTACAGATTGATTTTCATTGGCACGTAGCAAGTTACTTGTAGCCTGTAGGTTGCAGGTCATCGCTGATTCCTGTAGATTGATTTTCAGCACCACTTGTTTAGCAATAACAGAAAGTTCCTCTGTAAGGTACTTGAACCTGAACTGCTCATCACACAAATCATGCTAGCCCGCTCGCAAGACCTAAAGAAGTTAGAGAAGGTTGAGAAACTGGGGGGAACACACACATGCTCATTGATTTCGGTACGCTTGAGAGGCAGCATCCGGGTATTGGAAAGAATCATAAGTACAAAAGCGAAACCAAAAAGAGATGGGGATAGGTTCGAGATTCAATGGGAAAGAATCAGCACATAAAACCCAGACCAAGGAGAAGAGATGGGGAGAGGCTCGAGATTCAATCCATGGAGAGCACGGCAAAAATTGAATCCCAATCTAGGAAGGAAAGATACGGTGGATTCAAGTGTAAACCCTCAACAAAATCTAAGGAGAAACAAATAATGTGAGAAAAAGAACCTGATCCTTCTCAAGAGATTTGTTTCTCACGGGGGGAGGGAGACAATAAGGATTTGTTTCTCATGTTGGTTGCTTCCAACTGGGAGAGGAAGAGCCGTGGATTACCAAGATAGATTGATAATGCCCTAGCTCTTTTGGATTTATAGAGAAAAAATTGGGTTAGTTGGTATACGGAAAAAATTGGGTTAGTTGGTTTAATCTACAACGTTATAATTTGGTCCCACCAGATTAACGACTCCTAATTTCTAATTAACGTTGGAATTTCTTGGGAGTCCCTAATTAGTATAGGTATAGATGATCAAGATTATGCTAGGTAGCATTCCACATCAAAAATTATCTTTTTTATCATTTACCTACTCGAGGACGAGCAGGAATTAAGCTTGGGGATGATGATACGTCTCCGTCGTATCTATAATTTTTGATTGTTCAATGCCAATATTATACAACTTTCATATACTTTTGGCAACTTTTTATATTATTTTTGGGACTAACATATTGAACCAGTGCCCAGTGCCAGTTCTTGTTTGATGCATATTTTATGTTTCGCAGAAACCCAATATCAAACGGAGTCCAAATGAGATAAAAATGGATGGAGCTTATTTTTGTAATATTTATGATTTTTGTGAAGTAAAATCAACGCGAGACAGTGCCTGAGGTGGCCACGAGCCAAGGGCACGCCTGCCCATACTGGGCACGCACCTGATCCTCGTGGGCCCCTCGTAAGGTGGTTGATGCTCTTCTTTTGCCGCAAGAAAGCTAATTTTTGGAAAAATATCTGGGCGAAGGTTTCAATCCAATCAGAGTTACGGATCTCCGGATATAAAAGAAACGGTGCCAGGGCAGTATCTGAGAACGCAGAAATAGAGAGAGACAGAGAGACAGATCCAATCTCGAAGAGGCTCTCGCCCCTCCCACGTCATGGGAGCCAAGGACCAGAGGGGAAACCCTTCTCCCATCTAGGGAGAAGGTCAAGGAAGAAGAAGAAGAGGGGTGGCTCTCTCCCCCTTGCTTCCGGTAGCGCCGGAACGCCGCTGGGGGCCATCATCATCACCGCGATCTACACCAACACCTCCGCCATGTTCACCAACATCTCCATCACCTTCCCCCATCTATATTCAGCGGTCCACTCTCCCGCAACCCGTTGTACCCTCTACTTGAACATGGTGCTTTATGCTTCATATTATTATCCAATGATGTGTTGCCATCCTATGATGTCTGAGTAGATTTTTGTTGTCCTATCGGTGATCGATGAATTGCTATGATTGGTTTAATTTACTTGTGGTTATGTTGCTGTCCTGTGGTGCCCTCCGTGTCGCGCAAGCGTGAGGGATTCCCGCTGTAGGGTGTTGCAATACATTCATGATTCGCTTATAGTGGGTTGCTTGAGTGACAGAAGCATAAACCCGAGTAAGGGGGTTGTGGCGTATGGGATAAAGGGGACTTGATGCTTTAATGCTATGGTTGGGTTTTACCTTAATGATCTTTAGTAGTTGCGGATGCATGCTAGAGTTCCAATCATAAGTGCATATGATCCAAGAAGAGAAAGTATGTTAGCTTATGCCTCTCCCACATAAAACTTGATATCGGTCTAGTAAAGTAGTCAATTGCTTAGGGACAATTTCACAACTCCTACCACCACTTTTGCACACTCGCTATATTTACTTTATTGCTTGTTTATCTAAACAGCCCCTAGTTTATATTTATGTGACCTTTATTATCTTGCAGACTTATCCAACAACACCTACAAAGTCCTTCTAGTTTCATACTTGTTCTAGGTAAAGCAAACACTAAGCGTGCGTAGAGTCGTATCAGTGGCAGATAGGACTTGAGAGAATATTTTTTCTACCTTTAGCTCCTCGTTGGGTTCGACACTCTTACTTATTGAAAGAGGCTATAATTATCCCCTACACTTGTGGGTTATCAGGAATCACCAAGTAAGGCGATGGGGTGGCGATCAAGCCGGCCAGCCCCCGAGCCCCCGGGTCGAGCGAGTCGGACCAGTGGCCGGGTTCAGGAGCATAGTGATGCAAAAAAGTAGGGACACAATAAGTTGGTCGACAAAAGGCAGCCCCCGAGTCTCATTCGGGGACACCATAGTTTCATGCGTTTACAAAAGGCGACGATACATACACTCATGTGGCTAACGGTAAAACGGGCAGAGCAGTTCCGCGTTCCACGGCTGGGTCGTTTCTTCACTGACGGCGTCAATGAGGTAGTAGGCGTTGCGGTCGCGCAAGACCCGACTCATGATGAATGGGCCCTCCCATGGAGGGGACAGCTTGTGTTGGCCGGCTTGCTCTTGGACTAGTCAGAGGACGAGGTCGCCCTCGCGGAATGCGAGGGGCTTGATCTTCCTGCTGTGGAAGTGCCTCAAGCCTTACTGGTAGATGGCCGAACGGCTGAGCGCCAGGAGGCGGGCTTCTTCGAGTAGGTCGACGCTGTCTTCGCGGGCTTCTGTGGCTTCGGCTTCGGTGTACATCGCGACACGCGGCGAGTCGAACTCGACGTCGGTCGGGATGATGGCTTCGGCTCCATAGACGAGGAAGAACAGGGTGAACTCGGTCGACCAATTCGGCGTGGTTCGGAGACTCCAGAGAACGGCCGACAACTCGTCGAGCCAGCTGCCAGGTGAGCGGATGAGTGGCTCGATGAGTCGCGACATGATGCCGGATAGGATGAGGTCGTTGGCCTGCTCGACCTGCTCGTTGGTCTGCGGGTGTGCAACGGAGGCCAGATCGAGGCGGATGCCGGAGACGGAGCAGTATTGCTCGAGCGTGCCCTTGGCAAAGTTGGTGCCGTTGTCCGTGATGATGATGTTCAATATGCCATCGTGAACCGCAATGTGTTTAATGAACCGGATGGCCGTTGGTGCGTCCAGTTTCTTGATTGGCCGTGCTTCGATCCATTTGGTGAACTTGTCCACCGCCACCAGCAGACACGTCATGCCGCCTCTGGCGGTTTTGAAGGGTCCCACCATGTCGAGTCCCCAGACCGCGAAGGGCCAGGCGATCGGAATGGTGCGGAGTGCTGACGCCGGCTGGTGGCTGCGCTTCCTGAAGCGCTGGCATCCCTCACACTTGAGGACGAGCGACTCGGCATCTAGGAGGGCCGTGGGCCAGTAGAAACCATGGCGGAACGCCTTGGCCACCAGGGATCGCGACGCAGCGTGGTGCCCGCATTTGGCTTGGTGTATGTCGAGGAGGATGTCGACGCCCTGCTCCTGCTGGACGCAGCGCTGGAAGAGACCGATGGAGCTGCGCTTGACGAGCTCGTTGTTGATGATGCTGTAGGCGGATGCCCGGCGCTGCACTTGCTGGGTTTCGGTCCCATCCATGGGGAGAACCCCGTTCTCCAGGAATTCTGTTATTGGCAGGGCCCAAGACGGAGCCGTCACCACGGGGAAGACGGTCACCAGGGCGGATTCCGAGTCGGCAACGCCCGAGCCGGGCTGAGCAGCCCACGGGTCGGGGATGGCGATGGCCGGGTCCTGGGCGACGGTAGCCGGGTTAAGCTGAGCAGCCCCCAGGCCGGGTTAGGCATTCCCGGGCCAGGTTCGGCAGTCCCTGGGCTGGGTGCGGCAGCCCCCAGGCCGGGTTGAGATGCGGCCGGGTCATCTGGAATGTGGATGGACTCAGAGTCCGACGATGGCTTGATGGATGGCTTGTGTAGGTGCTCGAGGGAGACGCCGGACAGGATGGACTACCGGGACGAGGCGATCTTGGCGAGTGTGTCAGCCGCTTCATTCTCCGCGCGGGGAACGTGGAGGAACTCGCAGCCCTCGAAGGACCCGGACAGCATCTGGACGAGGAAGCGGTAGCTTGCCATGTTGGAGTGGCGGGCGTCCCACTCGCCGGAGCACTGCTGCACCACCAGGTCCGAGTCGCCATAGCACAGGATGCGCCGGATCCGTAGTTCCTTGGCAAGCCGGAGGCCGTGCACAAGGTCTTCGTACTCGGCGACGTTGTTGGAGGAGGCAAAGTGGACCTGGAGTGTGTAGCGGAGTCGGTCACCCTTTGGGGATGACAGTACGATGACGGCCCCCAGGCCGAGTCGCAACTCGGACCCATTGAAATGCATGCGCTAGTGTGTCGAGTCGGGAGGCGGCAGCAGGTACTGGGTCTCGGTCCAGTCGATGAGGAAGTCGACCAGGGCCTGAGACTTGATCGTGGTGCGGGGCTCGTAGAGGATGGTGTGGCCGACCAGCTGGAGCGCCCACTTGGCGACCCGGCCAGAGGCATCCCGGCACCCGATGATTTCTCCGATGGGAGCCGTGCTGACCACAGTGATGACGTTCTCTTGGAAGTACTGCTTCAGCTTCTTGGCAGTAAAGTACACGCCGTAACACATCTTCTGGTAGTGCGGGTAGTTCAGCTTGGAGTTGGAGACCACCTTGCTCAAATAGTAGACCAGGCGCTGGACGGCTTGGATCTTTCCCTTCTCTGGTCGCTCGACCACCAGCACCATGCTGACCGCCCGTGAGGTCGCGGCTACGTAGAACAACAACGGCTCCTTGTCGGCCGGCGCGTCTAGGACTGGTGCGGTGGAGAGCATGTGCTTGAGGTCTCTGAAGGCCTCGTCCGCCTGGTCGTTCCATTCGAACGATTTCGTGTTCTTCATCAGCTGGTATAGGGGGAGCGCCCTCTCGCCCAGCCGGCTGAGAAACCGGCTGATCGAGGCCATGCAGCCGGTGAATTTCTGGACATCGCGCAGCCGAGACGGCTTGCGCATACGCTCGATGGCCCTGATCTTCTCCGGGTTTGCCTCAATGCCGCATTCCGAGACAAGGAACCCGAATAGCTTTCCGGCCGGGACGCCAAAAACACATTTTTCCGGGTTAAGATTGACCTTGTATTCGTGGAGGTTGGCAAATGTTTCCTTCAAGTCGTCGAGGAGCGTGAGGTGCTGCTTGGTCTTCACCACGATGTCATCCACGTAAACGTGGATATTGCGGCCAAGTTGCGGCAACAGGCATTTCTGCATGCAGCGCTGGAAGGTGGCGTCGGTGTTCTTCAAGCCGAACGACATGGTGATGTAGCAATACGCCCCAAAGGGCGTGATGAAGGACGTCTTCAGGGCGTCGGCCGGGTCCATCTTGATCTGGTGGTAGCCGGAGTAAGCGTCCAGGAAGGACAGGAGATCGCACCCGGCGGTCGAGTCGATGACTTGATCGATCAGCGGGAGGGCGAACGGATCCTTGGGACAAGCCTTGTTGAGGCTGGTGTAATAGATACACATGCGCCAGGTCTTGTTCTTCTTCAGGACGAGGACTGGGTTGGCCAGCCACTGTCGGCGAAACATTTCCACGATGAAGCCGGCCGCCAAAAGCTTGGCGACCTCTTCACCGATAGTTCTTCTGTTCTCTTTGGAAAAATGTCACAGGGGTTGATGGACAGGCTTGGCATCCTTGCAGAGGGGGAGTTTGTGCTCGGCGTACTTCCTTGGGATACCCGGCATGTCCTTGGGGGTCCATGCGAAGATATCCCGATTCTCACGAAGGAAGTCGACGAGCTCGCCTTCCTATTTGCGGTCGAGGTGGGCGCCTACGACAACTTACTTGCTGCAGCTGGGATCTTCCGGGTTCAGCTTCACTTTCTTGGTCTCCTTGGAGGGCTTGAAGGCGGCCTCGTCGGCCGGGTCCTCGGTCGGGATCGACATGGCCGAGGCCTCGCCCGCCATGGTGACGATCCGGTCGAGCTGGCGCCGCTCTTCGACAATGACCAGCGACTCAGCCAGCTTGGCGCCGTCTCGGGCGCACTCCAGGGACTTGCGGTAGTCGCCGGTGATGGTGATGAGGCCCTTCGGACCCGGCATCTTCATCTTCAGATACGCGTAGTGGGGGACTGCCATGAATTTGGCGAGCGCGGGTCAGCCCAGCAACACGTAGTATGCGCTGGACAGGTCCACCACCTCGAACCATATCGGCTAGCGCCGGAAATGGTTGTTGTCGCCGAACAGGACGTCGAGCCGGACCCGACCAATGGGAGAGCAGGAGAGGTCGGGTACGATGCCGCGGAAGATCGTCTGGGTCGGTTCCAGGTCCTCGGCCTTGAGGCCGAGCTTGGTCATCGTGTCGTGGTAGAGGATGTTGATGCTGCTGCGGCCGTCGATGAGGACTCGAGAAAATTTGCACGTGTGTCGTGTGACGATGGTGGGGTTGAGGACGAGGGCGTAGCCGCCCGGATTCGGCATGACTGCCGGGTGGTCCTCCCGGGTCCAGGTGACCAGGCGGTCCGACCAGTGCATGAACTTTGGTTTGGCCGGGATGGCGGTGTTCACGTCCTGCCAAAGGAGGCGCTCGCTGTGCTTGTCGTCGCCGAGGCTGGTGAAGACGACATAAGCCGCGTTCTGGTACGGGTAGGCGTCGTCGCGCATCGCATCGCCGGCCGGGGGCGGCGGTGGAGGCAGAGGCGGCTGCCCCGCACCTGGAGCCGGAGCCGGAGGAGGCGGGACGTCGCCCCTCATGATGCGCTTGGTGATGCCGCATTGCCGAAGCGTGTGCGTGGACGGCCTTGCGCCGCTGTGATGCTTGTAGGGGGCATCAAGCATCTCTTCGAAGCTCATGGAGGGTTGCCACGCCGTCTTGCCGGTCTGCCGACGCTTGGCTGCCGGGTCCGCCGCGGGTTCGATGGTCGTGACGAGCCGGTTGTCGTAGCACTGCGCTGGCTGGTCGGCCTTGCGCTTCTTGTTCTGGTGATGCTGCTGCAGACTATTCTTGCCGGCCGGCTTCAGAGGGGGAACCGGCTTTGCCTTGCCGGCTTCATCCAGTGCCACCTAAATCTTCATGGCGGGGTCGGCGTTGGCGTATTTGTCCACCGTCACCATGAGCGCGGCATTGGTGGCCGGCTCGGAGCGTAAGAGCTTGTGCTTGAGGAGGGTGCCGTCTCGGCACCCGTTGATGAAGTACTGGATTGCTTGGACTTCATGGACGCCCTCGTAGCTGTTCCGGAGCTCGGTCTAGCATGCAAGGTACTCGCGACCGGTCTCCGTAGGCCCTTGCACGCACATGGCGAGCTGGCTAAGGCGGCCGGGTCGCTTGTAGGTCCCCGTGAAGTTGCGGACGAAGGCTTGCTCGAAATCGACCCATGTGTTGATGCTTCCCATCGGCAGATTGTTCAACCAGGTGCGGGCCGACCCTTAGAGCATGAGCAGTGCGTAGCGCATGACGAGTTGGCGATTGGCATTGGTGATACCAATGGCGGTGGTGTAGTCGGTGAGCGAGTCTTCTGGCTTCACGGTCCCGTTGTACTTGGGGGTGTCGCGGGGAAGCAGGAACCCTTTGGTAAAGGGATCCTCCCGGATGCGTGGGCCGAAGCACGTCGGCCCGATAGCGCCGCTTTCCGCCACCTCCAGGGAGTGAGCGAGCTGGTCGAGGCGGCGGCGAGCGTGGGCGTCGTCGATGGCACGCGGGCCGAGTCGACTGGCGACCAGGCCACGGGGGGCCGGGTCGGTTGGAGCCGGACGTCGGCCAGGCTGGCCGGGTCCGCGCTGGATCCTAGGACAGGCTCGTCGCCCAAACAGCCGGCGGCCATAGCGGCTGGGTCGCGCCGAGTCCGGGCTCGGCCGGAGTGCGCCTCGCTGGGTGGCGAGCATGCTGTGTGCTGAAGTTCGCCGGGTCTGCCACCGCGGGCGGAGCCGGATCCCACCGGCTTGGCGAGCTGGTTGAGGCGGTCTTGCTGGGCCTTGGCCACGTTAAGGAGGTCGCGCATCCGCCCGATGGGCTCCTTCAGTTCTTCGCCCATGAGCTGATCCAGGTCGACTGCGGCTGCCGGGGCAGTGCGTATGTTCTTCGCTGGGGTCTCATAAACGGTCAAGACAGTGCCGAGGGCGCGGCCGATCGCTCCTCCCCGGGCACGCACGTCGGCGACCCGGCTCGGCTCGGCCGCGGCGGGCGTGAATCCGTAGGCGGCATTTCGCTCCAACTGAGCAGAATCCAGGCGACGCTGGGTGGCGGCGAGCATCTCGGACAGCTCCAGCATCTGCTGGCTCCTTTCCTTGAGCTGGGCTCGGGCCTCAGCGACGTTGGTGGCATCGATGTCAGTGCCGATGGGAACGTGGAGGCTCTGCATCACGGCGCACAACGGGTTGGATGGTTCGGTCCGTTCCGCTGCGGCCATGGCTTCGACAGCCTTCCTCGTCTTGCTCGGTGAGGAGGAGGCATCGTCGCTGGTGACGAAGACCTCCACGTGGACGTCCATTACCCCGGCGGAAATGCCACCGCCGAGTGAGAGGGGGGAGTCGGAGTAGCTGAGTACCTCGCCGGGGTACTCGTCGGCCGCGGGCGCATAAGAGATGCGCAGCGCGGCGAAGGACGCGGCGAATGCGTCGACAACGTCGTCCGCCAGCATGACAGACTCGTCATAGTAGGAGAAGGGCCCCTTCTGAAGCATGCTCCCAGCCAGCTCCTCGAGCTGCCCCACGGTGAGCGCCAACTGTCATGGTGGGCGCACGGCAGATGCCATGGGATGGCTAAAGAGAGGAGGAGGCTCGAGGGCACTGGTGGGCTCCAGAGGCGGGGTTGGCATGAGCAAGCGTGGGACACAAGACATACCCAGGTTCGGCGCTCTCCAGAGAGATAACACCCCTAGTCCTGTCGAGTGTAGTTTGATGTATGACAGGACAAGGTTGTTCCTAGAGCTGTATGGAGGAGGGAGGAAGGCTGGCCAAGGCTTAGGCCGCTCCCTCTCCTCGGGTGGATGATACTGTTTGGTGGCTAGTTTCTCTATGCTTTCCTGCTTGCTTACTTCTCTACCTGCCCGTGTACGCGAGGGCTCCTGGGGGGGTTTATAGGCCAACCCCCCAGGGCTACAATGGTAATGTTACAAGTTGGTGGGTCCGGGTCATCGGCGTCTGGGGACCTGGGCTAGGTCCCGCTAGGGGCCTGTGGTTCGTCTGGTTCCCCTAGGTGCTGGCCCCGCGTGCCTAGGGGGACTGTGCGCCATCTTGTCGATCATCAGGGCGTGGCCGAGTCGAGTCGTGTACAGTGGCGCTCCATCAGTTCGCCGCTTGCTGTCGTCAGCGGTGATGGCAGGGGCACTGTAGCCACGCCGTCCCTGTTCAGCGGGTAGGTGAGGGGCACTGTTGCCACGCTCCGGTTGACCAGAGGTATGGGCGGGGCACTATTGCCTTGGTCATCAGCGGCCGAAGACTCGTCCCATCGTACGGCTTGGATGGGACGGGAGCTGACCTGTGGCTGGGTTGCGGAACACGCCATGGGTGAAGCTGGCTTGTTGAGGAAGCCTTGGTTGCGCCGGGTTCAGCTGTCTTGTACTGGTTGTCGAGGCCGAGTCATTGTGCCTGGCCGGGTTGGGGAGTTTGGCTGGGTTGCGGGGCTTGGCCGGGTCGAGCGACCTGGCCAAGCATGTGCCGGCTTGAGGTGCGATGCCGGACTCGTTGTTTTTGAAAAGGATCCGGGTTCTGTTGCCTGCCCGGGATTTATCCCCCTGACACCGTGCAGAAGGCCCGTACCTGGTAGCGGACTCAAGTGGAGTACAAACCAAATTGGCAGCAGAATGTGAGCAAGACCACTACCCAAGTCAAAAATGTCGTGACGAGTCCAGTGCGCGAAGAGTGTCAGTGCAACAAATCCTACTTTAATTGTGGACAGACTGGACATTATGCCAGACAGTGTCCCAAGAAGTCAAATGCCCATCTCGACCGCAAGTCAACCACACGAGGCCATATCCTGCCCAGAAGACCGTCCATGAGCAAGTTCATCACATCTCCGCAGACAAAGCCCAAGAAAACCCCGAAGTCGTCATTGGTATGTTTCCTGTTAATGACATACCCACAATAATTTTATTTGACTCTGGGGCTTCCCACTCTTTTGTTTCTCGGAGTTTCATTGCCCGAAACAAATTTCCTTGCTCGCTTTTGGGAATAACTATGATGGTTCAATCCCCGGGAACCGTGCTCAAAAGCAATCTAGTCTACCGAAATTTAGAAATTGATATCAACGGGTCCGTTTTCCAACTGCTTTGATAGTCATCGAGTCTGCCAAGTTGGATGTTATTTTGGGAATGAACTGATTGACCCAATATCAAGTGTGCATCGACTGTGCGACCCGAGAAGTCACCTTGACAATTCAGGAAGGGCCATCCATAAAATTCTATGCCCGCAGAAGTATACCCAAAAGGGTACTAGTCTTCACAGCTATGGCCGAAGAATTGAATTTGATTCCTGTGGTCAGTGAATTCCCGATGTATTCCCTGAGGAATTACCCGGAATGCTTCCAGACCGACAGCTTGAGTTTGCAATTGGTCTTGTGCCTGGGACCGCACCATTATACAAAAAGTATTATCGAATGCCTTCGTCCGAACTCGTGGAAACAAACAACTTGATGAGATGCTGCAGAAAGGATATGTCCACCCAAGCTCGTCACCATGGGGATCACCCGCAATATTTGTGGACAAGAAAGACGGCAGTCTCAGAATGTGCGTGGACTACCGTCGATTGAACGATGTCACCATCAAGAAAAAATACCCGCTGCCAAGGATTGATGATTTGTGCGATCAGCTCAGTGGGGCAAAAGTATTTTCCAAGATTGATTTAAGGACCGGATACCATCAACTCAAGTTTAAGAAGGAAGATATCCCTAAGACCGCGTTCACTACCCGATACGGTCTCTATGAATATATGGTGATGTCTTTCGGTCTCACAAATGCCCCTGCCTTTTTCATGCATATGATGAATAAGGTATTCATGGATTTCTTCGATAAGTTTGTGGTGGTTTTGATCGATGACATTCTCACATACTCTAAATGTGACGAAGAGCACAAGGAATACCTCTGAGCAGTCTTGCGGAGACTCCGTGACCATCAGTTATATGGAAAATTTAGCAAGTGTGAGTTTTGGCTCAAGAGAGTCGGATTTTTGGGACATGTTCTGTCAGCAGAAAGCATAGCTGTGGATCCGAGCAAAGTTAAAGACGTGCTCGATTGGGCAGCACCCACGACTGTATCCGAAATTCGGAGTTTTCTTAGATTAGCCGGATATTACCGCCGGTTCATCGAAGGATTTTCCAAGATTGTCAAGCCAATGACAGAGCTCACCAAAAATGATAAGAAGTTTGAATGGACCGAGGATCGTGAGAAGAGCTTTAACGAGCTAAAAACCAGATTAACATCAGCACCAGTGCTGACTCTCCTAGACATTTACCGCAACTTTGATGTGTATTGTGACGCCTCCGGAAAAGCCCCCCCCCCCCCCCCCCCCAAACGATCGGGCCCCCTCAAAGAAATATAGCAGGTCCAGTACTAATACCTGTATGTATATGCGCTAATGGCCAGAGATTACCTGCCTAATTATGTTATTTTAGCCCAAAGTCACGTGGTTGTGCGCACGCACGGAAACCCAGGAAGCCACAAAAATAGACCACCTACCTTGATGCCTATATCATACAGACGATAGATCATGGACGCCTAGTGCAGCGGTGCCCTGGTCGCTCAGTTTCTCACGCCTCACGATCAGATCAGATCAGATCGATCTATCTTTGTCGCCTCGCTGGCGGTCCCAAAAAAATGTTGTCCGCCGGTCCAAAGTCGCTGACCTTGGGCTTGATTGCCGGCTTGTCAAGGCAGCGGAGTAGCGTCGAGTACCGCGGCTGCCGCCGCCCGCCGATCGTCCTTGTTCGCTTGACTACGTCCACACACAACCAGGCACATACACGGTATTACTATATACTCCATATAGAAGTTTTGCTAGTATGATGTAATCCTCCTTTTGGTTTTGTTTGGCTATACTTTGTTGAAAAACGAAGATAATTTTTCACGCCAATTGCCTCGATGTCAAATCTGTGATAATGCCGAAAATTTGGAGACATTGGTGAATGGTGACACTAGAACTATATTTTTGTTTTAAAAAATAGCCAAACATATGTGTTTGCTTATCAATTTCAAAGTCTTTTTTGGAAACTATGAACTTTATTATTTGAGAGGATTTATTATTTATATATATGTGTATTTACCAACATATGTTGATATACTATTTCGGCTACGCATCTCATAATGTACTTGAGACCGTCACCACTCGCCCCCCATGTCCAAATCCTGGCTCCGCCCATGCTCATGTAAGATGTCAGCTACGCATCTCGCCAGCTACGACCCAACGAAGAAAATTACCCCACACATGATTTGGAATTGGCCGCTGTTGTGCACTCTCCAAAGATTTGGAGACATTACTTCATTGGAAAAAAAATGTCAAATATTTACCGACCACAAGAGTCTTAAATATATATTTACTCAGCCAGACTTAAACCTTCGACAGCGAAGATAGCTCGAGTTGGTCAAGGACTATGATCTGAGAATAAATTACCAGCCGGAAAAAGCTAACGTAGTTGCTGATGCCCTCAGTCACAAGCCTGCCAGTTTAAATGCCATGATGGAGTCCTTGCCTCACGAACTCCAACAAGAGATTACTCAGCTTAACTTAGTAATTGTGAACACCGGCCTTGCAAATATTTTAGAAGTAACTCCTACTCTCGAGGATGAGGTTCACATGCAGAGCAAGAGCTTGTTGTGTTGTTGGCTGTTTTGCAGGACTTCGTTCCCTCGGCTGAGGAAGACAAAGGTTTCTACATCGAGGATTTGACTTCTCCACCAAGCATGCGTACGGTGCCCTCATGGCACGGCCGGACAATGATCCCCTTGCTCCCCTCATTTGGCGCTCCAAGGTTCCACGCAAGATCAAAATTTTTGCTTGGTTCCTCTTTAAGGGCCGCCTCAACACCAGGGCCAACCTTGCTCACAAGCAGATCATCTCCACGGACATATGCCCTCGCTGTGCTATGTCTCCCGGGGACTCCATGCACCTCTTCATCACCTGCCCACTTGCCGCACAAGACCTGGCCGCTAGTTCTCATGTCTCTCCTTTGGAAGATCTGGGCCGCGCGCAATGACATGCTATTTAGAAACATTGATCAACGTTCTATAATAACCCCCATGGCTCTTATTTCTGACTTAGACCTTTGGTCACATTGTCTCATGGCAACATGTGACAAGTAGGACGTCTCCTCGTGGCATTCCTACCTGTCTGCACGATGCGTCGTGGCTTTGTAATTCTGTGCTTGCTGCCTCGGCGGCATTTGAGTAATATATTCAGATGGGGAGCTCTTGCTCTCTGAGGCGGTCCTTAAAGAGGAGCCAAGTGTAGGGGAACGCAGCAGAAAACAAAAAATTTCCGACCTACGCACCAGCTCAGGACCACTATGGAGACTGCATACATGGTTTGATCTTTTTCGTTACCGACTCGTAGCGTAGCGGGAAGTAGAGTCGATGACGAGCGGCGGTGCTGATCCCCGCAGCTAGGATTTACAACCTCCCAACCGCGACGATGTATACCCTCATCTGCTCCTCAGACAACCCTCCGGGAGGCGGTCGAACCCCCCCCCCCCCCGGACGGCGTCGCGGACAGCCCTTCGGGAGGACCTTCGAAACTCGAACGGTCACTCGGACAGCCCTTCAGGAGGACCTTCGAATCTCGGACGGTCACATAGACAGCCCTTCGGGAGGCACTCACGAACTAAGACCGAAACTACGATCTCTCTACGGAGTTGCACACATACGGTGTCATCTATCCGGCAGGGCTTCGCCGTCCAGAACTAGTTCCTGCCGGAACCCAGACAGCCTTACGGCTCTACGAAACTCTTTTCGTGGGAGAGAGAGAAGAAGCCAGATAATGCATGGCATGTGTATGAGAGCAAGGGATGAGTCTTTAGGCAGCCCCCTCCACCCCTATTTATAGGCCAAGCCCAAGGGTGGCTTCTCCAAGAAGCCAAGGGGATAATACCAAAAGGCCCTCAAGGTGGCTTCTCCAAGAAGCCAAGCAAAAAGCACTTTCACTATTCATGACGGCATTTTTCAGCGTCCGTTCGAACTGAAAATATTTATGTGGGCTCAGAACATTTCTAGTACCCACTAAAATAATTTTCAACGCGTTCCGAAACAATTTCGGTTTAGTGATTTTCATCTGCGCAAAGCAAACAAGAATGCGTTTTTACTATTCATGAAGACAATTTTTCTCGTCCATTAAATCCGAAAATATTTCTGTGAGTCTTAGAATAATTCCAGTACCCACTAAAATGATTTTGGACTTGTTCTGAAACAATTTTAGATTAGTGAATTTCATCTGCGAAAAACATCTGAAGTGGTTCCGGCAGCTCCGGAGCATATCCGGCTATTATCCCGGAAAATTCCAGAAAGCTTCCGGAATGATTCTGGTACCCTCCAAGAATTATCAGGCATGTGCCGAAACCAATTTCACTCAACAGTATCCCCTGAAACAACTTTTCAGTTTCACCGAAACTTATCCGATGACCTCTCTCTGTGGAACCTTTTCCGTTGTCCGAAACTTTTCTGGTGTTCGAAACTTTTTCGGTCATTTTCTCTCAGACTCCTTGTCTAGTATTCAACAGATAGATGACCCTTAAGCGTGTGACCCTATAGGTTCGGTGAAGTATAGACATGACCCGGAACCCCTTCCGATCAATGATCAACATCGGAGCCGTGGACACCCATATTGACCCCTATACCCACACGAATGAATATTCGAGTAAACCTCCAGTTGCCGTGTGCTATTCCCATTGCTTCGCGATATGTTACAAAGACCCGAGGTGAGATTTACTTGCATCCCCGTGGATCAACAACTTGTCCACTATGCTAGTTACCTCGTTACTGGTTTTGTTCTCTTTTCTCGTTTCCGTGTTCCGGCATCCCTGTGATCAAATCACACTGTGTCTGGCCAGACGATGATGGATACCGTAACACCAAGAGGGCCCGAGAATATCTCTCCATCGTCGGAGGAGCAAATCCCAATCTTGAGCTATCAAGTTACTTGACACACTTTTCCATGAACCCGTAAGCCGCCGTAATAGCCACCCATTTACGGATGACGTTTAACAAACCCCAAAGTTCATGAAGCAAGCATGAAGAAACTCGATACTCTCATGGTCCAAGGAATCATGCAAACGTTAACCATCTATGTGTTATTTACCATTAACTTGTGACGAATGAATCTCATAGCATAACATCAAACCGGGTCGATTCAACACAAATGTTTTCTTAACATTGTGCCCTCAACGTTGCTGGCATAGACATGCCCATGATCAGGAAAACGGAACCATCATGCAACACTTGAGCTAGTCTTAGAGGCCAAACTAGGAATACTTCTTACCGTTTATTATTCCACACGTGCATATGAGTCTTCCTCCGAGCCTCGTGGATATTGTAGACTCGAGAATCATTGTAGTTATAGCATGGAACATAAACATAATTATGAAATCGGAGATAAATAATATCATTTATTATTGCCTCTAGGGCATATCTCCTACAGACTCCCACTTGCACTAGAGTCAATAATCTAGTTAATGCTAATGCACTTTATACCTATGGCATGCCAGTGTAAAAAATACTTCGCATATGGTATATCCTGATGTCCATCAGATCAGACAACTTCAGCTCCGTGTCTATCTCTGCATATCCTCGCGTTTTTACGCTTTCACAAAATTCATATTTTGTGCGGACTTGGCTTTGTATAAATGTGAATCATAGGTTGAACCTGGATTCCTCAGACTGAGTTATGGAGAAACTACCTGCAGTAGTGTCCCATTGACAAAAGCCATCTTGGAACCATACTAAGTTCATGAATGAACTATATGATTCAACATCTTGTTTGTCGCTTCTAAAGCGTCAACATACTTAGTCATTTGTTATAGAATTCGCCACAGTATCATGTTGGGAACAATTTCCAACTACCGTGCCACCATATTGTGTATTACACAAAACCCTTAACTTAAATCGAAAATCGCATGGAGAAAAGATGAAGACCGTATCGATGTAACATTTTACAACGAACTCTTCATGATCTCCGCTTGCGAGAAAACATATCATCAGTACTTACCCTAGTACTCAATGACATCTTTCACTTTGTCCCATGATCAGTACTTTGATCACTTTAGTATCCATACTCGCAACATCTTGGGAGTATTGGACATATCTGGTTGTTTTACATACCATGGAATACATGATTACTCCAAACACAAAAGTGTGTGGAATCTGCATCATGTATTTTGCTCATCAGTGTTTTGGGACACTGATTCTTGCAAAAACTCTTTCCAGGTTACTTCGGCAAGAATCACTCCTTGTCGTTCTTAGTGCTAAATGGTTTTAGCATCTTGTCAGTATGTATTATTGCTTAGCCCTATTAGGTAAATCTATCTCCATAGATCATCATGCCTAATATCAAGGCTATTTAGCCTAAGCACTTCATCGAAAAACTATTTTCAAATGAAGTCCTAATTCGTGTCAAGAAATTTATTTCCAATTACCAATGTGTCAAGCACACAAGGTTTTTAGAAATATTATTGCGCTCCCACTTAATTTCTTGAATTACAAGCATCTTCGTTACCCATTGATGAAGTCAAAACCCCTTTTGAGCATTTCATCAAAACACGAAGATTCCAACTCCATTTTGCTCTCTTCTGTCCATTGCTGGAACTCTGAAGTTTGCATCCTTACTAGCATCCTCTGGATCGACAAATTATTTTGAACTGTATCACATACAAGTCCTAGGTTTCATTTCCATTAGATGGAAATCCTTTTGTCATCCATGTTTCATATCTCAAGATTGTAATATGTATTTATTGGTAGTTCTACCCGAACCGACTTTAAGCATTGCTACGATGAAACAACCTCATCGTAGTCAACTCCTTGAACTTGTTATTGCAACAAGTCGATATTTATGGATAAACATTTTTATCCGTATCAGTTTTAAGTTCCATAAATATTCGTTAGACTCTAAGTCTTCCGAAAGGTGTATCAAGGTTTTAATCTTGAATCACTTATATGGAAACTAACTCGGTTTGTATTGGCATTTAGCCAATTCTGGAGTCAGGGCCGATCAACGCTTCCTTGTGTATCATAGGTATACTGTTGTTCAACAACAATATCTCGTCTGCGCACCTGAGAGGTTTGCACGAGCCTTGCCTACGTGGTTCAGCTGCAAGTTCGACCGAAGTCCATACATTTTATTGTAGAGACTTCCGTATCAGTCGCAGTAGGAAACTCTAGAATTACTTCCAAGGTTCCTTTCCTTTGACCTGATGACGAAGATACTGTTATCTCGTTGAGTTTGCACTGTCTTCCCACTCACCCTTTTTGAAAAAACCATTCTCTTTAAAAGCATACCGTTTCGTGGCAAAACTATTTGCCTCGGTATAGTGGTGGGGGAATACCCAATGACTTGGGATAACCTACAAAGTAGCACTTGTCTGATTTGGAATAGGTCTGTAACCTTTACACAAACCCCATATTCCAAATGTTTAAGAAAAGATATAACATGGTTGGGCGTACCATACCATGGTGTCATTTCAACAGACCCGACGGAGCTCTTTTCAGTGTAAAATCCGCAGTCTCTAAAGCATCACTCTTTAAAAGGGATAATGGCAATTTTATTTATGTCATCTTTGATCTTACCATGTCATAAATGGTTCGATTACATCTCCATGGACTTTTCACTTGCAGTGGTGTTCCGGGAGGTGCAAGTTTATGAAACCCCTTTCACAACTCATCAGACGTTCGCTAAACTTGTAACTCAAATATTCCTTTCTGCAATCAAATTGTAGAAACGTAATTTTCTTGTTACAATTACTTCTACTTCATTTTTGAAAACCTTTCGAATGATTTCAAAAGATCCAGACTTACGTCTCATCAAGTAAATATCCATATATCTACTTGAGTCATTTCTGAAGATAGATAAATCCACTATTAACAACACTTATCGGACTACACACATCAAATGTATGATCACCAATAAGTTTGTTGTTCGTTCCTTATGGCCTGTGAACGGTATTTTAGTCACTTCACTTTTCGGAGGAAAGTTGCAAGTGTCAGATGATTCAAAATCAAACGACTTCAAAGTCCATCATAATGGAATTTTCCATGCGGGTTTCTCCAATGTGACCAAATGTAGTGCCACACTTGTGTGGTATTCTTTTAGTCTTGCGACATTTAGCGTCAGTGTTATGGATGTATCATATTACCATCAATATTCATAACATACATACCATCTTGGATGGAAGCATGGCCCTTCATGTTATTCATAATACTTAACAACAATTGTTGTTTTTATGAACAATTATTTTGCAACAAACATTGTGCAGTGGGCTAGAGTGTATGAAACTCTAAAATGAATTATGAAAGTAAACCCAGAGGTATTGTATTATTATCAATATTCATAACATGCATCTCATTCATAATGAAAGTATGGCCCTTGTGTTATTCATAACATCGAACATAAAAAGTTCTCTTATGAACAACCTTCTTGCAAGATACCTTATGCAATGGGCTAGAGTTTGAAAAACTCTAAATGAATTATGAAAACAAATACAGACGACAATACACCGGTATAGTAACATTTACTATGTTCCCTGTGTATACCTTAACCTCATTTTTGGCTAGCCTTTTAGGCCATAGTAGCTCTTACATTGATTCGTAACAGAATGCAATCAAGCGGGTATCTTTGTGATTAACTCACAATACCCAAGAATTAGTGATTAACATGTTTAACCATAATTCCCAAGAACTATATCTTTGACCAGCCTAACTTGACCAGCCTCTAAAAGGTTTTACGTGGCTTCTAAGGTTTCGAAACAAACCGAAGCTACCTACGTCCATCATCAAGTATGATAATTCAAGTTGCTAGATTAACATCTCGGGATGTATGAAGCACGAGATAATAAAATCTCGAACCCCATACTAAACTTCGTCATACGCATGACCCCCGTGCAGATCATATCTACAATGCCCTTTCATCTGCGAATTTCATCTTTCTTTTGACTACGGCAGAACCCAAAGAACTGATAGCACTTCCATGATCAATCAGGATCAGGGATTGCCAGAACTTTGTCAAATTCCACCATACTGTCTCGTGATTGAGCAAACGCAAATTCTAGGGAAGCAACAAGAACGTCGGGTAACAGATTTCATCTGTCACCCGCATAAATAATTTTCAGTAATAGATCTCATCTACTCAAAAATTATATTATGCAATACCCATACATCTCCATGTATTCTAGATCGTAACCTGCATCTACGCATAGCACGGCTCTTGATGCCACTGTAGGGTAACGCAGCAGAAAACAAAAAATTTCTGACCTACGCACCAGCCCAGGACCACTATGGAGACTGCATACATGGTTTGATCTTTTTCGTTACCGACTCGTAGCGCAGCGGGAAGTAGAGTCGATGACGAACGGCAGTGCTTATCCCCGCAGCTAGGATTTACAACCTCCCAACTGCGAGGATGTATACCCTCATCTGCTCCTCAGACAACCCTCCGGGAGGCGGTCGAACGCCCCCCCCCCCCTCCCCGGACGGTGTCACGGACAACCCTTCGGGAGGACCTTCGAAACTCGAACGGTCACTCGGACAGCCCTTCGGGAGGACCTTCAAAACTCAGACGGTCACATGGACAGCCCTTCGGGAGGCACTCACGAACTAAGACAGAAACTACAATCTCTCTACAGAGTTGCACACATACGGTGTCATCTATCCGGCAGGGCTTCGCCGTCCAGAACTAGTTCCTGCCGGAACCCAGACAGCCTTACGGCTCTACGAAACTCTTTTCGTGGGAGAGAGAGAGAAGAAGCCAGATAATGCATGGCATGTGTATGAGAGCAAGGGATGAGTCTTTAGGCAGCCCCCTCCACCCCTATTTATAGGCCAAGCCCAAGGGTGGCTTCTCCAAGAAGCCAAGGGGATAATACCAAAAGGCCCTCAAGGTGGCTTCTCCAAGAAGCCAAGCGAAAATCACTTTCACTATTCATGATGACATTTTTCAGCATCCGTTCGAACTGAAAATATTTATGTGGGCTCAGAACATTTCTAGTACCCACTAAAATAATTTTCAACGCGTTCCGAAACAATTTCGGTTTAGTGATTTTCATCTGCGCAAAGCAAACAAGAATGCGTTTTACTATTCATGAAGACAATTTTTCGCGTCCATTAAATCTGAAAATATTTCTGTGAGTCTTAGATTAATTCCAGTACCCACTAAAATGATTTTGGATTTGATCTGAAACAATTTCAGATTAGTGAATTTCATCTGCGAAAAACATTTGAAGTGGTTCCGGCAGCTCGCGAGCATATCCGGTTATTATCCCGAAAAATTCCAGAAAGCTTCCAGAATGATTCTGGCACCCTCCAAGAATTATCAGGCATGTGCCGAAACCAATTTGACTTAACAGTATCCCCTGAAACAACTTTTCAGTTTCACCGAAACTCATCCGATGATCTCTCTCTGCGGAACCTTTTCCGGTGTCCGAAAGTTTTCCGGTGTCCGAAACTTTTCCGGTGATTTTCTCTCAGACTCCTTGTCTAGTATTCAACAGATAGATGACCCTTAAGCGTGTGACCCTATAGGTTCAGTGAAGTATAGACATGACCCGGAACCCCTTCCGATCAATGATCAACATCGGAGCCGTGGACACCCATATTGACCCCTATACCCACACGAATGAATATTCGAGTGAACCTCCAGTTGCCGTGTGCTATTCCCGTTGCTTCGCGATATGTTACAAAGACCCGAGGTGAGATTTACTTGTATCCCCGTGGATCAACAACTTGTCCACTATGCTAGTTACCTCGTTACTGGTTTTGTTCTCTTTTCTCGTTTCCGTGTTTCGGCATCCCTGTGATCAAATCACACTGTGTCTGGCCAGACGATGATGGATACCGTAACACCGAGAGGGCCCGAGAATATCTCTCCATCGTCGGAGGAGCAAATCCCAATCTTGAGCTATCAAGTTACTTGACACACTTTTCCATGAACCCGTAAGCCGCCGTAATAGCCACCCATTTACGGATGACGTTTAACAAACCCCAAAGTTCATGAAGCAAGCATGAAGAAACTCGATACTCTCATGGTCTAAGGAATCATGCAAACGTTAACCATCTCTGTGTTATTTACCATTAACTTGTGACGAATGAATCTCATAGCATAACATCAAACCGGGTCGATTCAACACAAATGTTTTCTTAACATTGTGCCCTCAAAGTTGCTGGCACAGACATGCCCATGATCAGTAAAACGGAACCATCATGCAACACTTGAGCTAGTCTTAGAGGCCAAACTAGGAATACTTCTTACCGTTTATTATTTCACACGTGCATATGAGTCTTCCTCCGAGCCTCGTGGATATTGCAGACTCGAGAATCATTGCAGTTATAGCATGGAACATAAACATAATTATGAACTCGGAGATAAATAATATCATTTATTATTGCCTCTAGGGCATATCTCCTACACCAAGCAAAACAGCCAACAACGCAACAAGCTCTTGCTCTTGAATATTTTCTAAAGTTAGGAGCACGGAAGCATGTGAAGGATGATATCACTTGATACTCTCCCCCAAAATGAACGACAGAAAGGAGATTTCTCCTTAATCTACGCTGATAATTTTAAAACATCAATTATATTGCGTTGTACGGAGTAATCAGAAAATGGTTCGGCTCAGTACGTAGAACTTACTACTAATATAAGGCCTGAGGACAAAGGTTATGCTTCCGATTTACAGTTTGCTACTTAAATAGCAAATGATTCGGCTAAGCACGGTCGAGCAGGATCAACGTTAGCCAACTATTTCCTCCGTTTCTAAATATAAGGCTTTTTAGAGATTTCAATAGGCACTACATACGGATGTATGTAGATAGATTCACTCATTTTGCTCCACACGTAGTTCGTATCGAAATCTCTTATATTTAGGAATGAAAGGAGTAATAATGTATGCCCGCAAGGGGGAAAAGGCAACCACTGTTGCCTGTGATTGCACCGCAAAACCTGCTTTCCAATTCATTCATCAAAAAAGAAAAAGAAGTAAGCTTCGGTCCGGCCAAATTCCGGACCAAGGTAAATTTAGGATGCAACTACTGTTCCTCCGGCCGTCACACGCTGCACCAAAGTGGGTCAGAAGTACGTACGTAGTACCACAGTATTCCGCTGATACACCAATTTCTTCAGCTCGTATCCTTTTGCATTAACTACCTGCGACACAGATCTCATGCTGCTACTACGGTCCAGATAATATGAGCAAATGCGGGCACGTGCCATACCGCCGCTTCTAGTTCAGAGACGAGAGCTTCAATGTTATTTCCAATAGATTATTGTTGCAAATCAAGCTTTTGACATTTTATTTGTTTTGGCTTAAAACACTGCAAGAGCACACTATTATTTCATTCCCGCATCATCTATGAAAAACCATATTACTTATCCATTAACTGGTAGATTGTAGAAAAAAGGTGGATGCATTGGTTCTACCTTCAGAACAATAACATGCATTTCAAATTCCATTACTTGATTCATTTCATCCAACTGCTGTAGTAGCAAGAAAACAATATCTAGGAAGATCGATGGGTTTGCCATGTTAACAAGAAATGATTTCAGTTTGCCTCTCTCAAATGTGAGGGATGGCACAACAGGCGCATTGTTGCTTTTGTTTTCCAACCGAGCATTCCCTCTTTCCATTAATTTCTTAACGAAAATACAAAGTTCTGTAGTGATTACAAACGGGGCCAGGAGGTGGGAAAGAGAGGGAAGCGAGGTTGTGCATTACCATGAAACCTGCCACATGTTTTTATGTTGTTACCTGGTTGAAGGCATTGCTCGAATATGTTCGGACCGGTTCATAGTGAATACATAAACTCTGGCCTTTGGTGGTTGGATCCGGCGACAGTGGTGCCTGAGGGTCTGTCCTTCCTGAAGTTGTTGTTGTTGAAGAACCTCATCGTCCATGTGTTGTCACGAGATGGTTGGTGCGGATATGGTCATTGTTGTAGTTTGTTGATCGCGTATTTGAACGCTTTAGTTTTTTGCTTTTGCCTATGCACAAATTTGGTCTTATATGACTTTGCTATTCGTTGGCGTGTTTTGTGTGTGCGTATGTTGATGTTGGCTATGTGCATCATAGCTATGAAGATGCCAAGTGTGTGCTCATTGTGCCACCTGATGTTGTATTTTGAGCCAATTTAATTTACCCTTTATTTAAAATACTATGAAACCCACCATGAGTGCTCGAACTATAATCGCCCATTACCGTAAAAAAAACCTTGGTCACACAAAGTTTTGTATTGCAGTGCACAACTTAACAAAAGGATGCAACAAGAGTAACTATCCAGGCCAAGGAGGTAGACCAGCACCAGTCAAAGATCCAGATAACCTAAGACATAAGAACACTACTAGCAAAACGCCGCCCTTATCGTGCCGTCTACTCTTCATCGACCCACTGACACCATCTAGTCTTTTTTTTGCAGCCGTGGAAGCCACTTAGCCGCAGAGCGGACCACGGCGCCATCGACACTCTCACGGCGGGACTTCAAGAGTTGGCTCTCCGTTTGGGCACACGGCGGGCTCATCTATCAAGTACGCATCACTGCCTCGCTTATCAGCACACGAACGACTCCCTCGAACACAACCTTGTCCCCGCCTTTGAGAAGACCTGCCGAATACATCACATCATGAAAGAGCAAACAGTGAAGATAGCCTCCAGAGGTGCATTGTCGCGCATCCAAGTGCCACCAGGCATCAATTGCCAGTGGCGGATGGATCTGACATGCTGCACACACACGAAGCAAAAGCCATGTCTTGGTCGGAGAAACCCGGCAGGATTCCCGTGAAGTTCCCCTCGAACCCTAGGACTTCTCACAAACATGGAGTATCAGCACTAGAGCAGCAGCTGGGCACCACCCCCATCTCGCCGGAGCAGCTAGCACCACTGAGATTTTAGAGGCTAGACAGAGCGAGAGATGAATGAGCTCCGTAGAGTTATGCTCAACTAGTCGTTAACCCGTGCATTTGCACGGGCTAGTTACGAAATACTATCTTAGAATACCATATTGTGGAACATTGCAATGTGATATGCACAACTGCACTGATGTGACATACCGTCGGAATCTAAAAGACTTGAGACACTGGGAATTTAACATACTGCCTTGCAATTGTAACACAGCTGGCACTGTTAGTCCTTTATAACATTTATGACATACTCCCTTCATATCACAGTCGGTGACGTTTTCATATGCCTTTGATCAAATTTCCAAATCTATGCCTATGGATATTATTTCAATTATGCAAAGCTTTGTTTGGAAAAGTATTTGTAGAATCTTATAACTTCCTTTATTTGTATATACATGAAGACCATCTCAATGTCCAAAATACCACTGATGTGTGATACGCATGGAGTATTATATTAATAAAAATGAGGTATGTAACACTATATTAGTTTCCTTAATCATAAAAATTTATTTGTTTACTCTTTTAGATAACTCATTCTAGAAAGATTGTTAAGAACAAACATATATTATCTTGCTTGACACTTGATATCCTTCCGGTTAACTGAGAGAAAAGTAAGTTGCTAAATCATGCATCTTCCTTGATCAAATGTGTGAATCAATGCCGATTAATTGTCAGTACGTACATCCCAACATAACAAATTCCAAATAAGAGGAGTCCTAAACTTACAGAGAGTTTATGTCAAACATCAAGGCAAACCATATTAAGAGATGAATATGAGTACAAAGATAATCTAACGAGTGGGTAAGTATAGTACTACATCACTTATACTCGTAGATCATAAATGTTCTCCCATTTCACGTATATATTACTTGACAACTGCAATATGGTTGACGACAACTGATAAAAGACTGTCAAGTATCTTTTTAAGAAACTTGCACCGGCTAGGTGCCATGAATCAAGTGCCGACAAATTTTATTCCATAGTTACGCACATATTACATGGCAATATTTTTGTTCTATTGGAACAACAGTTGATATATAGTTCAGTATCTTTCTAAGCAGCTTAGCGCCGGTTAGGAGCCAGTAATCAATGGCTCTCCTAATCGCCGTAATGATATACTTCTCCTGGAAGAATATTCTTGTATAACTGGGGCTATCCCTCTCTTGCGAAAATTTGACGATAACTAAAAAAACTTCCTAGCGTTATGGATAAGAAGATATCTGATTCCTTTTTTGTACTACTTGGCGGACCTACCAAAGAGCCATACTGCTCGCCACAGATGACCAGCTTTCTGGGTTCAATGTGTCACAACCATATATGCCAGCGCGAAGCCGAGCCTGAGCCTCCTTGCGGCCGGGAAGAAACAGAACAGCCCGCAGATTGGATAGCGATACAAAGTGGTTGAGATGACCATGAACGATGGATGGATTCTTCCGAAAAAATAAAAGAAGAAACAAAAAGAAGGAGAACATTGGACAGCAGGTCAGCAAGGTGGCATCCATGTTAATCTCCTAAGAGAAATCACTTCTCTTTGGCATTGTGCTACTCCATGCGAAATAATTTACAGTAGCTTGGTACCTCTGAGGCCGGCCAACTTCCATTTTTGGACGTCATCTTCAATCTTGGCCCCTCTTAATAATTGTTAGTCCTTGCCTTTTTACTGATAGTCATCGGCATGCAATTTGGGAGGACATTTTCATCATGCAAATGCTCCTACTTACATAGGGTACATTCAAAACAATAAATTGCGAACACATACTTCATAATCCTGCATCGACCATCACCAAGCACTATGTTTGTCATTGGCAGTGTTGATATCTTATTGGTAGAGGGTCGAGGAGAGAAAGAACCAAAGGCAGCATGGAAATAAATGGATTGGTAGCATATACATATGATGTTCTAATTGAGAGCCAATGATAAAGATCTTGTATGACTTGAACAACCAAGTCCTTACCTTTGCAATCTCATGCATCGACATATACCAGGTTTTTCTTTTCTTTGCCTGAAGAGATATGCTTAGTTGCTGACCCATGCTTCCACTGTTTAACACAAATCTGTTGCGTACTGCTTATCTACGTATGTAACTATGGCTGGACACATGATGCGACATATCTGCAGATAGGACGACCCATGTGATCAGGCAAAGTAGCTCAGTGGTCAAATTGCGTGGTGCTGCAATCCATGCATTTTAGAGGGTAAATTGGAGAAAATAAGAAGAAAATAAGTGTATTTTGATTAAGTATAGAAACATGACCGAATTTCTTTTTTCCCAGGATTTGCACCACAAATTGATAAACTAAAAGGATTGCTTGTTCACATGCTGGTCCCCAGGCACCATATTGACGTATTAATTCAGCACCACCAGTCTTCATGAAAGTGCATAATGGATTGGATGGATTCTTGGGACGGCTCCACGTATAGGCACATGAGAGATGCAGGCTGTGTATTCCGAACATTGATGGATACATCGGTGACAAAAACCCTAATAAGAAGATGTACTTTTTTTTTTGAAAATATGACTAAAAGGATATCTACCTTCATGTGCTATGATTCTGCCAGAACGGCGCGGTGCTGTAGCAAAACGCTAGAAGAGGCATCCCGACACCGGCCTCGGCAAGGGAGCGACAACGAACTGGCTCGACGCATTGACTTGTCTATGGATAACAAATAGAAGGAGCGGGGCAAGAACAGAACCTGATGTGGCACACATGACGATCTGTCTGTTCGGTTGTTGTTCTCACAACACATGATGATCGAGGGGCTGGTGCTGCAGGGAGACTCAAAATTGGGCAACGTGTTGAAAGACGCCTGAAAGCTGGCCATCGTAATTAGGATCGCCCGCGCAAATAGATTATAGGCAAAAAGTAAAGTATTTGTAAGCAAATGAAGATATTACCTGCAAATAATCCAGCACAAATTAAACATATCTTAATTGTTCGAGGTGACCTCACCAATAAACATATCTTCACTGAAATTCAGTCATTCACATCACATGGAACATTAACTGCATTCTGAACTGAACACTGATATCGATGACATTTTTTTTGCGGAAGATATCAATGATAATTTGGTACTCTGAACTTCTGAACGTATAGCAAAAACATTAGGGAAAAAATAACATGGGTAAGAAAGCTTTGCCCTGACGTAGCAAAATATATTGATCTCCAGGGTATCATCTACTCCCTCAATTCCGAATTACTTGTCTTAGATTTGTCTAAATACGGATGTATCTAGCACTAAAATGAGTCTAGATACATCCGCATCTAGACAAATTCAAGACAAGTAATTTGGAACGGAGGGAGTATCTTGGATCGAAAGGTGTGGCTGCACTCTAATGTGCTCACACCCATTATCTCAGCCCTGTTTCGTTGGGGTTCACATAGGACTATAGGACTCTGACAGCTCACGTAACTTTTCAGTGCGTGGGTTGTGATCACCCCAAATTAGTCCATCTTGGATTGCTGTGATTACTCCATCTTCGATTGCTTGGGAGTGAAACACATCCATTACTATACCATAATAAAATCAATTAATCAAGTAAACTACTGCTGAACCATATCTAATGCCTAATGGCAATGCCAAACCTGGAGGTGGGAGCCGCTGATCTTAAAATCATGGATGTATCAATTGAGGTTGAAGAAACCCATCCTATCACTGGAACCGATCAAGAGCTCTCCATCCTGAAAGAGCGGTCAGCTGATAGAGTCGCCCCCTCGCGCCCGCTAGGCTCCCGCTAGGGTTCCTCCCCGCCGCCGGCGGGCCCTAGGCCGCCGCCGCCGCCCGCCCCGCGCGGCGCCCCGCTCCCCCGCGCCCGCTTCCCCGCTCCCGTTCCCCCGCTTCCGCCGTCGCTCCGCACGCGGGCGCGCTCCGCTCCGCCCCTCCTCCCCCTTTCCCCTCCTCCTCATCCAGCCGCCTCCGCCATCTCCCCGGGAGGCGGCCGGGGCGGCGTGCCCCCCTCCCTCCTCGTTCGCCCACCGTCGTCCCTCCCCCCGCCGCCGCCGGCGGGCGCCCCCGTATCTGGCCGGGTGGTGTCCGCGGCGGCGGGTTGTTCCTTCCCCGCGCGCGCTCCTCCTTTCTGGGGTGGGGGGACGCGGCGGTGCTGCTCGGCCGGTGGCGGTCCGGTGGCCTGGTGCGGTGGCCGGCGGCGCTCGCCGTGGTGGTGCCGCCTCTTGGTGGCAGGGCGGTCCGGTGGTGCTGGTCGGCCGGCGGCATGCCCCCGGCCCAGATCTGGGCCCGTAGGGTCCTGTTTGGGTCCTTGCGGGCCGACTCCGGCACGACCGCGACGCCCTCTGTATGGGGAGGCAGGGAGCGGCTTGGACTGGGACAGTGACGTCGGCGGCATGCCAGCTGCTGCGCGGAGGCGGGAGCTGTCCGGGCCTTGAGGGCCCGGCCGGGCCTGTGGTGCCACGGGCCCGGTAGGCTCCTGCTATGGCGTCCGGTCGGCTACCGTCGTGGACGGTGGAGGTGGGGCCCTCCCGTATGCCGACGGTGCTGCTGCACTAGTCCCGGCTCCTCTTCTTCGTTGTGTAGGCCATCTTCGCGGTGCTGTGGTGAGACAGCGTGGGAAGCTTCGTGTCCGTGTTGGCGCTGGGTGGTGGTCGGTTTGGTGGTGAACTCTGAAGTGCCTGAGGTAGAGGATGGGATCGGGAGAAATCCCTGTTGGTTTGGCCGACACCGACGCGGTGGCGCTTGAGGGTGCCGCCAGACCTTCCTGAAGGGCGTCGGGGCTACCCTTCCTCTCTCCTCGCCGCGTACCGGGGGAAACCCTTGGCAGCAGCGTCGTCATTGTCGCGTTCCTTCTTGGAGGTGTTGATTGGTACCGGCACTTCGGAGTCTCGGAGCTTGGTGGGCATTCTCCGGTGGACGCAGCGGTTGCGTGGCTTCTTCATTTTTGTTGATCCGCCGTTATCGGCATTTGTTTTTTTTCCTTTTCTTTTTCTTTTCTTTTGGGCGTGCTTGTGCTGCTTCCGCCCCAGCATCTATCGTTCGTTGAATGTATCGGATGGTTGCTTTGGAATACAAAGCGGGGGGAAACCCTTTTTCTCAAAGAGCGGTCAGCTGGGACTCTCCTTAATGACGGCAGGCCTAGGAAGAGAGGACAAGGGACACGACTATACAAGACAGCAGCGGCTTATCAAACTTGTGCCGTTTTGTGGTACAGATCGTCACGACATAGCATGCACAGATCAAGGACAAATCAGCCGCGGCAATGACGTGAAGAGAGGTTGCGTGCGCCTCCTGCAGTTAAAGAAGCGAGAGGAGGAAGGAGATCAGCTAAATAGAATTTCTATCTTTTATGCTTTCAAAAGATTGGAGGTGACGTGATCGAAGTACACGGGTTGAACCAAGGGATAAAAGGGCTACGTGAGAGATTGGGTCATGTCTAGGACGTACGTGAGAAATAGAGAGAGAGAGAGAGATGTGAGATTGAACCAGGAAAAAAAATACAAAAGATACATGAGAGGTTGGGTCAGATTTTTTTATTGATATGGAAATTTTTAGGATTGATCTACACCGTAATAACTCGGCCCCACCAGATTAACGGCTCCTAATTACTGATTAACGTGGGAATTTTTAAGAAGTGCCTAATTAGTATAGAGGTATAGATAGATAGATAGATAGATAGATATAGATTGTTCACAATAGTATGGCCTTTTTTTTTTGGTTGAGGAACCTCATCTTAAACAACATAGGCAGTCCCGGTTTTACCCCTAGGACAGGTACCTTCACAAGTCGAAATTGGCCCTGCTTTTTTTTTTTTTTGCTACTCATCGGATGCAGAAGAATAGGCATCTCATAATCATCTGATGAACCGTAAAAGGCCTTTAAATTAATTTTCATCAATGTGAGCAGATGGCTGATTGTTGAATGATGTTGTTCTCTGTTTTTCTTAAGTTACACTTGTGCAGGACCAAAATGTAGTCACGTGCACTACGGTAGTCACAATGGACACAAACGAAAACTGTTAATGTCCGATGTGGCCACAAAATGAAAACCGTCAAGGCACGACCGAACATATGATATGTGAACCCACATCAGATTGGGTTGTTTCCCGCGCGCGATGGGGCAGCCACATCTGCGGCTAACGTGCGATGAGCCTTTCAACTGTGACCAATATAGATCCCTGCAATAGTAATATTATTCATTTCAAATCCAAAATCTTAAAAGATAACTAAGAAATGTGTAGTCAAAGAATACTTTCTTCTTGCCTCTGCATGTACTTAAATAAGATGGCGAAGTGGTACAGGAGACGCTCCTCACTCTCTGGATAGTGCCATGGACCAACTACTCACACGACTGGCTAGGTAACAGCCAGCTACGACGTCGACAAGTGGCTATGTGAACCAACAACCAAGAGAATTTGCAGAAACATCGCCATGGCAAACGAACAAAGGGATTGTTTGTCCACAGTCGAGACGCCTCCTCATTGGCGGAAGAGATGGAGCAGGCGGCCAAGAAGTTTGAGTTTAATTCCCGGCCCCTCCTATTCCAATGTGACTCACGCCCACTGGTTGTGGAGTGTTGCGATTGATTTCTTTATGAATAAATAATAAATAATGATGGTCGATTCTTCCTCGTGTACCAGCGGAACCAAACGTGACTAACATGCCTGAGGACCGGGAGCGACGGCTTATATATTGCTCCATGCACGCTTGCGTATATATTAGTTCTAGATGCATTTGGCAGATTGTTGTTATTATTACTCACATAGAGAGACACTAGCAGGTAGTGCACGGCGGCACGCCGCGCCACATGAATTTGTAAACTATTTGTTTTTTTAATATTTGATAACTCGTCCCAAGACTTGATTCATTGCAAAGTTTTTCATACAAGAAAATAATACATCTAGTTGGTACATGCATAACTGATCTACAGTAGATAGTGATAGTGGCTACTGGACACAGAATTATGAAGTTTTTGTTCTCTTTTTAGATAAGATGTTGATTGTCCAACTGGGTTTGTTTCAGTGATGTAGTGGTAAAGAGATGAGGCTAGTTCTTATGCTTTTGTTCTTGGTGGTTTGTTCCGTGTGTACACAATGTTGAAGTTGCTTTCATTTCATTCAAACTTAGTCCGTTTTGAATTGATGAATGTCCTAGATCTCGATGGATTGCAACATATCTTGAAATTAGAGATTTTTTTTTTAAGAATCCTTGTTTGCCTTGATTTCTCTGACAGAATATAAAGTGGACATGAGAGCTACTTTGTTTGTTTGACAAGGTTGTAAACTTAGACACATGTATCTTTATTTCTTTTCAAACAAAGTGTTTAAACTAAAGTTCTTGTTTTTTGCTCGACCATTACAATGGATTCGGTGCAGTAGAGGAGCGAAAGATAAATAGTACCGAAAGACAAAAATCAACAGATCTATACATTATTTACTGGCAGAATAAGTTTTAATTAATCAAAACCAACATAAGTTGAGGTGGGAGGAAGAAATAATTGGCATGTGATTCACTTCATATGAAAAACAAATCGAGGCTAGGCAGTGCAAAAAAAAAGCAGAATCAACTAATCGATCTGCAAGGAAATCAAGGAGTTGACTTATCTCTGTGTCTGAATGCAAGAGTGCTCGGTGAACGGATTGATATTAGTCAGTCTAAAGGAGTTGATGCCTTGTGTCCCAGTTTGGGCGTGAGCCAACCTGCAAAAAAAAAGTAAGAATTATCTTGTTTTTTTAAAGAAAATAGGTTATTTTCTGCTTGAATACTAACTTCACAAAATTGCCGCCCAGCTCAGTGCACTTTCATGACCATGCCATTTCTCCTTTTTCCATTGCTCTTCTTTTTCTTTTCCATTTTCTAGCACTTGAAAGGACCAAAGTGCCCTTGATGCTATCTAACCTTAACTGATGTGTGTTGACTGGTTGGATAGGATTGCTCTCGGGCTAGCTCATTGCCGTACCTCACTGCTGCTTGCGCAAGCCACCACATCTCTCCGCCATAGCTTGCCCACGCATATGTGAGCAACCGTAGCTCCACCGCCGATGGCCCACGCCTTACTGATTCCTGCGCGAGCCACTGCGGCTCATCGCCGGTGCTCGTCCATGTCTGCAGGCGCCGGCGCAGCTAGTCCTCGCCTCGCGGATGCCTACACAAGCCACCGCATCTCGCCGTGGGTTCTCCCCCATGCCCGCGCGCGACAGCACAACTGTCCGCGGGTGCTTGCCCTCCCCTTCGCGCATCGGCGCAGATCGCCCTCCCCTGCTGGAGAAGCATTCTAGTGGCGAGGCTGGTGCTGAAGAGAAGGTGGATGCCTTGTGCAGGTCCTGAGCAAGTGGCTTAATGGCAGCAATGACCGGAGGAGGAGATGGATGCGTGTGCAGGTCCTGAAGGTGTTGAATGCAAGCAACATGTAAGTCACATTTATTGTAGTCTTTTGCTTGAATATGGATTGCAATTTGGGAATTACATCAAGAATAACATGTCACTTTTAGTTTCACAGCCAGGATGAACTGAGCGACAATACGACAAATGAATAATACCGCAAATTTCAGTCCATAAGCTACTTGTTGCAATTTGTTTTGTTGCACTTGCTGTAGCTTATTCAAAGACAACAATGGAATTGTAGGTAGAAGTGGCAAAAGTATGTAGACCTCAAATATCTGTACATTGGCGTGGGAGAGATATACAAACACTTCAACCATAATAGATGAATATGAAATAAGTTCACATCTGCCAGAAAACCGTGATGAGTTCACCTAATGAGTTCATAGCTAAAACTAAAATGAGTTCACAACGCAGGATATATATGAGCTCACCGCTGATATAAGCTCACGGCTCAGAGAAATTGGAGAAATTGAAGAAATTGAGTTCAAATAGAAGAAATCTACATGATGAAATAAGTCTGGAACTCCGTGATTGGAACTTGGTTTATGTTTAATAATATGAATGTGTGCATCATTTGATGCAGAGGCCCGGGTAAACCCTTTTTTGAAATAAAATATGTGTAACATGAATTTCATAGGGATAAATAAGCTAATTTGTAGCTTTCTCTTTGGTATAAGCTTCTTTGTTGGATATGTGGCGTTGGAATAAGACTAATGTTACACAACCCAATAAGAATGAGACTAATGTTACACAGCCCAATAAGCGGTATGTGATAGCAGACCTTCTCTGTGTCGACGGGCCATATTAAACTCATCTTTGTCCGAGAGGATAGTTGAGTGATTTAGAGACGTACTAAACAATTCTCTCCTCAGAGAAGAAATTCCCAACTCCACAAATAGTTGATGTTCTTCCAGGTCGCTGCAGTGATGGAGTCAATTCACTGGTACAACACCGGCATGAGCACAAAGGCAACTGGCCGGCTGTCATATGCCCATGGCAAAAAAATACTAATTACTTCATATTTCTTGATGTAATTTCAGTGATGACTTCTGGGTAGAGCCAGGGCGGCTTACTGGCGTTGTCAAGAGTAGCGCTGCCACTGAGTCGCTGAATCTACCTATTACTTGCAAGTAGTGGAGCACACTAACTCATTCAGATCCGTAAGCATCTTTTGTTTCCTTCTTTTTGGTTGTTTGAATCGTTTGATTCCACTTTGTTTTCATTGAAAATAAAAGCTACCACCAGTTAGATCGACCTGTGATGATAATATATGTGATTAATTTACGTTTGTCATCCTCATGTTCTTGTACGATTAACATCTACCACTAAATCATCTATTTTTGGAATGAAATTTAACTAATGTATATATACTTTTCTGTCAGGTAGTCTGATTGTTTAGCATCTGTTGGTATGAATAACATAGTTTTCTATTTCATTAAATAATTAAGATTTTTTCTTATAGACCACAACAGTATATCCGCTGAGAATATGTGACAGAATTGTTGCTTTTTATCTGAATTTTTTGTCACCATGGCTATATAGTAATAAAATGAATCTATTAGGCAGTGTTCTATCTGATGGAGACAACTTCTGATGCTACCATATATATTTTTGACAACAAGGCTCATGGCACAGATAGACTAAAACTTCTTCCTGGAAAAGAAGCAATAGAGAAAGTTAATTTGCTAGATTTGAAAATCGCAACCTGTTATTTTAGTGTTTAGTGAATTGAATGCATCATCACAAACGCGAGTTTTTTGTCTAATTAGATAATTAATGACATACATGATCAAATACACTGGGTGAGCTATGTGGTCATCACTCTAGTACTCAATGCAAGCACCAAAATAAATTATATTGAGTCTAGTTTTGTATAGAAAACCCAACTGATGAGGCTAGCATAACTTCCAAAAGTCAATCTTGACAGGTACTCCCATACTACTAACCTGGAAAAAAAATGAAAAGAAGATTACTAAAATTATGAAGCAAACAATTAAGCAAAAGAGAAGTTTTCTCCAACTAGATTTTTTTCTTTCTAATTACCAATAGAGAATTAATTATGTCCTTGCTAAGCCCAACTGGTGAAGCGAGTATAACTTCCAAAAACCAGTGTTGGCATGAACTCCTAAACTACTAACCTGAAAAAAGCATATCCATATAGAGATGAGAGCCGAAAAACCTTTAGCCAAAATCAGTAGCAAAAAGAAAATCCATATAGAGATGGCAAGTGGAAGTTCTTTATAGTGAGAGTTGGGAAAAAAACCTGCGTATTGTGGTGACTAAATTAGCTACAAAATATGACCAAGCTACCACATTAATGCATGCCTAAAGAATACATCTGGAAACAAAGGATGATGAATTCAAGTGTGACATACATATCACATATCAATACCTAGTATCTTATTATCAGAATGCATCCCAATCCATGATGATCCCAGCAACAGCTCCAAAAATGGCAATCCTGTGTGGATAGTATATACATACTCAATTCACAGTGCAATTTACTGTATATTTAATATCATGTGTTCATCATATAGTACCCCATAAGGCTAACAAATCTACATTAGATTTATTTAGTACAAGAGCAGATTTTGCGAACACTAGTAGAAAAAGGACCTATAGTCCCGGTTCGTAAGGGCCATTAGTCCCGGTTTTTGAACCGGGACTAAAGTGTCGGTACTAATGCCCTAAAACTTTAGTCCCGGTTCTTGCACAAACCGGGACAAATGGGCCTCCATGTGGCCGGTGCGGCGAGACCAGGCAGGAGGCCCTTTGGTCCCGGTTAGTGGCACCAACCGGGACCAATAGGCATCCACGCGTCAGTGTTTTAGGTGTTGGGGTTTTTGTTTTTTTTGAAAGGGGGGGGGGGGTTAGGGTGTTTTCGGGGGTTAATTTAGGTGTTTCATATATTGTGTTAGCTAGCTAATTAATAGAGAGAAGTGTCCTCTCTTATCTCCGTGCTTGGTCGACGCTACGTACTATACGTATAGAGAGGACTGGACACGCTAGCTAGTAAGCAAATGAAGGAAACAGAAGATCGTCATGAACATATGCATATAGAGAGAAGTGATATCGACCACCTCTCCTTCTCTGAGAGATTGGTCGAACAACAAGTTCTCGTATATCTATCCGACGCTACGTACTGGCTACATATATACAATATAATTATCTCTTACAATATAATCTCCTAATTCCAAATGAACTCAGGGTCCACATGGCATTCTCCGTCTTTAGCTATCATGTGGTCAAGAAAGAATGCCGCCAATTCCCCTTGAATTCGTCGCATACGATCTGGTGGTAGGAGTTCATCCCGCATTCGAAATATCTAATTTGAAGAAGGGGGTCAATACATATATATGAATAAATGAAACTGAACACAAATGATGGAAATAAAATAAAATTGTGAATATTATTATTTACGCACTTCATATTGTTTGTCAGAGTAGCCCCGCTCACAGGCCGTGTGGCGGATGGACTCGCAAATGTAGTATCCACAATAATCATTCCCTTGTTCCTGCCACAACCACTTTACAAGAAATAGAGGTCAATCAAACTGATAATTAGCAAGCATGCTAAATGGTATTGATGAAACTAGCGCTTGAATCACTAGGAGATGCGTGGAACATTCTACTATAGTACTTACTTTCGGGTGTCTAAATTGCAGCTTCTTCGGCAGTACCGGAGTTTTTGAGGTGAATTTTTTCCAAACCCTGCCAGCAGACAAAGAAAACAATTACTTGATATCAGCAAATGAACAAAGTTGCCGACATGGTGCGATAATGATCGATTTAACATACTTCTCTAGCATTTCAGTCATGTCCGCATACTCCATGGGATCTTTTCATCTCGAGCCTAAGACGGTTACTAGGCCCTGATCGGAGGTGGATGTTTCTTTGCTTTCACCCCTTCAAAGAAGTTATCCACTTCGGCTTGCATGATCTGCGTGTTTTCCTCCACGGTCCTCTCGTATGGTAACTTCTCTGGAGTCTTGGGAGAAGGACCGTATTTGCATTGCCTCCCGGCTCTAGCTCTGCTGCTAGACGCCAGAGCAGACGGAGCGGCTGCGGCTGTCTTTCCTTTCTTACGAGGCGGAGGCGAAGGACTACGACGCGCCGGAGCAACCGGAGCAGCAGCGGGTCTCTTGATCCGCCCTTGCTGACGAGGCGGAGAAGGAGGAGGCTGGCTGCTCAAGCGCGCCGTCTCAGGCGGAGAAGGAGGCGGAGTACCGCCACGCGTTGGAGAAGGAGGCTGAGTGCCCTGATCACTCGCCGGAGGAGGAGGCGAAGGAGGAGGCTGAGTGCCCTGATCACTCGCCGGAGGAGGAGGCGGAGGAGGATATATTAGTGGAAAACGTAGAACTAGAAAAGCATCACGAATGATGACCGTTTTCTCATGACGTTCTAGAAACTTGTTAATACATGATGGATTTCTCGTGACGTTCTAGAAAATCGTCACGAACGAGGACAATTTTCTCTTATCCGTCACAAAAAACGTCATGGATCAGCAGGATGTGACCGCACTTCAAAAAAGTTGGCCCTTTTATGATGGACGTCGATGAGCCGTCACAGACACGGTCACAAATCAACTTGTTGGTCTATTCTTTTTCTTTCTTTATGCACAATCCGGACCGTCACCGATGGCTCTTGCTGACGTGTCATGTATGGTTCCTTTGTTGGACCATATGTCAGTTGAATGTCTAGTCATCAACATCAGTACAGAACTTAAAAATAAATGGAGGACGCGCCAGAAATTTTGAGAGAGCGCGCGTGGACATGCAAAATTTTGAGTCGCCAACGCGGCCCATTGCAAAATTTTGGAGTCAGACTATTTAACCCACGGTCAATGCCCATCTAACCTAAACCCCATTCTCTCCTCCGTTCCCTCCGCCGCCACAACTGCCCACTCCAGATTCCGGCGATTCCGGCGGCTATCGCCAGCGCGGTGCACACCGCCAAGCTCGCCTCGCTCTGCTCCATACTCCCCTGTAGCAAGATTTTCCCTTCCCGGCCTCTACCGCTCGCCAATAACCCACACCCGTACTAGGGTTTCGGCCTCTGGCATCGCCTTCCTCGCCGGCGCATCTCCGGTGACTCTTCTCCATTGCCTACAGCGCCCCCTCGCGCGCCCTCGCTTCCCGATGGCCCACCTCCAGCAAGGCAGCGTGGAGGACCTCCTCCCGCAGGATCCACGGACGCGGCACACCTTGTGGACGCCGGTCCCGGACGAGGGCAGTCACGGCGGCCTTGTCCTGCTCGACGACGGTGGCGGCGAACGCCGGTGCTCCTCCTCGTCGACCTCCAGGGGGAGCGTCGGTACAGCACAAGCACAAGCATGCCCAGCCGCTGAACCCCCATTCTTCACCCATCCAATGGCGTACATGATGTGCTCCTCCTTGATGCGGCTGTTCCCAGCGAGCTCTCTTCACCGGAGGAGGCAGAGCAGCAAGTCAAGCACCCCCTTGGCCTCCTATCCTGCAGCGCGTGAACGACCTCACCATCGGCTGCGTTCTGCCCTCCTAGCATGGTGAGCTTCTCCCATCTCCCCCTTTTACGCCCAAATCTGGATGATTCTTGCACTCTGAATATGAATCATATTTTTGTTCAGTTTAGAGGTGGATTCAATTGCTGAGATGAACATGTGAGCTTGATTAGTTGCTGTCGTGGATCTGGTTCTCTTGCACTATTACACATACTTTAATCTGGGCAAGTTAATGCTAATCCATACAGTATGATATAGCTATTTTTTTCTAACATGCACCAATCTTCATGTTGCTTTGGTACAGATCTTTTGGCAATTAATTTGGAAACTTCAGCCTCTTAGATATAAATTCAACTGCGACTTTGTATCTCGCCAGAATGGACTTGTTTTGCATATGCGTGTATGTAGTACTTAAGAAAAAACCTAATGATTAACCAAAACAATGTCTAATTATTAACTGGAAATAGCAATAAACTTGGATGTCATATAAAGTGCGTAAATATCAAGAAACCACACATATTGTCAGAATGTGCAAGCCGTTTATCTGGATTGTGTATCATTCTAAGTAATCGTATATATGTAGTGCCGTATCCATGTGTTAGTCTGTTTGATTTTATAGATATATACATATTAAAAGGAAAAAAAATGTGGATTTCAACTTAGTTTTGACATGTTTAACTTGCATCAATTTAAAAATTGTAGTTAGCCGTGTCTGCGCTTATGTTGGTGTGACTTTTCTGATCAGTTCATGTGCCAAGAGTTGCAAAATTGGAATTAACCTTCTCTGATATGATGCCGAAAAACATCCTTTTAATGCTACACCAATAGCTCCAGAGTTGAAGATGATCTTTAGCCTGGTAAGATAAGGTAGAAGTATGGCTAACTGGATGTTTAGCCTGGTGTGTGAATTAAAAAGAACTGATAGATGCTAAAACATTCATATATGTAGATCAGATTATCTTACAAATATATGTAGGTCACTGTCATAGTATTTTCTTATTGAAAAGGGAGGAAAAGTACTACGTGATAAGTATGCCAGAAATAAAAAATTGCCAGTCTTTGTGTATTGCATATATCTTTTCGTTTGGATGCCAAAAATCATCTTCTTTATGGCTCGATTAACTTTCCTTTTTTTTTCTGTTCAAGCCATTTTGAATGAGAATACTACCAGTGACAAATAGTATGGAAGGGGAAACAACGATTTACTGTAATTACATTGTCTTCACTTGGTTTGGAACAGGACACATATATCTATGAAAGAAACATACTTCCATGTATACTTCTTTCCATTAGTGTTTTAGAAAGATCACTTTGTAGTTCTTCTGTCTCTTACTTCTGATTAATCAAAGTTTATATTTATTTTTTCAGTGTTAATGCAAGAAGATTTGTGTCAACAGTAAGTCTGTATGAATTTTGTTATCCCCATGAGGATGCATCCGAGTGCCTTAGGAGTTCATATACACCAGCCTAACTAACATAATCTTGATAATATAAATTGTTCTTTTTCATGATTTCTATCAGCTGATTTTATTGAGAGGTACGTTGGTGCTTGATTGCCTGCTAGCTTTCTTCTTAGTATATCATCTGCTGAAAGAGTAATCAATTTCCATATTTTGATTGTATACTGGCCAAAGTAGTGATTTCATCATTGATCATCCTCTGTCCTTTATAGTGCTAGAGATGTTATAGCATGGAGTCTTGGTTGATAATGGACCAGATTTTTAATCCTTACATTGCCTCCTACAGCATGGAAAATCCCATCTATGCAGCCATCCAGTTTGCGCACACGGCCATGAGGTATGAGTTTGGTAAGATTACCCTTCATAAGACTTCACAAACAACCATATATGTGTCCCAAAAGTTTTGTACTTCTGAACCTATTGAATTTGAATCAAGAGATGTTGCACATTTTTTAACCTGCTGAATAAATCAAAAGATGTTGTTCCTCTACCTGCTGAATCTAAATCGAAAGATCTCAAGAGAATTATGGTGCTACTTTTGGCAACGTGCCGCCATGCTCAACCTCGCCCGTGCATCGTATGGCCTCTTGTGTTGTCTTTAGTCTTCATTGGTATGTCTGGATTTGTAGACCGTGGCTCCCTATGACTTATGTGTTCTATAATTACTATGGACACATAGAGACGATGCTAGCTCTAGAGTTTCAGACAAAAAAAGAGTAACTGGAAGCAGAGAGAAGAGGTAGCAGTATTTTGGTCTGGGCAACACATGCCCTTCATTCTTCTTTTTCATGATTCGGTTGTGGTTCATCTCATCGGGACAGAAAAGCATTTTGTTGCTCTTGCAAGTTTTTTTAAGGCAAGCGAACTATAAATTTATAATGATCAAAACTGTTTGTATTGATGATAATTAATGAGTGTACCAAGCATTTGATGGTTTGGAAACCAAGTACGAATATTGAATGCTATACAGTCAGAATATGGTATACTAACTTTTTAGTTTTTTAGCTAAATATGCAAGGGCAGGTAATGTTCATAAGATACTGAAGTGTGATACTAGACAATATTTTTTTGTATCTATAGTCGGACTATTTTTATGTGTGTAATAATACATACAAAAACTGAATTCTACTTGATCCGATCCTTTATTAGAAGTGGTGTCTTACAAATGTCTTTTCGGCTAGATTAATCGTAAGCCACATATGCCAGATCCTTTTCCTATAGAATATCATATCAGATAGGACACATATTCCATTAAGACATAATCATCATGGAATTGGCACATTCCGTTTTTACATTTTGAGAAAAGTGCCCAGAAATTCTCATCAATGCGCAATATTCAGCTGGGCTGCATTTCTTATCGAGTTTACTGTAGTGAAAACGTAAAATAAGCGCAACGGAGTTTACTACCAATTCTATTGATCTATCCATGCTCATCATTCCTTTTTTTTTTGCCACCAGTTGTTTCTTTTCACACTTCAGTAAATTTGTTGCACTACTTTGCATCCTGGGAGTGAAAAAAATGTAGAACTTGATAATGTAAAGTAAGCTACTTGTAGTTTAACCTACTGGCTGTAGTATTTTATAACGCGGCATACTTTTCATCATGTGGCAGATATTGGGTATGGGAGCATTTTCAACAACAAAGACATGCGTTTTGACAACATTGGCATGGACGGGTTGATTTGCTGCTATAAATGTTGGATGACCCCTGGTTGGTGTGTGGCGGCCGAACAAGAGTGGCCTCACTTGATGGGGGCGGTGCTGGCTGCAGAGTAGCATAGTGTTCTTCGAGACATGCTTGTAAATTAATGTTTTTGGGTCTTCTCTTTTCGCTCCTGTACAGGTGTATTTTTGGATATGTTGTAATTTTCTTTTTCTAATGACATGAGCATATACTTTCACTCAAATTTTTATTGGTTCAAATTTTTCATGGAAAATGAGAGATGTGTGAATCTCTTGGATTGAAATTAGTGGGCCTCAAAATTAATGGGCTTAAATTATAAATGGTTTGATTACTATATGGGCCGCCACTCTTTGACCGGGCTGAAATTTGGTGGGACAAAACTTTAGATGGGCTGATTGCTACATGGGCTGACACGCCAGATCCATGCCAGATGATGATGTGGCAGTTAGATCCATGTTAGATGATGATGTGGCACAGAAGTTAACGCCGTTATGAGCATTGTAGTTAGGTGTCATCCATGACGGTCAAGATCCGTCATGGTCGGTGACGGTTTTGGATGATCCGTCATGGAGTGTACAATGATCAAATTATGACGCAATATATATGACGGATTTTAAATCCGTCACATATACCTTTGCATGACAGATTTGCATAGGCCCATGACAGATTAAAACTGTCATGTATTAACAGGATTCTTGTAGTGAAATAAAATTGTGAATATTATTATTACGCACTTCATATTGTTTGTCAGAGTAGCCCCGCTCACAGGTCGTGTGGCGGATGGACTCGCAAATGTAGTATCTACAGTAATCAGTCCCTTGTTCCTACCACAACCACTTTACAAGAAATAGAGGTCAATCAAACTGATAATTAGCAAGCACGCTAAATGGTATTGATGAAACTAGCGCTTGAATCACTAGGAGATGCGTCGAACATGCTACTGTAGTACTTACTTTCGGGTGTCTAAATTGCAGCTTCTTCGTCAGTCCCGGAGTTTTTGAGGTGAATTTTTTCCAAACCCTGCCAACAGACAAAGAAAACAATTACTTGATATCAGGAAATGAACAAAGTTGCCGATATGGTGCGATAATGATCGATTTAACTTACTTCTCTAGTATTTCAGTCATGTCCGCATACTCCGTGAGATCTTTTCGTCTCGAGTCTAAGACGGTTACTAGTCCATGCTCAAGCTTAATCTCTAGGAGAATATAGTGGAACCTGCGCACGCATGCATAACTCATCAATTACATTACTACTATAACCTCGACTAATAAGGGAAACCGACTATGCACAAGACAGTAACACTCACTTGAATTCGTAAGGGAAGAGTATTATAGCTTTGTTTTGATTTAATACAAACGATTTTAGCAACTTGGCCTCGGTTTCTTTGGCCTGAGATTTAACCGTATATGCATCTATGAGATTTGTGTAATGAACCCAATATCACCGATTGGTCCTTTCTTCAATTTGGCGATCTTCAATCTGCATAATATAGTGAGGATAATTAAAAATACATGCAATGAAAGAGCTGACCTATATATAGAGACTTAATGACAGAAGTAGTACTGTACTTACAGGCAGTAGCAAGTGATCATTAATTTATCGAGGGCCTTTAGATTGAAAAACGCGAAGAACTCCTCAAATGGAACATTCAACTGTTCAAGTCCAACGAGGTCATGCTCCTCTCTGACTATCAGCGTCAAAATATTGCTCCCCTCAGACTCTCTGCAGGTTCTCATGTACCAATCATGGAATCTGAACATCATCGTTGGTAGAGATCTTTCATCTTTGATGAGAGGCTTCCCGTACACATATTTGTGTTCGTCCACCTCCATAAATCATAATGTACTTTGTCAGGTAGGTAATCTTCAGGATTGTTATAACCGGGTACCATCCCGCCCGGAACATTAGCGACGATATCGCTAGACACCTAGAGCGGGGGGGGGGGGGGACGATTGGTTCGCTTGTTCACCGAGCTGGGCAACTTTTTTCCCAGCTCGTCGTTGACCACTGATAGTACTTCCCGACCGCGACGCTTCCACAAATGACTTTATAAGAATGCTCTCATAGTTGCCTTTCGCCGGAGACTTTGGCGGTTTCTGCAGGGCAGCCAGATTACGCTTCACTTTTACAGGATCTATCTTCTCCTCCGGAGGTGGATGTTTCTTTGCTTTCACCCCTTCAAAGAAGTTATTGTTGGGGAACGTAGTAGAAATTCAAAAAATTTCTACGCATCACCAAGATCAATCTATGGAGTAAACTAGCAATGAGGGAAAGGGGAGTGCATATACATACCCTTGTAGATCGCTAAGAGGAATCGTTCAAGTGAACGGGGTTGATGGAGTCGTACTCGTCGTGATCCAAATCACCGATAATCCTAGTGCCGAACGGACGGCACCTCTACGTTCAACACACATGCAGCCCGGTGACGTCTCCCACGCCTTGATCCAGCAAGGAGAGAGGGAGAGGTTGGGGAAGACTCCGTCCAGCAGCAGCACGACGGCGTGGTGGTGGTGGAGGAGCGTGGCAATCCAGCAGGGCTTCGCCAAGCACCACGGGAGTGGAGGAGGACTTGGGAGAGGGGGAGGGCTGCGCCAGAACTTGGGGTGCGGCTGCCCTCCCACCCCTCCACTATTTATAGGTGGGGAGAGGGGGGGCCGCCCCCCCTAGATCTCATCTAGGGTTGGGGGTGGCGGCCAAGGGGGGGAGGAGTGCCTCCCAAGTCAAGTGGAGGCCTCCCCCTTAGGGTTTCCCCTCTCCCATGCGCATGGGCCTTGGGAGGCTGGTTCCCCTGGCCTATTAAGGCTAGGGCTGCCCTTTATAGCCCATGCTGCTGTATTGGACGTGGTGGAACATTTTCCGGACCTCCGGACCCCTCCGGAACCTTCTAGAAGTTTCCCGGTACAATACCGAAAAAACCGAACTTTTCCCGGAACCCGAACAACAACTTTCCATATATAAATCTTTACCTCCGGACCATTCCGGAACTCCTCGTGATGTCCGGGATCTCATCCTGGACTCTGAACAACATTCGGTAACCACATACAAACTTCCTTTATAACCCTAGCGTCATCGAACCTTAAGTGTGTAGACCCTACGATTTGGGAGACACGTAGACATGACTGAGACAACTCTCCGACCAATAACCAACAGCGGGATCTGGATACCCATGTTGGCTCCCACATGTTCCACGATGATCTCATCGGATGAACCACGATGTCGAGGATTCAATCAATCCCGTATTCAATTCCCTTTGTCTAGCGGTATAGTACTTGCCCGAGATTCGATCGTCGGTATCCCGATACCTTGTTCAATCTCGTTGCCGGCAAGTCTCTTTACTCGTTCCGTAACACATCATCCCGTGATCAAGCCCTTGGTCACATTGTGCACATTATGATGATGTCCTACCGAGTGGGCCCAGAGATACCTCTCCGTCACACAGAGTGACAAATCCCAGTCTTGATTCGTGCCAACCCAACAGACACTTTCAGAGATACCCGTAGTGCACCTTTATAGCCACCCAGTTACGTTGTGACATTTGGTACACCCAAAGCATTCCTACGGTATCCGGGAGTTGCACAATCTCATGGTCTAAGGAAATGATACTTGACATTAGAAAAGCTTTAGCATACGAACTACACGATCTTTGTGCTAGGCTTAGGATTGGGTCTTGTCCATCACATCATTATCCTAATGATGTGATCCCATTATCAACAACATCCAATGTCCATGGTCAGGAAACCGTAACCATCTATTGATCAATGAGCTAGTCAACTAGAGGCTTACTAGGGACATAGTGTTGTCTATGTATCCACACATGTATCTGAGTTTCCTATCAATACAATGATAGCATGGATAATAAACAATTATCATGAACAAGGAAATATAGTAATAATAACTAATTTATTATTGCCTCTAGGGCATATTTCCAACAGTCTCCCACTTGCACTAGAGTCAATAATCTAGTTCACATCGCCATGTGATTAACACTCACAGGTCACATCGCCATGTGACCAACATCCAAAGAGTTTACTAGTGTCAGTAAACTAGTTCACATCATCATGTGATTAAGACTCAATGAGTTCTGGGGTTTGATCATGTTTTGCTTGTGAGAGAGGTTTTAGTCAACGGGTCTGCAACATTCAGATCCGTATGTACTTCGCAAATCTCTACTTCATATTGTAAATGCTGCTTCCACGCTCCACTTGGAGCTATTCCAAATGGTTGCTCCACTATACGTATCCGGTTTGCTACTCAGAGTCATTCGGATAGGTGTTAAAGCTTGCATCGACGTAACCCTTTACGCCGAACTCTTTATCACCTCCATAATCGAGAAACATGTCCTTATTACTCCAAGGACAATTTTGACCGCTGTCTGGTGATCATCTCCTTGATCACCTTTGTACCCTCTTGCTAGACATGTGGCAAGGCACACATCAGGTGCGGTACACAGCATGGCATACTATGTAGAGCCTACGTCTAAAGCATAGGGGACAACCTTCGTCCTTTCTCTCTATTCTGCTGTGGTCGAGCTTTAAGTCTTAACTTCACACCTTACAACTCAGGCAAGAACTCCTTCTTTGACTGATCCGTCTTGAACACCTTCAAGATCATGTCAAGGTATGTGCTCATCTGAAAGTACCATTAAGCGTTTTTGATCTATCCTCATAGATCTTGATGCTCAATGTTCAAGTAACTTAATCCAGGTTTTCCCTTGAAAACTCCTTTCAATCAACCCTTTATGCTTTCTAGAAATTCTACATCATTTCTAATCAACAATATGTTTACAACATATACTTATCAGAAATTCTATAGTGCTCCCACTCACTTCTTTGGAAATACAAGTTTCTCATAAACTTTGTATAAACCCAAAATCTTTGATCATCTCACCAAAGTGTATATTCTGACTCCGAGATGCTTGCTCTAGTCCATGGAAGGATCACTGGAGCTAGCATACCTTTTAGCATCCTTAGGATCGACAAAACCTTTCTGAGTGTATCACATACAACCTTTCCTTACGAAAACTGGTAAGGAAACTCGTTTTGACATCCATCTGCCAGATTTCATAAATGCAGCTAATGCTAACATGATTCCGACGGACTTAAGCATCGCTACGGATGAGAAAATCTCATCGTAGTCAACTCCTTGAACTTGTGAAAAACTCATTGCCACAAGTCGAGCTTCATAGAGATCATTTATCTCAATGGAAAACTCTTACCGTCCACATCCGTCTTCTTCTTAAAGATCCATTTATCTCAATGGCTTGCCGATCATCGGGCAAGTCCACCAAAGTCCATGCTTTGTTCTGATACATGGATCCTATCTCGTATTTCATGGCTTCTACCCATTTGTCGGAATATGGGCCTACCATCGCTTCTCCATAGCTCGTAGGTTCATTGTTGTCTAGCAACATGACCTTCAAGACAGGATTACTGTACCACTCTAAAGTAGTACGCATCCTTGTCGACCTACGAGGTTTGGTAGTGACTTGATCCGAAGTTTCATGATCACTATCATAAGCTTCTACTTCAATTGGTGTAGGCGCCACAGGAACAACTTCCCGCGCCCTGCTACACACTAGTTGAAGTGACGATTCAATAACCTCATCAAGTCTCCACCATCCTCCCACTCAACTTTCCGAGATAAACTTTTCCTCGAGAAAGGACCCGATTCAAGAAACAATCCCTATTGCTTTCGGATCTGAGTTAGGAGGTATACCCAACTGTTTTGGGTGTCCTGTGAAGATGCATTTTATCCGCTTTGGGTTCGAGCTTATCAACCTGAAACCTTTTCACATAAGCGTCGTAGCCCCAAACTTTTAAGAAACGACAACTTAGGTTTCTCCAAACCATAGTTCAAACGGTGTCGTCTCAACGGAATTACGCGGTGCCCTATTAAAGTGAGTGCGGTTGTCTCTAATTCCTAACCCATGAACGATAGTGGTGACATCATGGTACGCACCATATCCAATAGGGTGCAACTATGATGTTCGGACACACCATCACACTATGGTGTTCCAGGAGGTATTAATTGTGAATCAATTTCCACAATGTCTTAATTGCGTGCCAAAGCTCGCAACTCAGATACTCATCTCTATGATCATATCATAGACATTTTATCCTCTTGTCACGATGATCTTCAACTTCACTCTGAAATTACTTGAACCATTCAATAATTCAGACTTGTGTTTCATCAAGAAAATATACTCAGTATCTACTCAAATCATCCGTGAAGTAAGAACATAACGATATCCACTGCGTGCCTCAGCACTCAATGAACTGCACACATCAAAATGTATTACTTCCAACAAGTTGCTTTTTTTTCATTTCACTGAAACCGAGGCTTTCAGTCATATTGCCCATATGGTATGATTTGCATGTCTCAAGTGATTCAGAATCAAGTGAGTCCAAACTGTCCATCTGCATGGAGTTTCTTCATGCGTATATACCAATAGACATGGTTCACATGTCTCAATCTTTTTCAAAAATGAGTGAGTCCAAAGATCCATCAACATGGAGCTTCTTCATGCGTTTTATATCAATATGACTTACATGGCAGTTCCACAAGTAGGTGGTACTATCATTACTATCTTATATCTTTTGGCATGAACATGTGTATCACTACGATCGAGATTCAATAAACCATTCATTTTAGGTGCAAGACCTTTGAAGGTATTATTCAAATAAACAGAGTAACCATTATTCTCCTTAAATGAATAACCATATTGCGATAGACATAATCCAATCATGTCTATGCTCAACGCAAACACCAAATAACAATTATTTAGGTTTAACACCAATCTCGATGGTAGAGGGAGCGTGCGATGCTTGATCACATCAAGCTTGGAAACACTTCCAACACATATCGTCAGCTCACCTTTAGCTAGTCTCCGTTTATTCCATAGCTTTTATTTTGAGTTACTAACACTTAGCAACCGAACCGATATCTAATACCCTTGTGCTACTAGGAGTACTAGTAAAGTACACATTAACATAATGTATATCCAATATACTTCTATCGACCTTGCCAGCCTTCTCATCTACCAAGTATCTAGGGTAATTCTGCTTCAGTGACTGTTCCCTTATTATAGAAGCACTTAGTCTCGGGTTTGGGTTCAACCTCGGGTTTCTCCACTAGAGCAGCAGCTGATTTGCCATTTCATGAAGTATCCCTTCTTGCCCTTGCCCTTCCTGAAACTAGTGGCTTCGCTAACCATCAACAATTGATGCTCCTTCTTGATTTCTACTTTCGCGGTGTCAAACATCGCGACTATCTCAAAGATCATCATATCTATCCCTGATATGTTATAGTTCATCACTAAGCTCTAGCAGCTTGGTGGCAATGACTTTGGAGAAACGTCACTATCTCATCTGGAAGATTAACTCCCACTCGATTCAAGTGATTGTGGTACTCATACAATCTGAGCACAAGCTCAACGATTGAGCTTTTCTCCCTTAGTTTGTAGGCTAAGAAACTCGTCGGAGCTCTTATACCTCTTGACGTGGGCACGAGCCTGAAATCCCAATTTCAGCCCTCGAAACATCTCATATGTTCCGTGACGTTTTGAAAAACATCTTTGGTGCCTCTACTCTAAACCGTTTAACTGAACTATCCCGTAGTTATCAAAATGTGTATGGTAGATGTTCGCAACATCCACAGACGACGATCGAGGTTCAGCACACTGAGCGGTGCATTAAGGACATAAGACTTCTACGAAGCAATGAGGACAATCCTCGGTTCACGGACCCAGTCCGCATAATTGCTACTATCAACTTTCAACTAAACTTTCTCTAGGAACATATCTAAAACAGTAGAACTAAAGCGCGAGCTACGACATAATTTGCAAGAATCTTTTGACTATGTTCAGGATAATTAAGTTCATCTTATGAACTCCCACTCAGATAGACATCCCTCTAGTCATCTAAGGGATTACATGATCCAAGTCAACTAGGCCGTGTCCGATCATCACGTGAGACGGACTAGTCAACGTCGGTGAACATCTTCATGTTGATCGTATCTTCTATACGACTCATGCTCGACCTTTCGTTCTTCCGTGTTCCGAGGCCATGTCTGTACATGCTAGGCTCGTCAAGTCAACCTAAGTGTATTGCGTGTGTAAATCTGGCTTACACCCGTTGTATTCGAACATTAGAATCTATCACACCCGATCATCACGTGGTGCTTTGGAACAACGAACCTTCGCAACGGTGCACGGTTAGAGGGAACACGTTTCTTGAAATTATTTCGAAGGATCATCTTATTTAAGCTACCGTCGTTCTAAGTGAATAAGATGTAAAACATGATAAACATCACATGCAATCAAATAGTGACATGATATGGCCAATATCATATTTCTCCTTTGATCTCCATCTTCGGGTCGCCATGATCATCTTCGTCACCGGCATGACACCATGATATCCATCATCATGATCTCCATCATCGTGTCTTTATGAAGTTGTCACGCCAACGACTACTTCTACTTGTATGGTTAACGCGTTTAGCAATAAAGTAAAGTAATTTACATGGCGTTCTTCAATGACACGCAGGTCATACAAAAATAAAGACAACTCCTATGGTTCCTGCCGGTTGTCATACTCATTGACATGCAAGTCGTGATTCCTATTACAAGAACATGATCATCTCATATATCACATATATCATTCATCACATCCTTTGGCCATATCACATCACAAAACACTTTCTGTGAAAACAAGTTAGACATCCTCTAATTGTTGTTGCAAGTTTTTACGTGGCTTCTGTAGGTGTTCTAGCAAGAACGTTTCTTTTTACCTACGTAAAACCAAAACGTGATATGAAAATTTCTATTTACCCTTCATAAGGACCCTTTTCATCGAATCCGCTCCAACTGAAGTGGGAGGGACAGACACCCGCTAGCCACCTTATGCAACTAGTGCATGTCAGTCGGTGGAACCTGTCTCATATAAGCGTACGTGTAAGGTCGGTCCAGGCCGCTTCATCCCACGATGCCACCGAAGCAAGATAAGACTAGTAGTGGCAAGAAAATTAACAACATCTACGCCCACAACTGCTTTGTGTTCTACTCGTGCATAGTAACTACGCATAGACCTAGCTCATGATGCCACTATTGGGGAACGTAGCAGAAATTCAAAAAAATTCTACGCATCACCAAGATCAATCTATGGAGTAATCTAGCAACGAGGGAAAGGGGAGTGCATCTACATACCCTTGTAGATCGCTAAGCGGAAGCGTTCAAGTAAGCGGGGTTGATGGAGTCGTACTCGTCGTGATCCAAATCACCGATGATCCTAGTGCCGAACGGACGGCACCTCCGCGTTCAACACACATGCAGCCCGGTGACGTCTCCCACGCCTTGATCCAGCAAGGAGAGAGGGAGAGGTTGGGGAAGACTCCATCCTGCAGTAGCACGACAGCGTGGTGGTGGTGGAGGAGCGTGGCAATCCTGCAGGGCTTCGCCAAGCACTGCGGGAGAGGAGGAGGACTTGGGAGAGGGGGAGGGCTGTGCCAGAACTTGGGGTGCGGCTGCCCTCCCACCCCTCCACTATTTATAGGTGGGGAGAGAGGGGGCCGGCCCCCCTAGATCTCATCTAGGGTTGGGGGTGGCGGCCAAGGGGGGAGGAGTGCCTCCCAAGTCAAGTGAAGGCCCTCCCCCATAGGGTTTCCCCTCTCCCATGCGCATGGGCCTTGGGGGGCTGCTTCCCCTGGCCCATTAAGGCTAGGGCGCCCCTTCACAGCCCATGCTGCTGTATTGGACGTGGTGGAACATTTTCCGGACCTCAGGACCCCTCCGGAATCCTCCAGAACCTTCTGGAAGTTTCCAGGTACAATACGAAAAAAACCGAACTTTTCCCGGAACCCGAACAACAACTTTCCATATATAAATCTTTACCTCCGGACCATTCCGGAACTCCTCGTGACATCCGGGATCTCATCCGGGACTCCGAACAACATTCGGTAACCACATACAAACTTCCTTTATAAACCTAGCGTCATCGAACATTAAGTGTGTAGACCCTATGGGTTCGGGAGACACGTAGACATGACCGAGACAACTCTCCGGCCAATAACCAACAGCGAGATCTGGATACCCATGTTGGCTCCCACATGTTCCACGATGATCTCATCGGATGAACCACGATGTCGAGGATTCAATCAATCCCGTATTCAATTCCCTTTGTCTAGCGGTATAGTACTTGCCCGAGATTCGATCGTCGGTATCCCGATACCTTGTTCAATCTCGTTACCGGCAAGTCTCTTTACTCGTTCCGTAACACATCATCCCGTGATCAAACCCTTGGTCACATTGTGCACATTATGATGATGTCCTACCGAGTGGGCCCAGAGATACCTCTCCGTCACACGGAGTGACAAATCCCAGTGTCAATTCGTGCCAACCCAACAGACACTTTCGGAGATACCCATAGTGCACCTTTATAGCCACCGAGTTACATTGTGACGTTTGGTACACCCAAAGCATTCCTACGGTATCCGGGAGTTGCACAATCTCATGGTCTAAGGAAATGATACTTGACATTAGAAAAGCTTTAGCATACAAACTACACGATCTTTGTGCTAGGCTTAGGATTGGGTCTTGTCCATCACATCATTCTCCTAATGATGTGATCCCGTTATCAACGACATCCAATGTCCATGGTCAGGAAACCGTAACCATCTATTGATCAACGAGCTAGTCAACTAGAGGCTTACTAGGGACATAGTGTTGTCTATGTATCCACACATGTATCTGAGTTTCCTATCAATACAATTATAGCATGGATAATAAACGATTATCATGAACAAGGAAATATAGTAAAAATAACTAATTTATTATTGCCTCTAGGGCATATTTCCAACAGTTATCCACTTCGGCTTGCATGATCCGCGTGTTTTCCTCCACGGTCCTCTCGTATGGTAACTTCTCTGGAGTCTTGAGAGAAGGACCATATTTGTATTGCCTCCCGGCTCTGGCTGTGCTGCTAGACGCCAGAGCAGGCGGAGCGGCTATGGCTGTCTTTCCTTTCTTACGAGGCGGAGGCGAAGGACTACGACGCGCTGGAGCAGCCGGAGCGACGGGGGGGTCTCTTGATCCGCCCTTGCTGACGAGGTGGAGAAGGAGGAGGTTGGCTGCTCAGGAGCGCCGTCTTAGGCGGAGAAGGAGGCGGAGTGCCGCCACGCGCCGGAGAAGGAGGCTGAGTGCCCTGATCACTCGCCGGAGGAGGAGGCGGAGGAGGAGGCTGAGTGCCCTGATCACTCGCCGGAGGAGGAGGCGGAGGAGGATATATTAGTGGCAAACGTAGAACTAGCTAGCTAATATAATCAAAATAAGGAATCATATTAGTGGCCTCGACGCTGCTTCTCTAGGGTTTGGGGTGTCCTCGGCAACGCTTCAAGGGTTTGGGGTAGCTTCGACAATGCTTCAAGGGGTTTGGGGTGGACTCGACGACAACGCTCTTTTAACTTGGTAAATTTGGGTGGCCTCGAGAGAGTTTGTCGGGTAAGGGCGCGGCGGGAGGGGGTAGGAGACCAACATCGTTTTTATTCTAGGGTTTGGGTGCCCTCAAGAGTTTTGGTCGAGCGAGAAGGCCGAGGGGGGTGCTCCCGTGGTATAAGTTATCACGGTCGAGAGGGGGTTATATCGACAACGACGCGACATACATACATGGAAAATAATGTTATCGGGGAGGGGGTATATCGACCCCCCCCCCCCCCTCGTGTTGAAGTTATATCGGGAGGGGGTATATCGACAACGACATACCCGATAAAAAATAAGAAGACAAAAGAAGAAATAAAAAGAGGAGAAGAAGAAAGGAATACAAGAGAAGCAATCGAAGAAAAAAAGAAGAAAAAAAAGGAGAACAAGAAAGGAATAGAGGAGAAAGAAGAAAAAAATAGAAAATTTTCTATTTTTTCTTCTTTTTCCTCTATTCCTTTCTTCTTCTCCTCTTCTTTTTCTTCTTTTTTCCTCTTCTTATTTATTTCTCCTCTTCTTCCTCTCATCTTCTTCTTTCTTCCTCTTCTTATTTTCTTTTTTCCTATCCCGTGGTCTAAAATCGGTCTATGCATGATAGAAAATTCTAAAAAAATTACATCAAATCTATGATCCCTCGACGTCCCCGCCTCTCTCATGAACAAAAGAGAAACTATGAATAAAAAAACATCATGTTCTGTGAATAAAAAATATCATATATTTCATCCACATCCATGCATACATCATATATGTATATGTGATCATCTATGAAAAAAACCATCATATTCTGTAAAAAAATCATCATATATATATGAACAAAAACAATTATGATAACAAGCATATATATCATCATATATATGAAAAAACAAGCATATACATATATATGGAAAAAAATAAGCATATATATATATATGAAAAAAATGTTGAACCGGCCAGACCAAGTGAGGAGGACGGCGACGGCGAGGGCGGGGGCGACGGCGAAGACGGGGGCGGGGTAGGGGGCAACGGCAATGGAGACGACGGGGGCGGGCCGGGGCGGCGAGCGTCGAGGCGGCGCGCGTTGGGGCAGGGGAGCGGGCGACGGCGAGGGCTCTGGCAACGGCGACGGCGCGGGCGACGGCGGGCGGCGTCGCGGTAGCCTGGCGGCGTCGATGTCGTCGGCGTCGTCGGGGGCGGTCGGGGGGGGGGGGGGGCAAATGCGAGATGAGAGTGAAAAAATCCTATGTGTAAACTTATATAGCAAGGCCTTTAGTCCCGGTTGGTGGCATGAACCGGGACTAAAGGGTGCATTAGTCCCGGTTGGTGTCACCAACCGGGACCAAAGGCCTCTTTTCAGTTGCCCAAATGGCACCAACCGGGACTAAAGGGGGTGCATTGGTACCGGTTCGTGCCACGAACCGGTACCAATGCACCCCCTTTAGACCTGGTTGGTGCCACCAACCGGGACCAAAGATCCCTGTGCTGCCTGCGTCGCGTCCAAAATTTAGTCCCACCCCGCTAGTTGAGAGGGACGCGCAGTGGTTTATAAGCCCCACTATCGCAACCTCTCGAGCTCCTCTCCATTCCAGGCTTACGGGCCTAATTGCTACTGCTATGCCTGATGGGCCTTCTGGGCCTTCTGCGGGACTGAATCCTGGCCCATGGATGGGTTTCTAGTCGTATTCACGCCGTGGTGGCCCAGTTGGCGGCAAATTTTTTATCTTTTAACAGTTTTTTTTGTTTTCTTTTTTGCTTTATTTATTTTGTTTTGTTTCTACTTACAACAAAGTACTTATTTATTTTATTTTATTTTGTTTATAATTACTTATTAATTTTATTTTATGATAATTATTTTTTCTATTAAAGTTTCTAACAAAACAAGTTCTTTGTTAAAATTCTTTTTGCTTTTAATGATTTTGAACAGAAAATACTTTAATAATTTTAGTTTCATAAATTTTATTTATGTTATTAAAGTTTTTTTTGGTTCTACTTATCTATTTTATTAAAGTTTATATTATTTTGTGTCAAATTACTTATTTATTTTATTTTATTTTGTTTCTGACTTCATTTGTTATTTTTCATGCATTTACTGATTATTTTGAGCTATAAAACCATGAAATTGAAAAGCATTTGAAATGAACTCTGAAAATGTTCCAAGTTGGCATGGTATCATCATTTCACCCACATAGCATGTGTAAGAAAGTACAGGGGCTTACGGCAAAAACTGGATGCACTTTGTGTACAAAACGGACGATCTCTTTCGAAGTATCAGGGTTTCATACGAAAACTCGTTTGTCACAAAGGATTTCATTTTTTGAACTTATTTGAACTCCCTTGTTTCTCTGTGTTCAAAATGCACCATTCAAAGCCACATCATCAATTTACAAACCTTTCTGACTTCATTTGTTATTTTTCATGCATTTACTGATTATTTTGAGCTATAAGACCATGAAATAGAAAAGGATTTGAAATGAACTCTAAAAAGGTTCCAAATTGGGATGGTATCATCATTTCACCCACATAGCATGTGCGAGAAAGTAGAAAGGGTTACGGCAAAAACTGGATACACTTCGTGTACAAAATGGACAATCTCTTTCGAAGTATCAGGGTTTCATACGGAAACTCGTCTGTTACAAAGGGATTTCAAATTTTTTTTGAACTTATTTGAAATCCCTTGTTTTTCTGTGTTCAAAACGCATCATTCAAAGCCACATCATCAATTTACAACCCTTTCTGACTTCATTTGTTATTTTTCATGCATTACTGATTATTTTGAGCTATAAGACCATGAAATTGAAAAGCATTTGAAATGAACTCTGAAAAGGTTCCAAGTTGGCATGGAATCATCATTTCACCCACATAAAATGTGCGAGAAAATAGAGAGGGTTACGGCAAAAATAGGATGGACTTCGTGTACAAAATGGAAAATCTCTTTCGAAGTATCACGGGATTTCATACGGAAACTCGTCTGTTACAAAGGGATTTTTTTTGAACTTATTTGAACTCCCTTGTTTTTCTGTGTTCAAAATGCACCATTCAAAGCCACATCATAAATTTTCAACCCTTTTTGACCTCATTTGTTATTTTTCATGCATTTACTGATTATTTTGAGCTATAAGACCATGAAATTGAAAAGCATTTGAAATGAACTCTGAAAAGGTTCCAAGTTGGCATGCTATCATCATTTCACCCACATAGCATGTGCGAGAAAGTAGAGAGGGTTACGGCAAAAACTGGATACACTTCGTGTACAAACCGGACAATCTCTTTCGAAGTATCAGGGTTTCATACGGAAACTCGTCTGTCACAAAGGGATTTCAATTTTTTTGAACTCCCTTGTTTTTCTATGTTCAAAATGCACCATTCAAAGCCACATCATAAATTTACAACCCTTTTTGACCTCATTTGTTATTTTTCATGCATTTACTGATTATTTTGAGCTATAAGACCATGAAATTGAAAAGCATTTGAAATGAACTCTGAAAAGGTTCCAAGTTGGCATGGTATCATCATTTCACCCACATAGCATGTGCGAGAAAGTAGAGAGGGTTACGGCAAAAACTGGATACACTTCGTGTACAAACGGGACAATCTCTTTCGAAGTATCAGGGTTTCATACGGAAACTCGTCTGTCACAAAGGGATTTCAATTTTTTTGAACTCCCTTGTTTTTCTGTGTTCAAAATGCACCATTCAAAGCCACATCATCGATTTACAACCCTTTCTGACTTCATTTGTTATTTTTCATGCATTTACTGATTATTTTGAGCTATAAGACCATGAAATTGAAAAGCATTTGAAATTAACTCTGAAAAGGTTCCAAGTTGGCATGGTATCATCATTTCACCCACATAGCATGTACGAGAAAGTAGAGAGGGTTACGGCAAAAACTGGATACACTTCGTGTACAAAACGGACAATCTCTTTCGAAGTATTAGTGTTTCATATGGAAACTCGTGTGTTACAAAGGGATTTCAATTTTTTTGAACTTATTTGAACTCCCTTGTTTTTCTATGTTCAAAATGCACCATTCAAAGCCACATCATCAATTTACAACCCTTTCTGACTTCATTTGTTATTTTTCATGCATTTACTGATTATTTTGAGCTATAAGACCATGAAATTGAAAAGCATTTCAAATGAACTCTGAAAAGGTTCCAAGTTGGCCTGGTATCATCATTTCACCCACATAGCATGTGCAAGAAAGTACAGAGGCTTACGACAAAAACTGGATGCACTTCGTGTACAAAACAAACAATCTCTTTCGAAGTATCAGGGTTTCATACGGAAACTCGTCTGTTACAAAGGGATTTCAATTTTTTTGAACTTATTTGAACTCCCTTGTTTTTTTGTCTTCAAAATGCACCATTGAAAGCCACATCATCAATTTACAACCCTTTCGGACTTCATTTGTGTTTTTCATGCATTTATTGATTATTTTGAGAGCTATAAGACCATGAAATTGAAAAGCATTTGAAATGAACTCTGACAAGGTTCCAAGTTGGCATGGTATCATCATTTCACCCACATAGCATGTGCGAGAAAGTAGAGAGGGTTATGGCAAAAACTAGATACACTTCGTGTATAAAACAGACAATCTCTTTCGAAGTATCAGGGTTTCATACGAAAATCGTCTGTTACAAAAGGATTTCATTTTTTTGAACTTATTTGAACTCCATTGTTTTTATATGTTCAAAATGCACCATTCAAAGCCACATCATCAATTTACAACCCTTCCTGACTACATTTGTTATTTTCATACATTTACTGATTATTTTGAGCTATAAGACCATGAAGTTGAAAAGAATTTGAAATGAATTCTGAAACCAAAGTACAGACATAGTTCTCCAGAGCATTAAAACCAAAGTACATACATAGTTCCCATTGAACAACATATAGCTCTCCAGAGCATCTAATTAAACCATACATTGAAATTATGTAAAACATTTCAATGCAACAACAATTGCGATCATGATCGCGACAAAGGTAACAACTGATCCAACTGCATAATGATACCAAGCCTCGGTATGAATGGCATATTTTCTAATCTTTTTAATCTTCAACCGCATTGCATCCAGCTTGATCTTGTGATCATCGACGACATCCGCAACATGCAACTCCAATATCATCTTCTCCTCCTCAATTTTTCTTATTTTTTCCTTCAAGTAAATCTTCTTCAACTAAATTTAACCTCTCGACAATAGGGTCGGTTGGAATTTCCGGTTCAACAACCTCCTAGATAAATAAAATCTATGACACATTGGTCGGCATAATTGTCATAAACAATAAATGAACCAAATAGTTATGAAAAGATAATATATACCACATCTGAATCATAGACAGGACGAGGGCCGACGGGGGCGGATACCAAAACCATCGCACTATATAATAACAAGGAATAATAAAAGTAAGAAAAGTAGACAACTATCTATCAGAAGTTAGAATTTTTTTCTTTCAGAAAGAAGATAAGAACAAGAGGCTCACCACGGTGGTGCCGGCGACGAGATCGGCGCGGGCGATCGATGGCGGTGAAGACGGGGCGTGACGGACCGCTAAATCTAGACAAATCTCATTGAAAATGGAGCTCGGAGGTCGAGTTTCGAGAGGAGAAAGATTAACTAGTGTGGCTCGGGCATTTCATCGAACACCTGATGTGCATAGGAGGTGAACTAGAGCACCCAAATGCCCTCCCCTCGCCGGCTTGACAAAACAGAGCACTCTGGAGTGCTCTGCCGCGGCGGTGGGTATATATAGGCAAGTTATTTTTCCCGGTTTGTGGCATGAACCGGGACTAAAGCCGGCCCTTCTGTCCTGGTTCAAGCCACGAACAGGGACCAATGATTGTGGGCTAGGAGCGAGGACCATTGGTCCCGGCTCGTGGCTTGAACCGGGACAAATGGTTCCACACGAACCGGGACCAATGCCCACGAGACCCCGGCCGGCCCCCTGGACTCACGAACCGGGTCTAATAGCCCCCATGGGTCCCGGTTCTTGAAGAACCGGGACTAATGGGCTGGCTAGGCCCGAAAGTTAGCCCTGTTTTCTACTAGTGGAAGCTTCTAAAAGAAATTTATAATGCCTCAATGGCTGAGCGCCCTACTTTAGGCACACTTGTTCAAATAATAAAAAATGATTCATTTTACTTTTAGGAGAGAGAGAAAACTATCACAAAAGGAACAATAAATACCTGAGAATAATTTAGTACTGCAATAGTCATCAAGCTGTACAATTTCCTCTGTATGTCAGCTATTCAGCACATCATGTGTTTATTTGTTTAGAAATCATGTGAAATTAAACCACAATTACTTCCATCGAGAAAAATGGAACGCAACGTAATGGAGAGATTAAGAATAAATATATCATGTCATATTAAAGATGCAGGTTCTGAATTCCTTGCACATTAACGCAAAGAGCTGGACCCCCAAATTTGTGTCCTCAGCACACACATGCACGCAATGCTTGAACATTCTTCTTTGATTAAGAATTTGTAGCATATGCACCGAACTTTAGATCTGATGAAATTCTTGTACTAATAACTCATCTACTCGTACAAGGAAACCACGCGCACCAGAGGAGACGAAAGGCAGATGAAGGGGACCTGTTGCCGGGGCTGAAGTTGGGGAAGACCGATGGGAGTCGATTAGGATGGAGAGAGGCAGGGCAGCGAGCTATCCAATGCCAACTACAGGGATGCCACCTTGGACCAAGGGAAGGCCACCACCATGTATCCTCCTTGGAGGCCAGGGACAGAGCCGGAGCCAAGGAAGATTCATGAGGAGACGATGGCACGCGGGTCTCCTGATTCATGGGTAGCCTGCACGCACCTCCCGGCCGGCCAGACGGAGCAGCGACCAGGTGCACCATGGGATCTTGGGTGGAGGCTGGAGGGCAGCACCAGGAGGAGAGATGGGACTATAGGTGAGGAGTGGTTTGACACATGAGAGAAGAACACATCAAGGACCTACTTATAGGCAAGCAAAGAATGACCCAGAACACAAACAGTGTGCAAACGTGAAACTCCAAGCATGCAAAGATGGACACATGCATGCATGCATGAGCCATGCAGCAGCACACGTATACCAGCCCATACAACAACTCATGCAGCTAATATATTTTTCTCACATGAGACAAAAATCAGCCCATGCAGTGAAACCATCTTTCCACATGAGACAAGATAAGCCCGTGCACCTCTAGAAGGAACATGCACAGTAAAAGAGAGCAACCAGGAGAGCGATCAACCACTTCATGAAAACCACCATGCACACGTGTCGCTCAATCCGCAGGGCTAAAAACAATTCTGAAAAAACCAGAAAATTCGAACCCGTACGGGCCTAGTCTTCTTAGTATTCGATGCATACTTCTAGCAAGTTAACATCTATGCACGGTAGCTTCGTGTCATGGTTTACAACCTTGGATTTGTTATACTCTTCCTTTCTGGGGAACAATAGACACCGAACAAACACATGCAGAACACACGCGCACGCAGAGATAAAGAGGCCAAGTGTACTATGGGAGGACCAGAACTAGGGCGCTGTGGCAGCAGTCATGATAGCAAACCACGAGAAGCCCTGATGCCAACTTTGTCTGTAATGCATCGCCAGCCGATAGCACGCGGGGCCTGGTCGTTCCACACGACAGGAGTGCACACGTCTGCTATGCGACAATAGACATTTTTTAGGATGCATCATTGGCTTCCCGCTAGTAAAGAGGTTAATTACTGGAATACTTCAAATTAACCATACAACCGATTATACACTTGCATTAACTCTTTGTACCAAAAAACAAGACACTTACTTTAACGCACCACTATAATTCGCAGGAGGATCATGGTTCTGTACAGTCAATAGATAAGTTAATACTATGTTACAATCATACACAGGTTGCTGCCCCTGTGCAATGTGGTAGTGCCTTCATGTACAACAAGCCTATTCAACCGTGTCCAATATAAATACTACAGCTCTGCCGTAGTGATACCGGCCTTTTCAAATCTGAAATATTAAAGATAAATAATGGCTTTCCACACCGTTGTGTACAAAATGATATGGGTGACCTTTTTCTCAGTTAGAAAATATATGATCAGGGCCATCTCCCTTTCTTCCTCTAAAAGGTCGACTGCGTCCTGCCGCGCTTGTTCAGCTTCTGCTTCATTGTAAAGTTCAACTCGAGGAGCATTGTGGAGAAGATCACTCGGCAAGACTGCTTCAGCTCCGTAGACCAAGAAGAATGGAGTTCTTCCGGTCGACCGATTAGGTGTGGTCCGCAGTCCCCAAAGCACCGAGGGAAGTTCGTCGACCCACGCTCCAGCCGCATGCTTGAGATCATGCATCAGTCGGGGCTTCAATCCCTAGAGAATCAGGCCATTGGCTCGCTCTGCTTGTCCATTCGACTGCGGATGGGCGACTGAAGCGTAGTCGACTCGTGTCCCTTGAGAGTTGCAGAAATCTCTGAATTCCTCCGAGTCAAAGTTCGATCCATTATCCGTGATGATGCTGTGCGGGACTCCATATCTGAATATCAGTTCCCTGATGAAGCTAACAACAGTCCCGGCGTCAAGGTTCTTCATTGGTTTAGCCTCAATCCACTTAGTGAACTTGTCGACTGCCACCAGTACATGCGTGAAGCCACTTCGACCTGTTCTCAAAGGACCAACCATGTCCAACCCTCATACTGCGAAAGGCCAGACGAGTGGAATGGTCTTCAGAGCTGATGCAGGCTTGTGCGACATATTCGAGTAGAACTGACATCCTTCGCACTTGTCCACTATTCCCTTTGCCATCTCATTCGCCTTTGGCCAATAAAATCCGGCTCGGTATGCTTTGGCCACGATGGTCCGAGAGGACGCATGATGACCACAGGTCCCCGAGTGGACATCATTAAGGATGATTCGACCTTCTTCTGGTGTTATGCACTTCTGACCAACTCCAGTCGCGCTTTCTCTGTATAACTGTCCTTTGATTACGGTAAAGGTCTTGGATCGACGGACGATCTGTCGAGCCTCTTCCTCATCCTCTGGGAGCTCTTTTCTTAGGATATACGCGATATATGGAACTGTCCAGTCGGGAATGACCACTAAGACCTCCATGATCAAGTCGACCACCGCTGGGACCTCAAACTCAGTCGGATCTGTGGCACTCTTGGGCTGTGGAGCTTCTTCGGTGAAAGGATCTTCTTTGACTGACGGAGTGTGTATATGCTCCAAGAACACACTACTCGGAATGGCTTCTCTCTTGGAACCTATCTTTGCCAGATCATCTGCTGCCTGATTTTTCAGTCGGGGTATGTGATGGAGCTCTAACCCCTCAAACTTCTTTTCTAGCTTCCTCACTGCATTGCAGTATCCAGTCATGGCTGGGCTTCTCACGTCCCACTCCTTCATCACTTGATTGACCACTAAATCTGAATCGCCATAGATCATCGGGCGACGGACGCCGAGTGAAATGGTCATGCGTAATCCATATAAGAGGGCCTCATACTCTGCCTCGTTGTTGGAGGAATCAAAGTGAATCTGGAGCACATATCTAAGCTTATCTCCTCTGGGGGAAACCAAGACCACCCTAGCACCGGAACCATTCAGCATTTTAGAGCCATCAAAGAACATGGTCCAATGCTCCGAGTGAACTTCAGTCGGCTGCTGTTGTTCAATCCACTCGACGAGGAAATCTGCTATTGCCTGGGACTTAATGGCTTTCTTTGCCTCAAACTTGATATCAAGGGGAAGAAGTTCAATCGCCCATTTAGCCACTCGACCAGTTGCATCTCTGTTGTGCAAAATCTCTGATAGTGGAGCGTCGCTGACGACTGTGATGGAATGATCAGAGAAATAATGAGCAACCTTCTTCGTGGTCATGTATATTCCATACACAAGCTTCTGATAATGAGGATATCTCTACTTGGATGGAGTCAAGACTTCAGACAAATAATACACTGGGCGTTGAACTTTGAAGGCTTTTCCTTCTTCCTCCCGCTCGACCGTAAGCACTGTACTGAGGACTTGTCCTGTGGCTGCGATATAAAGCAACAGAGGCTCTTTGCTGATTGGAGCAGCAAGCACCGGCTGGGTGGACAGCAGAGCTTTTAGCTCGGCAAACGCTGCATCAGCTTCTGGAGTCCACTCGAACTTGTCTGCCTTCTTCATCAGTCGGTAAAGAGGTAATGCCTTTTCACCGAGTCGTGAGATGAATCGACTTAATGCGGCCAAGCATCCAGTAAGCTTCTGGACATCGTGCACTCGCACAGGGCGTTTCATTCGGAGAATAGTGCCGATCTTTTCTGGATTAGCATCGATCCCTCGCTCGGAAACGAGAAAACCGAGTAACTTGCCACCAGGAACTCCGAATGTGCACTTTGATGGATTGAGCTTGATATCATACCTTCTGAGGTTGGCAAATGTTTCGGCGAGGTCAGCGAGCAGGTCGGAATCTTTTCGTGACTTGACGACGATATCATCCATATACGCTTCCACATTCCGACTGATTTGAGTGAGCAGACACTTCTGAATCATTCGCATAAATGTGGCTCCGGCATTCTTGAGGCCGAATGGCATGGTGATATAGCAGAAGCACCCGAATGGAGTGATGAAAGCTGTTTTTATCTCATCGGGCCCGTACAGACGGATCTGGTGGTACCCGGAATAGGCGTCTAGAAAAGACAATCTCTCGCATCCCGCGGTCGAGTAAACAATTTGATCTATGCGAGGGAGAGGAAAATGATCTTTCGGGCAGGCCCGGTTGATGTGCTTGAATTCAATGCACATTCGGAGCGATTTGTCCTTCTTAGGAACCATGACGACATTGGCGAGCCACTCGGAGTGGTATATCTCTCGGATAAATCCTGCCGCCAACAGTCGAGCCACTTCCTCACCAATGGCTTTTCTCTTCTGGACGGCGGACCGCCGAAGATGTTCTTTGACTGGTTTTGCTGATGAGTCGACTCTTAGGCGATGCTCAGCCAGTCCCCTGGGAACACCTGGCATGTCAGCGGGCTTCCATGCAAAAATGTCCCAGTTCTCACGGAGGAACTGGATGAGCGCTTCTTCCTATTTCGGGTCGAGTGTTGTGGAGATGTGGGTCGGGGCTGCATTGGGGTCGGTCGGGTGAATGTGAACAGGCTTCGTCTCACCGGACGACTGAAATGCAGATTCTGTGGCAGGTTTCTTGGATCGTAGCAAATCACTCGGATCTGCGTTTTGCTTGTATTCTTCAAACTCGACCGCTGTCACCTGGGAATCGGCAATCTTTGAGCCCTTCTGAAAGCACTCTTCTGCCTTTTTCCGATCACCGGTGACAGTGATCACTCCTTTGGGGCCGGACATCTTCAGTTTGAGGTACACGTAACATGGTCGAGCCATGAACCGTGCATAAGCTGGTCTCCCCAAAATTGCATGATACGCACTCTGAAAATCCACGACCTCAAACGTCAACTTCTCTTTGCGAAAATGTTTCGAATCACCAAACACCACGTCCATAGCTATTTGGCCGAGTGACTCGGCTTTCTTCCCTGGTATAACTCCATGAAAGCTCATGTTACTGGTGCTCAATCGGGACATCGGAATGCCCATTCCTTTCAGTGTGTCTGCATACAACAAATTCAGCCCACTACCACCGTCCATCAGCACTTTTGTCAGTCGAGTGCCTTCGACAACTGGATCGACCACCAAAACTTGCCGCCCAGGGGTGGCAATATGAGTCGGGTGATCAGATTGGTCGAATGTGATGGGTGTTTGGGACCATCTCAGATAACTTGCTTTTGCTGGGGCAACCATGTTCACCTCACAGTTAATGACTTTCAGTCGACTCTTGCTTTCCACATCTGCAAAGATCATCAGAGTGGAGTTGACGTGCGGATATCCTTCCTCGTTGTCCTCCTTGTCTTCGGCCTTGTCCGACTCCTTTTCCTTGTCCTTAGACTGTTTTCCTTGAAACTGTTGGATCAGGAGTCGACCTTGGCGTGTGGTATGCTTTGGGTAAATGAGATTGCCCTCTTCGTCTTTCTTCGTGTGGATGTGACACGGCATATCCATCACGTCGTTCCCTTCTTTATCCTTTACCTTCTTAGGGTTCTAGGATCCTTTTGGTTTGCCTTTAAACTTTCCCTGAGTCACGGCCAGAGCCTCTCCAGGAGCTGCTGGTTCAGCCTTCCGCTTCTGTTTTCGACTGGTGTTTCCCTTCTCCGACTGACTCGGTTTGTACTTGCCGCTTCGGAGTCGGTCTTCTTCTTCACCGTTGGCGTACTTGGTAGCAATCTCCATCATCCGACTCAGGGTCATGTCTCCGGTTCGACCAAATTTCAGACTCAATTCTCTGTTCTTGATGCCTTCCTTGAAGGCGCAGACTGCCTGATGATCAAACACATTCTCCACAGTATGGTGCAAAGTGATCCATCTCTGAATATACTCCCTGAGAGTCTCATTGGTCTTCTGCACACAGACTTGCAGCTCCGTCAATCCAGCCGGTCGCTTGCAAGTTCCTTCAAACGTTCTGACGAACACTTGGGACAGATCTTTCCAAGTGTAAATGCTACTAGGAGGTAACTAATTCAACCACGCTCTGGCAGAACCTTCCAACATGAGGGGCAAATGCTTCATGGCCACCTCGTCGTTCCCACCACCAATCTGAACCGCCACTCGGTAGTCCTCAAGCCAAGTTTCAGGCTTAGACTCACCGGTGAACTTGCTGACTCCTGTTGCCAACCTGAAATTGGGGGGGATCACTGCGGCTCTGATAGCTCTGCTGAAACATTCTGGACCAGAAACATGCACTCGACTACTTGTGGGCGCATCTCTGTCGGGTCCATCCCGATGGGCTCTGTTCCGGTCGACCAAGCCTTGCACGATAATGGATCGTGCGTCGAAGCCTGGTTCTCTGGCGTCGACTGGAGATCTTCGCCCCACACTGAGCTGACGCCTGTCGTCTTGCCGCCGAGGAGCGTAAGACCCTACCCTCGGAGGGGAAGCGGGCACTCGACGCCTATCATCTCGGTCGTGTCGGTCTCCATACTGGTCCCGCCGATTCTCGCGCCCTTCTCGCCGCGGAGGCGATCTGGGACTGTGGGCCGACTGAACCGTATTCGCAGCGACGGATCGACTGTGAATTCTGTTGCGCGACTGTGACACGGCTGAATTCTGGTCTCCTGCTGCCCGGAGCAAATCCCTGATCTGCATCAAGCCTCTGCCAGCTTCCGACTGAGAGGGCTGGATGGACTCTGCTATATGGGTCGCAGCTGCTAAATTCTGGATTGGGGTTCGATATACCTGAGTCGGCGGGAAGAGTTGACGTCGATTGGCGTCGGGAACTCGTTGTCGCGCGCGCTCGTCGAGTGCTCGCTGAAGATTCTCCAAGCGAGCACGTTCGGCCAAATTGGCCAAACGTGCCTCCTCCAAGGCGCGAGCCTCGGGGGTTTCTCCTATGATGGGAGTATGCAGGGCATCCATATTCCTGCGGCGAAGTTTCTCTCTTTGCAGAGAGCCGAGTGGCTCGGGCTGGTACTCTTCGTGGTCTCGTGCGGGGTCACCTCCGCCGCCTGCCCCACCATCATGGGCGAAGCCAGGCGGACTGCGAGACCCGTTGACCATCAGGATTTCCGCCGCTGGATCACTGCTATCGCATTCGGATGCAGTCTCTACGGAGCCAGTCGACAGATCGAACAGGCCGTAGAGAGATTCGTCGGGCTCGATTGCCGCAACTTGGGTGGTGGCCGTCTGGCGAGCCACCGCGTGTCTCACCCACCGCTGAAGTCTCGACCGACCAGAGCGCTTGCGCTGGCGGGAGACTGGGAGGGTGGTCGATAGGGGAGTCGACCGATATGGGGTCGACGGTTGCCGCAGCAGAACGCCGCGGACACATGCGCGAAAATGTGTCGCACCGCGGACGGGGAGCGCATCAACGTCGAGTGGAGCCTCCTGGAGCCAGGCGGAGTCGTCGGCGACGAAGGTGAGAGCGCCGAGGCGGATCTCGCGACCCTCGACCAAAACTCCAGCAGCCACCATGATGAAAGTATTCGGAAGAATCGCAACTTCTCCACAAAATCGCTAAAACACCGCCCCACGGTGGGCGCCAACTGTCGTGGTTCTAAGTCTGACAGTAGAGTGGGGGTAGGTATGGAGAGGCAAGGTCTTAGCTATGAAGAGGTTGTAAACACAAGAGATGTACGAGTTCAGGCCCTTCTCGGAGGAAGTAAAAGCCCTACGTCTCGGAGCCCTACGTCTCGGAGCCCGTGGAATACACCACCCGGTGGACTGCACGATCTACCCTAGCGAAATACATGTTGGCTCCTTGTGGATCACACCACCCTGTGGACTACACCGTCCACTCCAGCCTATCTTACACGGACTTGCTTTTGGACTCCAAAAGCATACACGGACACGCTAAACAATACCAATAACTTGGACTCCTAATCTCCTACACGTACCAGACTCATGAGCTGACTCACGGCAACTTACAGGACTAGTACCATACAATAGCCATGTACGTAACCCACTAGTACTCCAACTGGACTTTGACTCTTAGCACTAAGCACATGCTAAACACAACTTAATCATCAAGATTACTCTAACAATAAGCGTTACTTCTCTAATCGGAAGAATTCCAACAAGTTGTCAAGAATTCGGACACATCAAGCGTTACTGCCCTAATCGGAAGAAGAAGGAAGAGGCGTACCAGACCATAGTGGGAGATGTTGATGATGACTCAAGGTTGCTTTGAGGATGGGAACGACGACAAGGTTAACGGTCGTGTCTTAGTTTTTTTTATGTTAGTGGAGTCTACATATTGGTTTGTCAGTCTAGTCCAGGTCGTCTGCATGTCTCGGCGAGGGGATCAAGTTCAAGTATGAGGGGGCGGTAAACCAGTGAAGGTGAGTCTCTTCAATGAGGCCATGTCTCTACATGAGGCTGGAGTGGGCGGTGTAGTCCACAGGGTGGTGCGATCCACAAGGAGCCGGCATGTATCTCGCTAGGGTGGATGGTTTAGTCCACCGGGTGGTGTTTTTCCACAGGTCACTAGCGAGACTGGATAGTTCAAGGCATATTTGAGTTGGTCTGTAAATTCGCCAAGTTATAATTGGGGAGAGCCAATTAGATTTGTCGTGGTCGAGTTGATGAGTAGACAAGTTTGGATTAGGGAGAGATTGTTAGGTATTCCAAACGTATGCGTCAAGTTAGACAGAGTCAAGGTATTATACGTGTTGGTAGTCCAAGTTGGCAACTACTCACGTGGTTGTGTTGGAGTCTTTGTAATTCAGCTATTATAAATAAAGGAGAAAATCCCCAGGGAAGCTACGGCAGAGGGGAAAAAAGGTTATCTGGTGCGTGCTGTTTGCTGTGTATTTTCCTACAGATCGATTAGACTCGCCGGAGATTTTTTTGCTTCGTAAGCTAGCCTAGGTGAAAAGCATCCACCTACCTGCTTGTCTACTTAGCTAGTTGTGTACGTGATCTTTTTGTTGTCCGGCGTACGACGGCGATCTGATCTATGGCAAGCTGCGAGTTCCAACAGCCTGTACACCCGGTTCATCTCTTCTCTCTTTGTGGCCTCTTTAATTAGTTCTAGAAGTACTTGGCTGATTGTTATCATTATTAGTTCATTGCTCATATAGGGACGTTCGGTGGATATGTCTGTAGCTTGTTTGTATAAATAGAGGGTAGCTTCATGTCATGGATTAGAAACTTGTTATTGGCCGGCTGCCCGCCCATCGCTGTGAGCACCTCTGTACTGAGGAGTAGCTACGCCTGCCGCTAGTATCTTCACTCCGGCTTCTCATCGTGGAAGCCTCCATCATACTTCGTCACCTTGCAACGGCTCACGGGACCAAAGCCCTAATAAGAAACTTGATACAAAAAAAATGTCTAAGGGCCCTGAGAAGCCCTGACTAGTACTATTGGCTAAGGGGGACACGTTAAATTTGTGCTTTTTTATGGTACCCTATACTGCTACAGAGGTGAGGGAGCACTATAAAGTCATCCACTGTTGATCTCGTGAGGGTAGTATAGTCATTTTCCTGCATAGTTTGCATGGCTCATGGGCCAAGGTTTCAGCCCATGAGTGAAGCCTCTGTCCCTTGTACTCAGTCATCAGAAGTAAACAAACGATCAGACTGATCCTGCTGCCGCCCTCGTTGAACTCGGCACCACGTTCCTCTCTCCCGGCGTGCTTGGCCTACGGTGTCGGGCAAATGGAGGCGCCGAGGCAGCCGCCGGACTCCTACCGACGGGCGTGTGTGTGCGGCCCTGCGGGAGATGGCTACAGAATGTTGGCCCTGCATCTCGCAACGCCTCTTCTTCCTCTTATTCTTCTCAGCTCTCTCTTTCAAACGGACCAACACACCCACACACCCGCCGCTGACATGTGGGACCACATGACAAAGGGCCTAGGAATAGCAACGAAAGGTGGAAGGATAAGGACCTAGCAGGCATCAAGCAAACTCCAGCGACAACGACCCCTTTTACCCAGCAGTCGTAACCCAGGATGCAACCCTACACGACTGGCAACCGAGCAAACCTGAACGGATGCACCCAACCCCACGCCCGTGACGCTGCATAGCGGGTCCATTGGCTACCGCCTACCAGTACCACTGTCAGAGCAGGGTGAAGAGATGAACGAGTAGACCAGCGGTGTGCCACAAACGGCAACCAACAACTATACCAATCAGAACTAACTCCAGCCAATCCAACCCTACCAGGTCACCCTTGACTCAGCAGAGCAGTAGAACAGCATACAGCCGAAACAACCACCACGCATATGCAGAACACACACACTGCCATTTAGCGACCGCAAACGGCAATGCGTGCATTAAAAGAACGAACGGCCCAGCAGCCAACAGGAAGGTAAAAGCACACATACAAAGACGTATGGCTTGGTTAGACGGGTAGCCCATCAAAGTTTATAGGGAGAATATGCCGAGAAAAAGAAAAATACATGTCCCTTGTTGCTTCTGCTGTACTAGAATAATATGGAAATGCCGTACAGGACAGGCTCCTCTTTGGCTGAATTAGGTGTCGCAAACTATGTGCATGGCTAGTTAACAGATTGCCACAAACTACCGCCCTGGCTACTTAACAGTCTGCTACGAGTGGCCATCTGAAAATAAGAATTCGCTACAACATCTTCAATCGAAGCTTCTGTGTTATATGCCTCATCATTGGCCAAAGAGATAGACAAAACTGGACCGACGTATGAGTTTAATTCCGAATGCCTCCCAATCCTATCAGACTCACCAGTAGACGGCTTTTCATGTGTTGAGATAGATTTTTAGGTGAACAAATTATGGTGCTTGCTTAATCCTAGTCCCCAAGAACCAAAAGTAACTCACATGCCCGGGGGATCTATGGTTTATATATCACTTCATGCGCATTTGCCTATATATCTACTCTAGTATCCACTATCAATGTAGGCAGGTACACACGATTCATTTCCCGTCTCCGTGTGGCCACCTTGACTAGTTCTAGATGTACTTACCTGATTGATGTCATTATTACTCACATGGAGTCGTTCGGTGAATATATACATCTGTAGCTTGTTCGCATGAATGCAGGGTAGCTTCATGTCTTGGATTAGAACCTTATTACTTGGCGGCTTCCCGCCAATCACTGTGAAGACCTCTGTACCGAGAAGTAGCTACACCTGCGGCCAGTATGTTCACTCAGGCTTCTCATTGTGGAAGCCTTTATCATACTTCGTAACCTTGCAACGGCCCAGCAGATCAAATCCCTAATAAGAAGTTTGATCCAAAAATATGTATAAGGGCCCTGAGAAGCCCTGACTAGTGCTATTGGCAAAGGTGGGACACGTTAAAAAAAGGGTGATGAGTGATTGTACAGTCACATCAAAAGATCGTAAAGCAATCTTTCTTCATTGCAGGGAGTAACTGAATTGCTGAAATGAAAACCTGAGACTCTATTTGAACCAAAGATCTATATTCAAACATGTAGAGACTGTTGGACACCGGGGGTAAAAATCCTACAGCATAGTCCGCTTCACCAATTCTGTAAATTTTGACATTCCATCGTCTCTCACATTCAAAAGAATGTGTTAGAAGGGCATCAAGTAAATATTGAACTACATGATGTTGCGTTTCCCTGAATAGTTCTTTTTTTTTCTCGAATACGCACAAGAGTGCGTATCATTCATTACAGAAGGAGGGGGGAAGACTCCCCGAAGCCATAATTACATAGTTCATTTACATGTTGGATTTTCTGACACTATCGTCAGGAGGATCTTAACCGGTCATGTCTCGATGTCTTACCTATCTACCGCTAGTCCATCCTCCTCCCCCTTCAGCAGCTCGGCCTTCACCCAGAGCCTGCCCTCATCCATAATCACAAACGTTTATGCCCCCACCGACCATGACCTCAAGCAATCCTTCCTTACTGAGCTTGCAGCCGCTGCCCCCTCTCCCTCCACTCCTTGGTTGATCTTAGGTGATTTCAACCTTCTGCGCCAGCCCTCCTACAAAAATACGACCCACTTTCAGCAGGCCAAAGCAGACATGTTTAATGATTTCATCCATCAGCATGCGCTGATTGAACTCCCACTTCTTGACCGTCGCTACACTTGGTCGAGCAAACGCGATGAACCCACTCTCGAAAAAATTGACCGAGTCTTCATTAATGTTGACTGGGACCTGCTCTTTCCGAACACCACGATCGCCTCCCGCACCCGCTTCATCTCCGATCACGTCCCTCTGCTCATCACGATCGACACCTGCATCCCGCGTCCCGCGCTTTTCCACTTTGAAAATAGGTGGGCCCTTAGGCCAACCGGCCGCTCGGTAATTCAAACGGCCTGGGCCTCGGCCCACCTTCGCTCAAGCCACACCCAGTCCCTGGTTGTTGCGCTCAAACGCTCGCGCGCTAACCTCAAGCAGTCGCGTCGTCTAGATGTCCCTATGAACACCCATGAGACTAATTGTAAATAGGTCATTTCTGTCCTTGACATTATCGAGGAATCTCGGTTCCTCTCGCCCCCTGAGCTTGTCCTACGCCGAGTGGTTATCAAAGTCTTGCAACACACTCTCAGAGAGAAGGCTCTTTATTGGATCCAACGAGGCAAAATCCACACTACTCTTGAGGGTGACGAAAACTCTCGTTTCTTCCACGCCTCTGCCTCTGTCCGTTTGCGCAAAAATAAAATTAGCGTCCTAGTCTCGAATGGAAGTGAGTTCTTTGCCCCTGCTGGTAAGTCAAGTATTCTCTCTGACTACTACGCTTCCCTCCTCGGCACTGCTTTCCAGCCTTCTTGGTCTTTCACCCTCACTGACCTCTATCCTTCCCCTGTCCCCCAACTCCTCTCCCTCGATGCCCCTTTCTCTGACGATGAGATATCTAATGCCTTCCTCACTATGAACCCTAATGCTAGTCCGGGTCCGGACGGCTTCGGCCCTGGCTTCTATAGGAAATTCTGGCCCCTCCTAAAAGAAAAAATTCGGCTTTTCTTCCTGGAGTTCCATTCCCAAACAAGTGATATCTCGTGTTTAAATCGGGCTCTCATTATCCTCCTCCCAAAGCACCAGGAGGCCAGATCACCTGCCGATTTCAGACCCATCTCTCTTCAAAACTGCCCGATTAAAGGGGTTGGAAAGCTTCTTACTAACCGACTAAAACACCTCATTCCTCTCCTCGTCCATGCTGACCAAACGGGCTTCCTCTCAGGCCGCAACATATCTGAGAACTTCCTCTACGATGCCGATATCCTTCATTGTTGTGCAAAGAGAAAAGCCCCTTCCCTCATTGTCAAGCTTGACTTTAGGAAAGCTTTTGACTCTGTTTGCTGGTCCTCCCTCCTACACATCTTGCGAGTCAGAGGGTTCCCCCCTCGGTGGTGTGATTGGATTGAATCATTGCTTACCACTGGGTCTACTGCAGTGATGCTCAATGGCATCCCCGGAAGATGGATCCAATGCAAGAATGTCCTCCGGCAAGGTGATCCTCTATCTCCGTATCTGTTCATCATTGTTGCTGATATCCTACAACAAATGATCCTAAAAGTCTTCTGCGAAGGTAAACTTCGGCACCCCCTTTGCCCTAACCTTCCCTGCCCGGTTCTCCAGTATGCTGACGACACGCTCATCATAGTCAAAGCCACCCCCGACGCGGCAAAGAATTTAAAGACCATCCTGGATGGTTTTGCCGAGGCCACCGGCCTCCAGATTAACTTCACTAAGACAACCTTCATCCCTCTCAATGTTGACCCTGAAGACGCCACTGCTATGGCCTCAGATCTAGATACCAACATCTCCTCATTCCCTCAAACGTACCTCGGCCTTCCACTCTCCCCCCATAAGCTCTCTACGTCTGCCTTCCAACCGGTTATAGCCCGGTGTGATGCCTATCTTGCTGGGTGGTGTGCGCTCCTCCTATCTCGTGGAGGTAAACTTGTTCTTCTTTCTGCGGTCCTGGATAGCCTCCCTACCTACTTTATGCTTTGCTTCTCCCTCCCCATCAAGGTTATTGAGGCGATTGATAAGCGTAGACGTACCTTTTTCTAGTCCAACGATGACACTTGCTCTGGGGATAAATGCCTAGTTGCCTGGGATAAAGTCTGATCCCCTAGAGTTGCAGGTGGTCTGGGTGTTAAAAACCTTCGCGCACAAAACTTTTGCTTACTGCTGAAATTTGCTTACAAGTTTTTACACTCTTCTAACCTCCCTTGGAAATATTGGGTCCTACACCATTCCCCCCTTCATATTGGCCATGGAAAGAACAGTTCTTTCCTTGCCAAAACAATTTTTAAACACCTGCATAGTTTGAGAGAGATTTCGCAATGCACTGTTGGGAATGGTTGTTCCACCTTCTTTTGGCTAGATCGTTGGCTAAAGCCGGAACCTTTGGCTATAGTCTACCCCGCTCTTTTTTCTCATCACACAAAGCAAAATGCTATGGTTTCCACTATTATGCAGGATGGGATTGAACTTGCTCTTCGTAATCGGCTAACCTCTACTGCGATCGCAGAACTTGCTCCCCTAAACTCGTTGTTGCATGATTTTTTGCTCTCTCAGGTACCGGATACTCGCCGCTTGCTCAATGGCGCGGCCTTTTCCACTCGTGGTGACTATGCTGCCCTCTCGGTTCAGCTTGCTGAGCCTATGCTCGCTGACATCTGGGACTCAAAGGTGCCAAAAAAAGTGATGATCTTTGGCTGGTTGGTTTACCTTGACCGTCTCAACACTCGGCACAACCTGCACAAAAAGAACATCCTCGATACTGAAGTCTGCCCGAGATGTGATCACTTGGTGGAGGACCGCGATCATCTTTTTTTCTCCTGTCCAGCTGCTCGTGCGATTTGGAGAGCCACCGGCATTCATCCTACCGCCGCGCCCTTCAGTGAGCTTTTCAGCTTCCCCCCTTCCCGCTCAGCTACCCACTTCAGTTCGCACGTTCATGCTCCTCCTTATTCTTTGGAAATTTTGGGATGCTAGAAACAAGAAAGTTTTCCAAGGGCTTGACATTGCTGCCTCAATTTCTGTAAAAGCTATCTTAGAGGATTTGGTTATTTGGTCTCATCGGCTTAAGACTGATTCCTTAAAAGGCCACGCCGGCTTGTGGCGTGAGTTCCTCTCCTCGAACCATTTGTGAACCTTGTAACATCTGCTGCCTTTTGAAATATATTCAGGTGGGGAGCCTTCCCCCCCCCCCCCCCCCCCCCCCCCCCCCCGGTGACCATTTCAAAAAAAACATTGTCATGAGGTACTTGGCTCTTGTTGATTTCCAGTCCTGACATGTCGAGTCTTGTCTTGTACACCACGCACTTAACTCCTCGCCTGTGAGCGGCTCGAGACCCAGTCTACATGTGATCAATCCCAACCAATGCCAGACTTGTCTCACGAACACACATCCAATTAGAAGGTGTTGGATGATCTCCTTCTCCTGGTTGCAAAGCGGGAATGTATCTTGATGGGGTAAACCACGTCTGGCCAGTCGATCTGAGGTCCAACATCTGTTGGCGAGCCAAGCGAAAAATGGCACCGGAGAGGTGCCCTTGAGCCCCAAGTGAATTGTGCTACCGGTGACACTTCGAGGCCCCTAAATCTTACCGCATAAGCCGAATGAGCCGAGAATTGTCCATTCTTCTCCCAACTCCATTGCACCATATGTGCGACATTCTCAGTGAGCTGCACCTCTGTAACCCTAGACCAGCAAAAGGAACTGGAGTAATGCGTCCGCCGTGAGGTCCGGGCCAATATCCGCTACCCAGCTGCAGTTGACAAGTGCCTCCAAGACCCTCTTCGACTTTCTGACTCGTTGTGGGATCCGCTCGTACAGCAGTGGGTCCACCTCACATATCCGAGATCCATGCAGCCACTTGTCCTCCTAGAATAGGGTGGACTTCCCATCACCCACCGTTGTGAATGGAGCTGCCTGTACCAGAGCATTAGCTTCCGCAGGTACACTAATCTGGAGCTCTGCCCAAGGTCTTTCTTTATCGTATCTCTGAAGCCATGGCCACCGAGCTTGTAGCACTTTATTAAGCCACTGCAGGTTGGGTATCCCAAGTCCACCTGTCCACTTGGGCCTGCACACCACCTCCCAAGCGACTGGACAATTTCCTCCTCGGGCCTCTTTTTTTCCACACCAAAGAAACCCAGGGCAAATCTTTGCCAAAGCCGAGACAGTCTTTGCCGGCAAGTCCAGAGCCAACATGGAGTGCACTGGAATTGCACATAGCATCGATTGGATGAGGAGCAAGTGGCAAGTCACTGAATAGTTCTACCAATCAGTAGGGAACATATATTTCCCCTATTTAATCAGCGGAGGCCAGATCACGACACGAAAGTTCAGATTGTGGAAACTGGTCGTGTTGCTAGTCCATTCCTTTTAGGAGGCATGTCCATGCGAACCTAGCGAGAACTTAAGAAAGTCAACAGTCATCTCAGGCATTTTTAACTTCGAATGTTTTACCAGAGATGTAGAGAATCCACGCCTCAATTTTTCATTCAAAAGGAACATGCCCCAAATGGTTAACGAAATAGACAGAGATAACAGAGAGTTCTCCAAAAAAAACATATAGAATTATAAGTGAGCAAACTATGAAAAAACAGATCGGCCTAAACATCTGCAATTGCTTAGCAGGTGACAAGCCTCGTCAAACTGCGTCGTCTTCACAATCAGGAGGAGCGACAGTTTAAGATCCCCAAAAACAACATCACTCATTTGATTTCACAGTTGCCAGCATCAAAGAAACACGGAGGCGGGAGCTTTGATAACGTCGACTAGAAGGGGGACTTGTTGAAATATATTGCCCGCCTTCCTCCATTTGTTTAGACTTTTGAATGAGTTGGTTGGAGTATGAATTCAATATGGTATCAAAGCCAAGAGGTCTTGATTTCAAGACTCTGTCAACGCAGTATTAAATAAAAACGATTATGCAGCCTAGATGTGAGGGGGAGTGTTGAAATATATTTCCCACCTCTCTCCATCAGTTCGGACTTTTGAATGAGTTGGCTGATGCATGAATTCAATATGGTATTTAAGCCAAGAGGTCTTGAGTTCAAGACCCTGCCAACGCTGTATTAAATAAAAACGATTTTACGGCCTACATCGATGCCACATCTAAAAAGACACGGACCAGCAGGCTGACCACCAAGCATTCAGAGATGCGGTTAGCATGTGTAGACCGCGTGCAGCCTTCTGAAGGGGGATTGACACTCCCAACAAAGTGCTAGAAGCGAGCTGCTAAGTGGCGAGTACTTCCCGCCGGAACACGTACGTTACGCGTTACGCAGCATCCGCTAGCGCAGCTTCTCCTTGACACCCTCACGTATAGAACTAGTAGCGGTAAACTATCAAGCTTCGCCTTGGACACTTATTGCGGGGAGACGTACTAGAAGTAGTATACGCACACAGGAGATAGCGAGGCACAGGAGTTGATGACTAAAGGCTAGTGACGTGCCTTTTGTTAGTATTGATTTGATCTGAACAACAGCTCTGCATTTGTGATACGAGCCTTTCAAATCTAGAATACTGAAGACAAATGATGACTTCCCACATCATTGTATGAGAGGATAGGGGCAGCGTTTTCTCAGTTAGATAATATAGGCTGCAAATAACAAGAAAAATTGTTCTAGGTATAAATGATTACATTATTGTTTGCCTGAGATCTATGGTTTATATATCACTTCATGGTTCATGCACAGTCGCCTATATATCTATTCTAGATGGCGGCTATTAATGTAGCCATGTAGGCATCTACACATGGTTCATCTCTCCTCTCTCTGTGTCCTTAATTAGTTCTATATATATATATATATATATATATATATATATATATATATATATATATATATATATATATATATTGGAAAAGGAGGCTTGCCCCCGCCTCTGCATCTGAACGATGCATGCAGCCATATTATTAGAAGTCTAAAAAAATACAAAGTATCCAAAGTATTTTAGCTCGCAAAAGAAGGAAAATGACATAAAAGAACGCAAAGTCACAACCGGTGATATATAAAGGATGAGGGCCCTAAACTCCTATCATGTTATGCGACCGCCGTACAAACCGGTTGAATATAGCCCATGTTACCATCTCCCATTTGTTGCACCCAATAACCAGTGGCTCCCTGGAGTACATAGGAGTGAGTAAGGACCACATACGGATCCATGTGGTAGCTCTGAAGATGACCTGCAAGAAGGGTAAAATATGTTGTCTGCTAAAAATTATATCATTCCTGCAGTTACATATAGCCCACATAAGTGCACATATTCCAATTCGAATATGAGCCGCAGTAGTACGTTCCACCCCAGCTAACCATGTCGCAAATACCGATTCAATGCTAACTGGAGGGACAATGTTGAATGCTATATGAATCGTTCGCCACAATAATTTGGCGAGGTGGCAATCTACGAAGAGATGTTGTATTGTTTTATCATGATCACAAAAATAATATCGTGAACTGCCTACCCATTGTCGCTTTAACAGATTATTTTTGGTGAGAATCACTCGCTTATGGACAAACCACATAAAGATTTTAATACGTAAGGGAACCTTCATGCCATGGATTACTACGTTGTAACTGCCCAGCTGCCCTCCCATCGCTGTCGAAGACCTCTGTAGCGAGCAGTAGCTCTTCTAGCCACTGGTGTCATCACTCCCGCTTCTCATCCTGGAGGTCTCTGTCATACTTCATCACCATGCAATTTGCCAGATGACCGAAGCCAAGTCAGATACTCCCTCCGTTCCATAACGTGGTATGTATATTTTTTTGAAAACTCAAACTAAGCAAACTTTGATTAAGTTCACAAAGAAAACTATTTATACAGTCAATATCAAACATATATAATACGAAAATATAACTGATTATATATCCAATGTTACGCATTTGATATTTTAACGCTTCTGCTTCGGTATAGCCCTCTAAATACATTAAGGGCTGAGATCAACTCATACCTCGTCACGGTCCGGGCTGACCGAGACGTGGTGGCCGGGTGGATGGGCCGTTCCCACCTGTGAGACGCCACTTGCCGGCTCCTGAGGCCCCATTGAATGGTGGCTGGTCTCGTGCTCTCCAGAGATGTTTTTATGGCGTTAAATGCTGCCGCACACCGGCCTGCCCCATCCACTCCCCGCCCGCTCAGCCGTAAAAGCCGTCTCCCCGCCAACTTGCCGCTGCATAGAGACCGCCCACCCCGATCCAACGCCCAACCCCGCCCCGTTTTCTTCTCCTCGGTGACGATATGGTGCGGCGGCAGCAGCAGGCTGGGTCCTAACCATTGTCCCTAACGGTGGACCAAGCCAATGACCTAGCGCGCTCAGCGTCCTCGTCCCCCCTCCCCCGCCGCCCACCTGCCATCGGGGTGGCACATGGACGGTGCCGGCTACGCCATCGACGGACCCACCGTCCCCGTCGCCTAGTAGCAAGCTGGCCGTGGTGGCTGGTTCACGCGTCCGCCGCGACTTCGAGGAGGTAATCGACGAAGTGCGGCATCGCCACCTCGCCGTGCGCCGTGTAGCGCACACTGCCGTGCCACCCCTGCCCCCCCCCCCCCCCCCCCCTCCACCGACGCCGGCAGTCTACGTCGTCCCTCCACCGGCGCCGGTCGCACACGTAGCCCCACCCCCGCCTCCAGAGGTTGTCGATGCCGGCGTCCCCGAGGACATGCCCGGCCTCTTTTGGGCCATACGGGAGTCGGCGACGGTGTAGGGGTGGGTTGCGCCTCTCCGCGGTGGCCGCGAGCTTCGGTGGCGGCTTCGGTGGCGTTGCAGGCGCGGGTGGCGCAACGATGTACAAATCCTAAAATATGAATGAAATTTAAATCATTTGCATGGAATAAATTTGCATTTGAAAAAAACACGTCTCGAGATGACTGATATCGCAGTGTATTCTCGAAAAACCCATGCGAACTGCCCTATATTCTCATAAACCGACCCAAAATGTCGTGTGCACTCAAAAAACTGTCTGAACCGTCGTTTTCTGTAATTTAGTATTTTAAGAAAAACTATAGGTGTTTTGTGTTCCGAACTTTTTTAGACGTTTTGTATCAGACATTTCAAAGATAACTAAATTTTTTGTATTTTTTGTTTTTTAAGAAAACATAAATGGGTGTGATAAATAATTTAGTTATCACACCCATTTATCACACCCATTTGATGCCCCATGCTTTATGTGTGATAAATAATTTTTCATAACCCATATTTTGTGTTCCCGTGTTTTTTAAGAAAACACGTCTAGAACATGGTTTGCTACGGTGAGCATAACACGGCGGTTGATGGTGGACAAGACGTGGGGCATCAAATCGAGCATCTTTGTGCTTTATGTTTTTGCTAGGAGGAAAAGACAAATTATGGGTTATGAAGCATGGTTTATAGTGCTGGAAGCATGACTTTTGATTTATGGAAGCAAATTGAGCAGATTTGTATTTCTTGTAAACATGTCCCTTATGTGCTTGATGCATTTCTACTCATGGTAATGTTCTTTGTTTTAATGGAAAGAAGATCTTGTTTGATTAGAAACAATTCTCTAGTCGATCAAAACAAGATTTTGATGTTTATGAAGTAAAACAAAATTCAATTGCATGAGAAACATATTTCTATTGAATGAGCATGTAAGCTAAGTTATTGCTAGACGGAAGAATGCTTAATTCATTGTGGAAGAAAATTTGAGCGCTACAAAGAAAACAAAGCAATACATTGACAATCTTTATACAACTCTTATCAGGCAAACCAATCAAGAGGAATCTCATTTTGGAAAGCAACTTAAATAATAATGTAAAGACAGTCATATTAGACACAAGTACATGTCATATTGAAGCACATTTTAGGACTAATGGAAGCATTTCTTCTCTGGATGGAAGCAAATATTATGTCCGCACGTGGTATAAATATTCTTACATCGAGACAAATTTCCTTTGCACTGGAAGAAAATTATATGAAGCTTTTCCCCCTTTCGTCTTGATAGATAAAAGAAAATTTTAGTTACACTTGGAAAAATTCTCAAGTTTTGTTAGATTGAAGCAAATTTAAGCTACGTTGGATATAAATTTTAGTATCACTAGAAACAAATTTCCCTGAAGTACGATAATATCGAAGAAAAACAATACACAAAATAAACAGAATTATGGATTGAGCCCCCCGTAATTTTTGGTGCAGCCTGCCATGATTTTTGGTGCATTTAGGCCGAGGAGCAGATCATGTGAAAATTTAGTGGACCCAAAATTTAGTGGACCAAAATAAACAGAAACAATGTGATTTTAGGCTGCAATTTTTTTTTTGAACACATTTTAGGCTGCAATTAGTTGTGCAAAGTAAACACATGCAATCAGGCTCACGTTGTAAGTACTAATCGAAGGAATAGAACCAACCAAATCTAACGGTGTTCGACTGGTCTGGTGGAAGCGCTAGGATCAGTAGTCTGATGCCTACTTTTACAAGTTAGCAACGATCCATGCCAGGGACCATTTGTGTTGAAGACCCACATGCATTTCAATACACAGGGTGTCAGACATGGAGGACGTATCCTGTGCAACGAGCCAACTCGTGCACCCAGTACGCCAAGCGATTCTGGGCCACTGGATGGGGAATAGATGGACCGGATGTTACCATAAGCTGGCCCAGATACATTTTACGCAATGGACCTTGTCAAGTCACTGAAATGCGCAAAAGTCCTTCCGAAATTCCATCGTCTGCTTCCTTTTGCTCTGTCCCGTTCTGTACCCATATCTCTGAGATCCCCTCTCTGTACCAGGCGATCTATAACGGCGCGAACTCTCTTCAGTACAACTCCCACCCGGCCACCCCGATGGCTGCAATCCCTCTTCCCTCTATCTCCACAATCTATCCATCTCCACGACGGTGCTGGCTATGGCTTGGCACGACCAATACACACTCCTGGTTTTGCACCGCCGCAGCTGCTGCAGGCTCAGATTCAACAACGCCGCCCGCGAGTCAGAGTTAATGCATGAAAGTACAACTGTTGATGGCGACAAAGAGTTGCAGAAGACACTAGTGTTCCGTTTGGACCATATTTCTCAATAGACAAGCATTTTCAATGATGGCATTGCTTTTGTAGAAGTGCTTTCTTCACTGACGATAAGTGTCCGCCGACCATTGACGCGGTGATGCCTTGCATATCAGACAGTGCCCGCAGTTGTGCCATCCGTGCCTTTTGGAGTTGTCGGCTGTCTACAGTCTATGCCTTAGTTTGAATGATCAAAAAAGAGAAGAACTCACATTCGCAGGGATCACAGTGGAGGGCGATAAACTCGGATGTCGGCCCTCATTTGAAACAGTGGAAGGTATCCAAATCCTTGGTACCATCTGGCATATTCTGTCGGACATAAGGGTCGTTGAATTTAAGTTCTTCTTATTGAAGGATACATGTTGGTAATTTTAACATATTGGTCATGCTTGCATTCAGAGTTTGCTTCATTTCAGTGTTGGATTCTTAGTTCGAAAAGTTTGCTTGCTGGCTTGCATGATAATGGGCCGTTATGCTTCAATTTTTTTTAGTTGTGTGCATGCTCAAGCTCAACGTCTCTTTTATGTAGCCTTGTTGCATAGTTTTGATGTTCTGTAGCCCTTCATATGTTCTTCCGCTGGCTGCATCCTCAAGCTCGCCCACACACCTGATTTCTGCTGATCTGAAAGAGAATCATCGACGCCTAGGATCGGAGGCAGGGTGCATGCTCTTCCCTGGGAACAAGCAATCAGCTAGATTTCACAAGCCCCTTGGCCACTCGCTTGTAGCACATTGTTGGGGGCGTCAACAATAGACACCTTACAGTTCTTGAACTGGCGATCCTCCAGATTGTGAAGATGATATAGTTCTTGATACTGTCGCCGAGCCACACTAGACACCACACAAACACATGCAGAACACAAGCGCAGTGATAGACAGGTCCATTGTACTATGGGAGGACCAGAACTATAGGGCGCTCTGGCAGTAGCCATGATAGCAAACCACAAGAAGCCCTGATGCCAACTTAGTCAGTAATGCATTGCGGACAGATGGCATACGCGGCCTGGTCATCCTCATGACATAAGTGAACACGTCTGCTACGCAACAATAGACATCCCTCTGGTAAAGAGGTTCATTATTGAAATAACTTAAATTAACAAACACTTGCTAGTATTGAGGGACAACAAACCGTTGTGTACACTTGTAGTAACTCTTTGTACCGAAAAATAAGACACTTTAATGGACCACTATAATTCGTGGGAGTGCTATTGTTCTGTACAGTTGCAATAGAAAAGTTAATATGCTGCATTACTAAAACATTAACCTTTTGCTATTGCTAGAAACGATGTTTAGATCTTCTATCTATTTGATGAGTCTTGGAAGCTAATGTAATTTGGCAAGTAAGTTAAATACATTTTATATGAGAACTTCCTTACATGAAATTAATCTTCAAGGCTGTGAAGAAATGGCTGATTGTTGAGCGATGTTATTCTCGGCCAATTATGAGTATTGCTGCTAAATTTACTGTATTGCTCTGTATTGTTGTGTACCATTGTGTGTCTAGCATATTGCTCCTGCATTGGACACAACCAAAATTTGGCCATGTGCAATGTGTGTGTGTGTGTGTGTGTGTTTGGGGGTGGGGTGGGGGGGGGGGGGGGGGGGGGGTTATAATATGGACATGGTTATAAGGAAAAAATATATTGTATGTGATGTGTGGTCAGAACGCAAACGATCGGCATATTTTCCAAGTGTCCAATGTGACCAGCATATCCTCTTGGGTCATATCATGAAAACATATGTGATATGCACATCAGATATATCAGATACGGGGAATAGATCATAAAAATTGTAAACTTACAAAAAAATCTACTTTCATTAAAAGATTTATCGCCCCCACGCAGCCCCAGGGCGGAGCCCTTGACTTATCGACGATACTGACCGACAAACCATGGAGGAGGAAGCCCAGCTCCACCACTGTAGCGGGCACCAGGCATGTTGTCGTCGCTCCGCCACCAGGCCAAAAGCGCCTCCTCCAAGCTTCTCCGGAAATACCTCGGATGCATGTTGGGCTGGCAACGCTCCAACAAGCTGGCCATGTTGGGCGTACACGGCGCCAATGGCCACCAGCATATGCAAGTCCACAGGGATCCAATGCACCCTGACGAACATGAGAGGCAGTGGCACTCCTTCTAGCGACGTGGAGGAGCTCGGGCTCTTTGCAGCTGGTAGGTGCCGGGCATGGTTGCACGGGCCCGACCCGACATGTTGGGGTGGCTGCAAGGTCATGGTGTGCTGGTAGTGGTGCGAGTAGCGGTGTACACGCAGGAGCTGGCGACTGGGGATGCATAGATGCGATGGCAGCCCCAATGTGTGGCAGCGATGACCTCTGTGTGTCGTAGTCATACTGCATTGATGGTCGGCTACTATGAGTCATGCAGATAGCGCCGTGTTGGTGGCAGTCTCTACTGGTCATTGCGAAGGGGGCGGCGGCCCTCAGAGAACATGACATGGAGATCTAGGGGCGCATCTATGCAACATTGTAGGCACTCAGCGCAGATGTGTAAGGGTGCACTGGCAGTTCCACGCTGGCAACAAGTGCCGGAGCATTGGCTCTGATGGTATAGTGAATGATTCAATGTGACTCACTATGGTGCAGTGTGGCAGCGGCTAGTTTTGCACCAGGACAAGGGTGACCCTTTGACGGTGGGCGCTGTACTGTAAGGTGCGCAGACATCCCACCAATTTTCTACTGCCTTTTTGCATTGCACGGGTACTGACAGATGCGACTATTGGTCAGTCTATCATTAAAATGTTGGTTGAAACACCACTTCATTTCCAAGTGAAAACTCCTTTCCTGTACTTCATCGATTGGGCTCAGCAGCGACATATTTGCGTCATTACCTTGTTGAAGGCATCACCTTCTTGGTGTTATGCTTGTCTTCATAGTGAAAAATCCTTATTCATGCATCTCCATGGCCTGCTATGGCAATGATGACGCAAGGATGTTTATCCCTTCTCAAAGTATATTTAGTCGTAGGTGTTTAAGTCAAATCTTGTAATGGGTCGCCATGGAAAAAACCACATCAGATACGGGTTGCTGCCACTGTGCAATGTGGCCGCCACATCAGTGATTGGTTGGTAGTGGTGGTGCGACCTGCATGTACCACGAGCCTTTTCAACTGTGTCCTTTATACTACAGCTCTGCAAAATACATGTCTCTTCTGACATTTTTATATGCTCAAATAATATGGCAATATGGTACAAACAGGACTGGTGGTTCGCTGAATCTAGTGCCGCAAACTACCTGCATGGCAAGTTAACGGCCTCCTACTAGTGGTCGTCTGAAAAAAAGAATTTGCAGCAACATCTCGAATCGATTATTGTGTGTAATACGCCTCATCATTGGACAAAGCAACAACAAACACTCCAGCCGTGTATGAGTTTAATTCCTGATGCCTGCTAATCCTATGTGACTCACTAGCACTTGACTTTCGTGTGTTGAGATTGATTTCCAGGTGAACAAATTACGATATTTTGTTAATCCTTATTTGCTAGGAGAACCAAAAGTAACTCACAGGCCTGAGGGATCGATGCTTTCATATATCGCTCCATGCGCAGTGGCCTCTATATCTAGCGTCTATCAATGTAGGCATGCACACATGGTTCATCTATCCTCTCTGTGTGGCCTCCTAAATTATTTCTAGATGTACTTGGCTGGTTGTTTTCTTTATTACTCACATAGAGACGTTCGGTGAATACGTCCTACTTAGCCAAACTAGTGTACGAAAACTTAGCAACTCTGAGGCAGATATCTCAATGCGGAAGAATGGTCCTTCTTCTGGTTAGACAAATGGATCCTTCATGAGCTGCTTGCGCTTGCCTTCCCTGCCATTTTCTCTCACCACCTAAAACCAAATGCCTTTGTTACTGATATTTTGCATGACAGGACCGACCTTTCCTTCTATAGCAAGCTAACTGTGGATGTGTCCACAGAACTCTGTACCTTGCGCGTTCTTCTGAGGCAGGTTAATCTATTGAAGGCGGATGGTGCTCGCTCTCTCCTAGGCAGGGAGCTCTTCACCATCAAAGGCGGCTCTCACTGCCCAAATGACCGTGCACACACATCTGGGATGCAAAAGTTCCAGGGCAGATTAGGATCTTCGCTTGGCTGGTTCACATCGATAGGATTAACACTAGGTAAAACCTCAAAAAGAAGATCATATCCACAAGAATCATGCCCTTTTGGTATCTTTGTGATATTAATATATTCCCTTTAATAAATGATGAATCATGCCCACTTTGATCACATGCACATAAATCGAGAGATCAACTTTTCTTCTTGTGCACCTTTGCACAAAGAGCTTGGCAGCCGATTGATATGGCGCCTTCGTCCACTCCTATGGCAGAACTGCTCGCCTTTTGAACAACCCATCGGCTGCCACAATCAATCAAGTCCTTTGTCATTCTCAGTCCCATGGAAAAATTTGGGTCGCAGAAATGGTAGTGACTTTCGAAATAAGCTGGTAAACTCAACTGTTGTAAATAGCTAATATCGTAGAACAAAAACATCATGACAGGCTCTCATGTGATCATCTTTCCTCACGGTAACACGATATTGAAATATATTCAGGTGGGGACCCCCCCCCCCCCCCCCCCCCCCTTGAAAATAATTAAAAAAAGAACAATCTTCAAGGTTGTGAAGAAATGGCTGATTGTTGAGTGATGTTCTTCTCCGCCGATTTTGAGTATTTCAGCTATGTGTACGGTATTGCTCTTTATTGTTTTGTACCATTGTGTGTGTGTCATAGGCTCATAGCTCTACTGCGTTATTTATGTTGACCAAACTTTGGCCATGTGCAATGTGGGGGGTCACAATATGGACACGTTATAAGGCAGAAAGTTTGTATGTGATGTGTGGTCATAATGCAAACAATCAGCTGATTGCTAGTGTTCAATGTAACTAGCCCATATCGTCCTGAGTTTTACAACCAAACACATGTGATACCTATGCAATGCGGCCGCCACAACAACGACTGGTTGGTAGTGGTGTGTGCTAGCCACATGTACGACGAGCCTATTCAACCATGCCCGATATATATATATACTACCGGTCTGCAAGATAAATAATGAATTCACGCACCATTTTTTACAAGAGAATACGTGTGACCTTTTCTCAGTTAACAAAATATGAACAAGCAGGAAACAAAGCGCCTACCATACCCTAAAACCACAAGCCTTATTTAATTGGACAACCTTTTAACTCAGATACAAGGCTCATTACATTTCTATCCTCCTGATGCTCTATTTTGAGCCAATAAAATTCACCATTTGTTGAAGAAAATTGGACAACCTTTTAACTCAGATGCACCCAGCAAGCAAGAGAGCAGCAAATGGGCATGTCACCCTGAGAACCCTAAACCCCATAAAAACAACAGCTCAGAATAAGAAACAACACAAAGCCCTGTAAAAGAAATCTGCAGCAAAACCAGATACGAAATATCATAACCATATCAAGTAAGAAATCCTGGAACCACATGCAAGGCATCTAAGCAAGCGTCAGCATACCAGCATAGGCAGCATGTAAACTAGAACAAGCAGATGATTAGATATAAAAGAAGGTATCAAGAACAAGCAACAGCAAAGCATATCTATATTTTGGAGCATTGGAGTCGACAAAACTATAACTCCAGTAAGTATAGACCACCCGTGCTTTTGGGTTGTCAACCAAGTGATTCCTCCGTTAAAGACACAAGGACCTTTCTTGCAAGGGCAACCAAAATAGGAAACGAACCCCATAACCAACATGCACATAGTAGGTATTTGTGTGAATCTAAACGAATACACACAGGCCTCGAAAAACAACAAGCAAAAACCAAAGAACCAGAATCAGACAAGCTCAGAAGGGCATTTCCCCCAATATAATCGACAAGATGAACACACAGGAGGCGAGGCATGCATAGTCAAATAAAAGAAAGTCAGGTAGACGATGCCGAACTTGTCTTGCCGATCAGACCAACATATGCTAAACCAGCAAACAACCTCGACAAGGAATGACACAAGAAACAGAGTTATGTCGGCTCATTTACATTTGATTAAACAGAAGATGAGCAAGGAAAAGCTTACCTTTCCAGGCAGTGACCTGAAGGAACATGAATAGAGCGATTGGACCTCCAGAGAGAATGCAAGCAGGAAATGACGTAGGTAGCAAAAGAAGCAAATCAGAAGGCAAGAAAGGCGGGCGAAAGCAGAAGACATCGTGAACCAAAACGATGCCGTGGAGGGGGAAGCAAACCTCAACCGTAAGTGGCAGGCAAGGGAATGGCAGCCATCTCGAAGACCAAGGCGTCGAGGTGGACGGAGTGGACGAAGGAGAGACAAGGGCAGGCAGCAAGACCGGCACAAAGCGATGAGACAGGTGACGAGAGTGTGGGAGAGTACTGAATGCATGCCTAAGGAGGAAGAGAAGGAGGATTTTTTTTTAAAATATAACCTTTTTAACAACAAATTCCAAAATATATGACATAATTTGTAAATTACAAATATATTACCCCGTTGGCTTCATGTAGGTCGAAGAGGTTGTCTTCAGGCTTCTGTAGGCCGAACAGACCATTTCGGCCGCGCATGGGCCGAAGACTAGGCTGCCTAGGCCGAAGAGACTCTCTTCTGTTTTTACCGGACGGAAGTTACTATCTTCAGCTTTTATCTGGGCGAAGAGTGCGTGGATTGTCGAGAGTTACTATCTTCAGCTTTTATCTGGACGGAAGTTACCGGATGGAATATTTCTCACCTGTCATCAAGAGGATTGACAGCAGACTGTTAGGTTTCTCAACACTCCTATCTTATGGGGACAAGCATACACTCATCAAATCTGTCTTCATGCATCTGCCTATTTTCTTCATGTGTACCCTTGATCTACCAAAAGGCATATCTGAGCAAATGAACAAAGATCAAGGAGGATTGGGAGTTCTCAACATTGACATCCATAACAAATGTCTCCTCATGAAACATCTGCATAAGTTCCTACATAAAGAAAATCTTCCTTGGGTACATCTTATTTGGGATTCTTACTACCCACATGGAGTGATTACCAACAGGAATGTAGGTTCATTCTGGTGGAAAAGTATCTTCAAGCTGCTCCCTGAATTCAAGACTGTGGCTAAAGGGAGGATGGGCACAGGAGACACTATTGGTTTTTGGACTGATAACTGGGGGCATGGCATTGCAAAACATAAATTCCCAGAGCTTTACTCCTTTCCCACCAAAGACAATTTGAGCATTCAGGAATTTTTGCAGCAGGCAAACAAAACAGACAATTTCTTTCTACCACTCTCTGCTCAAGCACACAACCAATTCACAGAACTTTAGAGCATCTTTGAGTCTACACATCGTTCAAATCATGGTGATAAATGGACTTATCCATGGGGAACATCTTACTCCTCGATCAAGATGTATAAAGTGTTGACAAAGGGACAACAAGCTGCACCTCTTTTTCAAAAACTATGGAAAAATGCAACCATGCTTCGATACAAGATATTTTTCTGGCTCCTACTGCATGACAGGGTCAACACCAGGAACATGCTCCAAAGAAGATCCTTCCACCTGCCAACCTATAATTGTGCTCTTTGTCAAATGATCACGGAGGAGGCATCTCATCACCTTTTTTGGGACTATGATTTTGCCTTCAATTGTTGGCAGTCTCTCCTGGGACACAGACGCAGAGGATTTTCCATCTTTGATGAGGTCTCTTTGGCCATGCAGAACTTGCCTAATGCATTTGCCATGGAAATTATGATCATGGGATGTTGGAAAATCTGGATTCAAAGGAATGACAAAATTTTCAAGGCAAAACCAGCCACAGTCCAAGGTTGGAAAGCTTCACTCAAGACTGATCTTCAGCTCCTGTTACACAGGCTGAAAACTAAATCAAGAGATCATTTTTCAAGCTGGATTGAGCACCATTTAACATAATAATGCTAGTTTCAGGATTCAACAAAACAGGAGTGGGTTGAACCTTTTTGGGTTTCACTTTGTACATATTGTAAACTATTTATTTTAATGAAATACGCGTAGAACGATTGTTCTACGGTTTCGGTTCAAAAAAAAAGAGCTAGCGCTACTCCTGCATCCATGCACAAATGCGAGACGAGACACTCCATAAAAGTCGACGGCCATGCACATGTAGTGCAAGCTAGCTCGTCATGGCTGTTAGCAAACGTGTGTTCGTGTTGTATGTACGTGCCTACTTTGTAGGACTAGCATTGAGTTCGTTAGCTGAGCCAGCCGTGTTTGTTGTTAGCTTAGCCAGCTGTGTATAAAACCTGTGTAACCCAGATTGATTAATGTAAGAGTGTTGCACGGCCTCTCTCTCTCTCTCTCTTCGCTCGCTTCAACTCCAGCATGGTTTCAGTTTAAGCACTATCCGCACCTTCTGCTGCCCCACCTCTTTCCTTAACTCCGCCGGCGCCATGAGCACCTCCTCCTCCGTCTCTTCCGCCGGCAACTCCTCCTCCGACGAGCAGTTTAATCTTCCCGTGGTCACTCAAACCCTTCCCACCATTACGATCCAATCTAGACCATGTCCTCGTCACTCTCGATTATGAGAAGGAGAACTATGGCCTTTGGCGCCGCCAGTTCCTCGACGCCCTCACCAAGTTCGGCCTCACCGACCACGTCGACGGCTCGCCGGCGCAGGCCACCTCTGATTGGGTCCTCAACGACTTCGCCATCCTCTCCTGGTACAACGCCACCATGACTCCCTCGAACTTGGAGATCGTCGCGGACTGCAAGGCCTCGGCCTACACCATCTGGCGCTCGATCCGCTCCCTCTTCCGCAGCAATCGGGATGCCCGGATCACGTATCTCCTGGATGAGTTCCGCAGCTTCATCCAAGGAGAGCTCTCGGCCGTGGACTACACCGCCAAGCTGAAGCAGATGGAGGATGCACTCCGGGACCTCGGCCACCGCATCAAGGATCGCGACCTCCTCCACAACATCCTGCGCGGCCTCAACGAGCTCTTCCAGCACGTCGTCCCGCACATGACCAGCGGTCGCCGGCCCTCCTTCATCAAGTTGCGGGCCTTCCTCCAGTTGGAGGAGCAGCACCTCGGCCGTCAGGCGCGCGTCGCCGCCCGCACCGCTCTGCTCGCCCAAGCCTCGGCGTACTATGCGGCTCGGCCTCCGACTCCTGCGCCCGTCCCCGCCTCCTTCACCCAGGCTCTGCTCTCCCCGAACACTCAGGCCGCGGCTTCTTCTTCAGGCGGCGGCTCCTCAGGCCATCGCAACAATCGGCAGAAGAAACGGAAGCAGAATCCTTCCTCCGGCGCCAGCGGCTTCCCTTCAAGCGGGGGTCCCTCTGGTGGGTTTCCCGCAGCCGCGCGCCCTCCCACCACCATGGCCGGCACCTTCCAGGGCATCCTTGGAGCTCGTCCGCCCGCTCCGTCTGTGCCTTAGGCTCATCACGCCACGACCGCGGCCACGACCTCGCCACACTGGGACCAAGCCGCCCTCATCGCTGCACTCAGCCAGATGGCTCTGCATCCTCCTTCCGAGCCTGGTGGTGAATGGGTCTTCGACAACGGCGTCTCGTCCCACATGAGCTCCGGTTCCGGTATACCCCACTCTCCTCCCAACCCCTCCTACCCTTCTTCCATCGTCATCGACAATGGCTCCCTCCAGCCCATTACCGGTGTCGGTTCCACCTCTTTTCCCACCCCCACCCGCCCTCTCTCTCTTCTTGAAATCCTCATCTCTCCCTCTCTCATTAAAAATCTCATCTCTGTTGTGCTTTTACTCGTGACAATTCTGTTTCAATCGAATTTGACCCCTATGGCTTTTCTATTAAGGATCTGGCCACCAAGACGGTGCTTCTCCGATGTGAATCCCCCGGCGATCTTTACACCTTCGCCCTGCCACGTTACTGCCTCACCACCACCGTCACCGCCGACCTGTGGCACCAGCCACCCCGGTGCCGCCGTCCTCGCCAAGGCCTCCGCTCATTTTGATTTTAGCTTCAATAAAACTTCGATGAGCAATTGTGATGCATGTCATCTAGGCAAACATACAAGGCTCCCCTTAAGTTCTTCTTCTTCCCGTACCACTCTTCCTTTCGAACTTTGCCATTGTGATTTATGGACAAGCCCTCTATTAAGTGTATCCGGATATCAATTTTATTTGGTCATTCTTGACAATTTCACACATTATACATGGACTTTTCCTATTCGTCGCAAATCCGAAGTTCACGGTCTTCTCGTTCACTTTTATGCATATGTTACGACACAATTCTCTCGCCCCATCCTCGCCTTCCAAACCGACAATGGTAACGAATTCGATAACCACGCAAACCGTGCACTCCTCGCCTACTAGAAAATGGAGGGAAAAAGATTGCTGAAAAGTATTTTTTTTCATATATAAAACGGCAATGGTTGTACATGATTTATAAGGCACTTTTAAATATAAACTCCTATGAAGCTCAAAACAAGTTTTCTAGTAGGATAAAAGAAATAAAATACAAATAAAATATTACAAATAAAATAGCTACTGATAACTAAACAAAAGCAAAAAGAATATGTCAAAAAATAAAGAAAACAATTTAAAGCAATTAAAATTAAAAGAAATAACATAAAACCTATAAAACACTAAAACAGAACTGTTTTCATAAAAAACTAATTTTAAATAATTATAAAATTCACCAATTAATTACTACTGATAAATAAAGTTACAAAGAACCAGTAGCAAAAAGAATCATCTGAAAAAATACTCCTAGCTCAAATTATAGGCAATCTAGTGATTTGAGCAAGTTCAAACTTTCAAATCTAGTCAAACATGATATCTACAGAAACTTCATAAAATTTATAATCTAATGCAAAAAGAATCAAATTAAAATACTAAAAATCCTAATTGATATGAATTTTCTAAACAATAGAGCAGGTGTTGGCCGAAGAGGGACTCTTTGGGCAACGGTTGGCCGAAAAGACCTTTTTGGCCAACGGTTGGCCTAAAAGTCCCTCTTCGGCCTACAGTAGGCCGAAAAGTCTCTCTTCAGCCAACAGGAGGCCGACGGGGTGATACTTTTGATTTTTCTGCATTAGAGTGTATTGTTTCCGAATTTGCTATAAAAATCATCATAGTTTCAAAAAAAAAATCGCACAAGGGCCACCTTCATGTACCTAACTGGCAGCGTTTGTTTTCTGCAGACACGGCTATAGTCTACACAACTGCAGTGTTCTGTTCTAACTGGACGCTGCTGGTAATTAGGCAAGTTAGCAGCAGCGTCTAGATATAGCTGAACGCTGCTAGTACTAAAATCCTATAGTATAAGGGGTTTTCCAAGTAGTGTTGTGTGTTATACGCCTCATCATTTCCCAAATGGATATTGAACATTCCACCGATGTACGAGTTTAATTCCCGACTCCTTCTAATCCTATGTGACCCACCAGCACACGGTTTTCATGTGTTGTGATTGAATTCTAGGTGAAAAAACTATGGTGCTTGATTAATCCTCGTTTGCCCGAGGACCCAAAGGCAACTCACAGGGCTGAGTCCGATGGTTCATATATCACTCCATGGAGGGTCGCCTATATATCGATTCATTGTAGGCATGTACCCACGGTTCATCTATCCTGTTTTTGTGGCCTCCTTAGTTAGTTCTAGATGTACTTGGCAAATTGCTGTCATTATTACTCACATAGAAACGTTCAGTGGATACGTTAATAACTTGTTTGCATAAATGCTGGCTAGCTTCATGCTGTTGGAAAAAAAGCCACGGTGGGCGCGGCTGGTGCGTGTGTGTGTGTGTGTTGGTCGAGCCGGACACCGGTCTGAGCCGTGTTAGCGTCCGTGGTAGAGTGGGTACATGTGTGCGTGTGTCTGTTGGTGAGGATTCAGGGGTGTGAGCGCATCGCCAGCACCGGTAGTGGCCGCGCCGTCCGCCTCTGAGCGCGAGCCAGGGGGTGCGGGACGTGGCGAGTGGGTGAGTGGGTGAGTGGGCACGGCATGGCGCGTGTGTGTGCGCGCGTATAACACTCCCCAAACCCCTGTGTATTGCCATGGAGATCGAGTTCGAGCTTGAGGAGAAAAACATAAAACACCGTCAGTGCAGCAGGGTGTTTGTGGGCCCGGCAATTGTCTATGTCCATCGTCTTCCTCTCCGGTCGTGTTTCCGGTGATCGCCGACGAGTAGTGGTTCCATATTTGCTCTAACATTTGACATCAGAGCTGTGGGAGGGGTCTTGTCGGCAGCCATGGTGTTTGTCAGGTACGGCGCAGGCGGGAGCACGGTGTCGATGCTGATGCCGATGCTCACACCAAACAATTACACGGTGTGGGCGATCAAGGTCGATGCCATCCTCGACGCCCAGAGTCTTTGGGGGCAGCGTCAACGATGAGTGACGCGGTGGTCAACGCGCGAAAAAACAAGGCGGCGAAGGTGGTGTTGTTCGGTGCGCTTTTCGAGGACCTGCTGATGTAGGTATCAATGACGAACACGGCGACTGAGGTGTGGGCTAGCCTGAAGACACCGTCCGCGTCAGGGCGGCGCGACTGATCACCCTCCGAGGCGAATTCGAGCGGCTGCAGATGGCGGGCGGCGAGACAGTGGACACATTTGCCGGCAAGAATGGCAGCATGGCAGCGTGCTATGCCGGGCTTGGGGCGACGCTGGACAACCCGGCGATGGTGAAGAAGCTCCTGGATTCCGTCCCGAACCGCCTGTACGCTGTCGTCTCCGGGATCGAGCAATTCTGCAACGTGGAATCTATGCCATTCGAGGAAGCTCTCGGGTAGCTGAAGGCGTTTGAGGAGAGGTCGTGATGGTGCGAGCAGGCTGGCAGTGAGCGAGCAGATGAGAAGCTGATGATGACTGCAGCGCAGTGGGCGGCACGGCGGCGACAACATGGCGGTGGCTTTGACTCGATAATTGCAACAGTAGCACATCGTCGGCATGCAGAGGGAAGCGCCATGGCCGCTGCTACAACTGCAGGCAACAAGGCCACTTCAAGCACGACTGCATTAAGCCGCGGAAGGCAGCTACAGAGCATGCTATTGTGGTGGAGGTTGGCGACAACGATGGGCCCGCACTGCTCTAGGTTGTGGCTTAGGGTGTGAATGTTGAAAAAATAAGCCACGGTGGGCGCGGCCTGTGCGCGTGCGTGCGTGAGTTGGTCGGGCCATGGCATGGTCCGAGGCGTGTCAGTGTCCGTGGCAGCATGCGTGCGTGCATGCGTGTATCTGTTGGCGAAGATTCAGAGGGTGTGAGCGCGTTGCCAGCATCGATAGTGGTGGCTTCGTCCGCGTCCGAGCATGGCGGGAGAGCGAGCCAGGGGGTGCCTGATGTTGGTGCAGCCCTAGACTAGCTCTCTCTGAGCTGGACGGAGGTAGAAGAAGGAGAAGACAACATTAGTTTCCGGCGACGAACGCCCCGGCGCTCACAACGCCGTTCTTTCTGTTGGAGAACGTAGCAGAAATTCAAAATTTTCCTACGTGTCACCAAGATCTATCTATGGAGAAACCAGCAACGAAGGGAAGGAGAGTGCATCTACATACCCTTGTAGATCGCTAAGCGGAAGCGTTCAAGAGAACGGGGTTGAAGGAGTCGTACTCGTTGTGATCCAAATCACCGCAGATCCTAGTGCCGAACGGACGGCACCTCCGCGTTTAACACACGTCCAGCCCGATGACGTCTCCCATGCCTTGATCCAGCAAGGAGAGAGGGAGAGGTTGGGGAAGACTCCGTCCAGCAGCAGCACGACGGCGTGGTGGTGGTGGAGGAGCGTGGCAATCCTGCAGGGCTTCGCCAAGCACCGCGAGAGAGGAGAAGTACTTGGGAGAGGGGAAGGGCTGCGGCAGAACTTGGGGTGTGGCTGCCCTCCCACCCCTCCACTATTTATAGGTGGGGGGAAGAGGGGGCCGGCCCCCCTAGATCCCATCTAGGGTTGGGGCGGCGGCCAAGGGGGGGAGGAGTGCCTCCCAAGTCAAGTGGAGGCCCTCCCGCTTTGGGTTTCCCCCTTCCCATGCGCATGGGCCTTGGGGGGGGGCTGGTGCCCCTAGCCCATTAAGGCTAGGGCGCCCCCTACAGCCCATGCTACTGTACTGGACGTGGTGGAACAATTTCCGGACCTCCGGACCCCTCCGGAATCCTCCGGAACCTTCTGAAAGCTTCCTAGTACAATACTGAAAAAACCCGAACTTTTCCCGGAACCCGAACAACAACTTTCCATATATAAATCTTTACCTCCGGACCATTCCGGAACTCCTCGTGACGTTCGAGATCTCATCCGGGACTCCGAACAACATTCGGTAACCACATACAAACTTCCTTTATAACCCTAGCGTCATCGAACCTTAAGTGTGTAGACCCTACAGGTTCGGAAGACATGTAGACATGACCGAGACGTTCTCCGGTCAATAACCAACAGCAGGATCTGGATACCCATGTTGGCTCCCACATGTTCCACGATGATCTCATCGGATGAACCACGATGTCAAGGACTCAATCGATCCCGTATACAATTCCCTTTGTCTAACGGTATTGTACTTGCCCGAGATTCGATCGTCGGTATACCGATACCTTGTTCAATCTCGTTACCGGTAAGTCTCTTTACTCGTTCCGTAACACATCATCCCGTGATCAACCCCTTGGTCACATTGTGCACATTATGATGATGTCCTACCGAGTGGGCCCAGAGATACCTCTCCGTTTACACGGAGTGACAAATCCCAGTCTCGATTCGTGCCAACCCAACAGATACTTTCGGAGATACCTGTAGTGCACCTTTATAGCCACCCAGTTACGTTGTGACGTTTGGTACACCCAAAGCATTCCTACGGTATCCGGGAGTTGCACAATCTCATGGTCTAAGGAAATGATACTTGACATTAGAAAAGCTTTAGCATACGAACTACGATCTTTGTGCTAGGCTTAGGATTGGGTCTTGTCCATCACATCATTCTGCTAATGATGTGATCCCGTTATCAACGACATCTAATGTCCATGGTCAGGAAACCGTAACCATCTGTTGATCAACAAGCTAGTCAACTAGAGGCTCACTAGGGACATGGTGTTGTCTATGTACCCACACATGTATCCGAGTTTCCTATCAATACAATTATAGCATGGATAATAAACGATTATCATGAACAAGGAAATATAATAATAACTAATTTAGTTCACATCGCCATGTGACTAACATCCAAAGAGTTTACTAGTGTCATTAAACTAGTTCACATCATCATGTGATTAAGACTCAATGAGTTCTGGGGTTTGATCATGTTTTGCTTGTGAGAGATGTTTTAGTCAACGGGTCTGCTTCAGATCCGTATGTATATCGCAAATCTCTAGGTCATATTGTAAATGCTGCTTCCACGCTCCACTTGGAGCTATTCCAAATGGTTGCTTCACTATACGTATCCGGTTAGCTACTCAGAGTCATTCGGATAGGTGTCGAAGCTTGCATCAACGTAACCCTTTACGCCGAACTCTTTATCACCTCCATAATCGAGAAACATGTCCTTATTACTCCAAGGACAATTTTGACCGCTGTCCAATGATCCATTCCTGGATCATTCTTGTACCCCTTGACTGACTCATGGCAAGGCACACTTCCGGTGCGTTACACAGCATAGCATATTGTAGAGCCTACGTCTAAAGCATAGGGGACGACCTTCGTCCTTTCTTTCTTTTCTGCCGTGGTCGAGCTTTAAGTCTTAACTTCATACCTTACAGCTCAGGCAAGAACTCCTTCTTTGAGTGATCCATCCTGAACACCTTCAAGATCATGTCAAGGTATGTGCTCATTTTGAAAGTACCATTAAGCGTTTTTGATCTATCATTATAGATCTTGATGCTCAATGTTCAAGTAGCTTAATCCAGGTTTTCCATTGAAAAACACTTTTCAAATAACCCTATATGCTTTCCAAAAATTCTACATCATTTCTGATCAACAATATGTCAATAACATATACTCATCAGAAATTCTATAGTGCTCCGACTCACTTCTTTGGAAATACAAGTTTCTCATAAACTTTGTATAAACCCAAAATCTTTGATCATCTCATCAAAGTGTATATTCTGACTCCGAGATGCTTGCTCTAGTCTAAGGAAGGATCGCTGGAGCTAGCATACCTTTTAGCATCCTTAGGATCGACAAAACCTTTCTGATTGTATCACATACAACCTTTCCTTACGAAAGCTGGTAAGGAAACTCGTTTTGACACCCATCTGCCAGATTTCATAAATGCAGCTAATGCTAACATGATTCCGACAGACTTAAGCACCGCTACGGATGAAAAAATATCATCGTAGTCAACTCCTTGAACTTGTGAAAAACTCTTTGCCACAAGTCGAGCTTCATAGACGGTGATATTACCGTCCACGTCTGTCTTCTTCTTAAAGATCCATTTATCTTAATGGCTTGCCGATCATCGGGCAAGTCCACCAAAGTCCATGCTTTGTTCTGATACATGGATCCTATCTCGGATTTCATGGCTTCGAGCCATTCGTCGGAATCCGGGCCCACCATCGCTTCTCCATAGCTCGTAGGTTCATTGCTGTCTAGCAACATGACCTCTAAGACAGGATTGCGTACCACTCTGAAGTAGTACGCATCCTTGTCACCCTACGAGGTACGTTAGTGACTTGATCTGAAACTTCATGATCACTATCATAAGCTTCTACTTCAATTGGTGTAGGTGCCACAGGAACAACTTCCTGTGCCCTGCTACATACTGATTGAAGTGACGGTTCAATAACCTCATCAAGTCTCCACCATCCTCCCACTCAATTCTTTCGAGAGAAACTTTTCCTCGAGAAAGGACCCGTTTCTAGAAACAATTACTTTTGCTTCCGGATCTGAGATAGGAGGTATACCCAACCATTTTGGGTATCCTATGAAGATGTATTTATCCGTTTTGTGTTCGAGCTTATCATGATGAAACTTTTCACATAAGCGTCGCAGCCCCAAACTTTAAGAAACAACAATTTAGGTTTCTCCAAACCATAGTTCAAACGTTGTCGTCTCAACGGAATTACGTGGTGCCCTATTAAAGTGAGTGCGGTTGTCTCAAATGCCTAACCCATGAACGATAGTGGTAATTTGATAAGAGACATCATGGTACGCACCATATCCAATAGGGTGCAACTATGATGTTCGGACACACCCTCACACTATGGTGTTCCAGGCGGTATTAATTGTGAAACAATTTCCACAATGTCTTAATTGCGTGCCAAAGCTCGTAACTCAGATACTCATCTCAATGATCATATCATAGACATTTTATCCTCTTGTCACGATGATCTTCAACTTCACTCTAAAATTACTTGAACCTTTCAATAATTCAGACTTGTGTTTCATCAAGTAAATATACTCAACATCTACTCGAATCATCTGTGAAGTAAGAACATAACGATATTCACTGCATGCCTCAGCACTCATTGGACTGCACACATCAAAATGTGTTACTTCCAACAAGTTGCTCTCTTTTTCCATTTTACTAAAAAAACGAGGCTATTTAGTCATCTTGCCCATGTGGTATGATTTGCATATCTCAAGTGATTCAAAATCAAGTGAGTCCAAACGATCCATCTGCATGGAGTTTCTTCATGCGTATACACCAATAGACATGGTTCGCATGTCTCAAACTTTTCAAAACGAGTGAGTCCAAAGATCCATCAACATGGAGCTTCTTCATGCGTTCTACACCTATATGACTTACATGGCAGTGCCACAGGTAAGTGGTACCATCATTACTATCTTATATCTTTTGGCATGAAAATGTGTATCACTACGATCGAGATTCAATAAACCATTCCTTTTAGGTGCAATACCATTGAAGGTATTATTCAAATAAACAGAGTAACCATTATTCTCCTTAAATGAATAACCGTATTGCGATAGACATAATCTAATCATGTCTATGCTCAACGCAAACACCAAATGACAATTATTCAGGTTTAATACTAATCTTGATGGTAGAGGGAGCGTGCGATGTTTGATCACATAAAACTTGGAAATAGTTCCAACACATATCGTCAGCTCACCTTTAGCTAGTCTCCGTTTATTCCGTAGCTCTTTTATTTCGAGTTACTAACACTTAGCAACCGAACCGGTATCTAATACCCTGGTGCTACTAGGAGTACTAGTAAAGTACACATTAACATAATGTATATCTAATATACTTCTATCGACCTTGCCAGCCTTCTCATCTATCAAGTATCTAGGGTAATTCTGCTCCAGTGGTTGTTCCCCTTATTACAGAGGCACTTAGTCTCGGGTTTGGGTTCAACATTGGGTTTCTTCACTAGAGCAGCAGCTGATTTGCCGTTTCATGAAGTATCCCTTCTTGCCCTTGCCCTTCTTGAAACTAGCGGTTTCACCAACCATCAACAATTGATGCTCCTTCTTGATTTCTACTTTCGTGGTGTCAAACATCGCGAATACCTTAAGGATCATCATATCTATCCCTGATATGTTATAGTTCATCACGAAGCTCTAGCAGCTTGGTGACAATGACTTTGGAGAAACATCACTATCTCATCTGGAAGATCAACTCCCACTCGATTCAAGTGATTGTTGCACTCAGACAATCTGAGCATAAGCTCAACGATTGAGCTTTTCTCCCTTAGTTTGCAGGCTAAGAAACTTGTCGGAGGTCTTATACCTCTTGACGTGGGCACGAGCCTGAAATCCCAATTTCAGCCCTCGAAACATCTCATATGTTCCGCAATGTTTCGAAAACATCTTTGGTGCCTCAACTCCAAACCGTTTAACTGAACTATCACGTAGTTATCAAAACGTGTATGTCCGATGTTCGCAACATCCACAAACGACGTTTGGGGTTCAACACACTGAGCGGTGCATTAAGGACATAAGTTTTCTACTGTCCGCATAATCGCTACTGTCAACTTTCAACTATATTTTCTCTAGGAACATATCTAAACAGTGGAACTAAAGCGCGATCTTACGACATAATTTGCAAAGATCTTTTGACTATGTTCAGGATAATTAAGTTCATCTTATGAACTCCCACTCAGATAGACATCCCTCTAGTCATCTAAGTGATTTATCCGAGTCAACTAGGCCGTGTCCGATCATCACGTGAGATGGACTAGTTATCATCGGTGAACATCTTCATGTTGATCGTATCTACTATACGACTCATGCTCGACCTTTCGGTCTCTTGTGTTCCGAGGCCATGTCTGTACATGCTAGGCTCGTCAAGTCAACCTAAGTGTTTCGCGTGTGTAAATCTGGCTTACACCCGTTGTATGTGAACGTAAGAATCTATCACACCCGATCATCACGTGGTGCTTCAAAACGATGAACTTTCGCAACGGTGCACAGTTAGGGGGAACACTTTCTTGAAATTTTAATGAGGGATCATCTTATTTACTACCGTCGTTCTAAGCAAATAAGATGCATAAACATGATAAACATCACATGCAATCAAATAGTGACATGATATGGCCAATATCATTTTGCTCCTTTTGATCTCCATCTTCGGGGCTCCATGATCATCATCGTCACCGGCATGACACCATGATCTCCATCATCATGATCTCCATCATCGTGTCTTCATGAAGTTGTCTCGCCAACTATTACTTCTACTACTATGGCTACCGGTTAGCAATAAAGTGAAGTAATTACATGGCGTTGTTAAATGACACACAGGTCATACAATAAATAAAGACAACTCCTATGGCTCCTGCCGGTTGTCATACTCATCGACATGCAAGTCGTGATTCCTATTACAAGAACATGATCAATCTCATACATCACATATCATTCATCACATTCTTCTTGGCCATATCACATCACATAGCATACCCTGGAAAAACAAGTTAGACGTCCTCTAATTGTTGTTTGCATGTTTTACGTGGCTGTTATGGGTTTCTAGCAAGAACGTTTCTTACCTACGCAAAAACCACAACGTGATATGTCAATTGCTATTTACCCTTCATAAGGACCCTTTTCATCGAATCCGATCCAACTAAAGTGGGAGAGACTGGCACCCGCTAGCCACCTTATGCAACAAGTGCATGTCAGTCGGTGGAACCTGTCTCACGTAAGTGTACGTGTAAGGTCGGTCCGGGCCGCTTCATCCCACAATGCCGCCTAATCAAGATTGGACTAGTAACGGTAAGCATATTGAACAAGATCAATGCCCACAACTACTTTGTGTTCTACTCGTGCAAAAAATCTACGCAATAGACCTAGCTCTGATACCACTGTTGGAGAACGTAGCAGAAATTCAAAATTTTCCTACGCGTCACCAAGATCTATCTATGGAGAAACCAGCAACGAGGGGAAGGAGAGTGCATCTACATACCCTTGTAGATCGCTAAGCGGAAGCGTTCAAGAGAACGGGGTTGAAGGAGTCGTACTCATCGTGATCCAAATCACCGGAGATCCTAGTGCCGAACGGACGGCACCTCCGCGTTCAACACACGTACAGCCCGGTGATGTCTCCCATGCCTTGATCCAGCAAGGAGAGAGGGAGAGGTTGGGGAAGACTCCGTCCAGCAGCAGCACGACGGCGTGGTGGTGGTGGAGGAGCGTGGCAATCCTGCAGGGCTTCGCCAAGCACCGCGAGAGAGGAGAAGTACTTGGGAGAGGGGAAGGGCTGCGGCAGAACTTGGGGTGCGGCTGTCCTCCCACCCCTCCACTATTTATAGGTGGGGGGAAGAGGGGCCGGCCCCCCTAGATCCCATCTAGGGTTGGGGCGGCGGCCAAGGGGGGGAGGAGTGCCTCCCAAGTCAAGTGGAGGCCCTCCCCCTTAGGGTTTCCCCCTTCCCATGCGCATGGGCCTTGGGGGGGCTGGTGCCCCTAGCCCATTAAGGCTAGGGCGCCCCCCTACAGCCCATGCTACTGTATTGGACGTGGTGGAACAATTTCCGGACCTCCGGACCCCTCCGGAATCCTCAGGAACCTTCTGGAAGCTTCCCGGTACAATACCAGAAAAACCCGAACTTTTCCAGGAACCCGAACAACAACTTTCCATATATAAATCTTTACCTCCGGACCATTTTGGAACTCCTCGTGACGTCCGAGATCTCATCCGGGACTCCGAACAACATTCGGTAACCACATACAAACTTCCTTCATAACCCTAGCTTCATCGAACCTTAAGTGTGTAGACCCTACGGGTTCGGGAGACATGTATACATGACCGATACGTTCTCCGGTCAATAACCAACAGCGGGATCTGGATACCCAGATTGGCTCCCACATGTTGCACGATGATCTCATCGGATGAACCACGATGTCAAGGACTCAATCGATCTCGTATAGAATTCCCTTTGTCTAACGGTATTGTACTTGCCCGAGATTCGATCGTCGGTATACCGATACCTTGTTCAATCTCGTTACCGGCAAGTCTCTTTACTCGTTCCGTAACACATCATCCCGTGATCAACCCATTGGTCACATTGTGCATATTATGATGATGTCCTACCGAGTGGGCCCAGAGATACCTCTCCGTTTACACGGAGTGACAAATCCCAGTCTCGATTCGTGCCAACCCAACAGATACTTTCGGAGATACCTGTAGTGCACCTTTATAGCCACCTAGTTACGTTGTGACGTTTGGTATACCCAAAGCATTCCTACGGTATCCGGGAGTTGCACAATCTCATGGTCTAAGGAAATGATACTTGACATTAGAAAAGCTTTAGCATACGAACTACGATCTTTGTGCTAGGCTTAGGATTGGGTCTTGTCCATCACATCATTTTGCTAACGATGTGATCCCGTTATCAACGACATCTAATGTCCATGGTCAGTAAACCGTAACCATCTGTTGATCAACAAGCTAGTCAACTAGAGGCTCACTAGGGACATGGTGTTGTCTATGTACCCACACATGTATCTGAGTTTCTTATCAATACAATTATAGCATGGATAATAAACGATTATCATGAACAAAGAAATAAAATAATAACTAATTTATTATTGTCTATAGGGCATATTTCCAACACTTTCTTTATAGCTGGACCAATCACCACGGGCTATTTGGACACACAACAATTACCTGATTACAGGGGGACTTGTACGCAGCGCCCACCGCCCACACAGCGAGCCTCACGCGCACGTCTTCTGCTCTCCTGGGATCCGGTCTTCTTCATACGTAATATACATGCTCCTCCGCATACCGCACCAGCTCCCGCTTTAACTAACTTTCGCCGCCACACATTCTCAAGCACAGCCACAGTTCGACTCAACCCAGACGCCTACACGCAGGCACATACGCCACGCTTCCGTTGCGTCGCGCACGTCCCGCGCGTCCCATGCGCACACGACGCGCCCGACGAGTTCGACTACAATAGTCGACGTGGCTTATTCCAACACACACCTCCTAAGCCACGGCCTAGAGGAGTCCCTCATCGTCGACGTTGGCGTCGTCCAGGAGAGCCTGGTCCGCCGTCGGTCCTTTCCGCTTCTGCGGGCACTCGCACCGGAAGTGCCCGTGCTCCCCGCATTTGTAGCAGCGTCCATGGCGCTTCCCTCTTTTAACCGATGCTGTGCTCGCCGCGCCGTCGTTGTCGTGGTCGCCGATGCCGCGTCCGCCTTGTCGTCAATCCCGAGCAGCCCACTATGCCCCCGTCATCATCAGCTGCTCATCTGCGCGCTCGCTGCCATCCTGCATGCGCCGCCGCGTCCGCTCCTTGAGCGCCTTGAGACGTCCGAGCGCCTCCTCGAACGCCATCTTCTCCAGGTTGCTGAATTGCTCGATTCCGACAACCGTGGCATACCGGCGATCCGGCATGGTGTCGAGCAGCTTCTTCACCATGGCCGCCTCGTCGAGCGTCGAGATGAGCACCGCGTACCTCGCCGCCATGCCGCTGACCTTCCCGGCGTAGTCGTCCATCTCGTCGCCGTCGTCCATCCGCAGGCGATCGAACTCGCCGCGCAGCGTCGCGAGCCTCGCCGCCCGCACCCGATCGGCGCTGACGAAGCGAACCTTGAGGGAGTCCCATACCCCCTTCACGGTTGGATTCGTCGCCACGTGCATCAGCAAGTCCTCCGGCAGGGCGCCCAGCATCGCCGCCCGCGCCATGTTGCTCTTCCCAGCATCGACCGCCTTGCCCTCCGCCGGAGCCACCGCAGTTCATAGCCCCTGGGCATCAAGGATAGCCTCTGCCTTGGTCGTCCAGGCGGTGTAGTTCGTCGTTGTCAGCGGCGGCAGCTGCAATGCCATTGCCCCGCCACCACCACCGTGAGGGACGAATGTCATGGCCGCCGGTGATCGCCTCGAACCGTAGCTCTGAAAACCAAATGTTGGTGCAGCCCTAGATTAGCTCTCTCTCAGCTGGACGGAGGTAGAAGAAGGAGACGACAACACTGGTTTCCGGCGACGAACGCCCCGGCGCTCACAATGCCATTTTTTCTTTATAGCTGGACTAACCACACCGAGCTACAACCTTGGACGCACAACAACAACCTGATTACAGAGGGACTTATACGCAGTTCCCACCGCCCACACAGCGAGCCTCACGCGCACGTACTCAGCTCTCCTGGCGATCCGATCTTCTTCATACGTGAGCTACCTGCTCCTCCGCATGCCGCGCCAGCGCCCCTGCAACTAGCTTTCATCGCCACACGTTCTCAAGCTGAGCCACAGTTCGACTCAACCTAGACGCCTACACGCACACACACACGCCACGTTTTCGTTGCGTCCCGCACGTCCCGCGCGCACCCGTCGCGCCGACAATCCCGACCACACCAATCGCCGTGGCTTATTCCAACACGTGACGTGGCGAGTGGGTGAGTCGGCACGGCATGGCGCGCGTGAGCGCGCACGTATAAGTCTCCCCGAACCCTTGTGTGTTGCCGTGGAGATCGAGTTCGAGCTCGAGGAGAAAAACAGAAAATACCGTCGTTGCCGCAGGGTGTTTGTGCGCCCGGAAATTCTCTGTGTCCATCTTCTTTCTCTCCAGTCGTGTCTCCAGTGATCGCCGACGAGTAGTGGTACCATTTTTTATCGAACACATGTCATGGATTAATACCATCAAACTGCACGGCTGCCACCCATCATTCTGGGAGACCTTAGCTACAACCACCGGTGTCGTCACTCCAGGATCTCATCCTGGACGCCTCTATCATGCTTCATCACCTTGCAATGGCCGAGGGAACCAAAGCCCTAAGAAGCTTGATACAACAAAAGGCTATGGGCCCTAAGAAGTCCTGACTATTGCGGCCCCTCCTGATCCAATGTGACTCACGCCGACCGGTTGTTTAGTGTTGTGATTGATTTCTATTTGAATAAATCATGATGGTCAATTCATCCTCGTGTACTAGTGAAGCCAAAGGTGACTATGGCTTATATATTGCTCCTTATTAGTTCTAGATGTATTTGGCGGATTGTTTGTTCTTATTATTACTCACATAGAGAGGTTCGGTGCATACTTCTGGCAAGTTAACATCATGTCATGGTTTACTACCTTGGATTTATTATACTCTTCCTTTGTGGGCCACAGTAGACACCACACGAACACATGCAGAACACACGCACACGCAGAGCTAGAGAGGCCAAGTGTACTACGGGAGGACCAGAACTAGGGCGCTGTGGCAGCAGTCATGATAGCAAGCCACGAGAAGCCCTGATGCCAACTTAGTCAGTAACGCATCGCCAACAGATGGCATGCGGGGCCTGGTCGTTCCACTCAACAGAAGTGCACACGTCTGCTACGCGATAATAGACATTTTTTAGGACACATCATTGGCTTCCCGCTAGTAAAGAGGTTCATTACTGAGTGCGGCGATAGAGCGGACGAGCTCGCCCGCTCCCGCTTCGTGGAGCAATTGAATACTGGCCCTGTTTGGATCCCTAAGTTAGAGTTAGTTTTAGTTAGTTGGAGCTCAAATAACCCAAACATATCCAAACATGATGGGTTAGTTTGGGTTAGTTGGATCTAACCCACCCCAAAAAACTAGCCTACACTAGAGGAGCTTATTTGGGTTAGTTCTCTTGGGCCCACTAAAAAATTAGTAAAAAAAATACCCCTCCCATCCAAACATGGTCTAAAGTAGTCAAATGATTGAAAAAAATATATTTATTGTCAATCTAACCCTACCATCCAAACAGCTCTTTGGTTAGAGTTAGTTTAGGGTTGATCCAGGGTTAGAATCTAACTCTAACCTCTAACCGAGTCAGAGTATCTAAACAGGGCCATTGAGGCTTGGTGGGGTAGCATTTATTGGTCATGGAAATACGGCTTGGAACAATTCGCGCGAGGCAACCTAGTAGAACGCTGGTGTGACTGTAATCCTAGAAATGTTCCGTCGGCACAGAAGATAAAAATTGTACAGGATGTTTCTATCTACTGTACACAGACAGGAAACGGCGTGATACAGAAACGGCGTGACCGTCGCCATTGGGGTACTGTTTGACATATCGTCTCCACATGCCGGGTACGGACAAAATTCTCTTAATCACTTTGGGTGCAAGCGCCGCTCTCGGAAGGGATTTGAAGGCGACGACGGAGATGGTCGGAGATGGATTTGTAGTTCTTATCAGATCCGGTCGAGAGCTACGCCCGCAAACCCCGGTTGAGCTGGAGTGATGTTGATTCTTTTTCTATACTCTAGCTTAGCCGTTTGATCCAAGGTTTTGGTTACCGGTCGAAATTACAAGATTTCTCATGGTTACCGCATATTTCCGTGCCCCTCGATAAATCCTCATACCGAGCAAAAAATACCAATTTTTTTGAATTTTTTTAATTTAAACGTTCCATCTGTAGTAAAGTTCGTAGGATCTAATTAATGCCATGAGAGTTGATTCTGACGTGTTCGTAACAACCTAATTCCTGTTTTGACAGGTCTCTGGTTCGAATGTTCGTTCATTCATTTATTTGAATTCAAAATTCAACTATAAAATTCGTTCGAAATATTCTCGGTATTTCCCGGTAACCGTGGTAACCACGTTTACCCGCCCCCCTCGGTAAAATTGCCTCATTCGGTAACCAAAACCTTGTTTTGATCTGATCTGAGCACGTTCCCCTTGCCGGATCTCGGAGACGTTGAGTGCACGGCGGCAGGTCTGCCGGAACCAAATCTAGTCCAGCCTTGGATATGTGGGCGACGCGCCGCCGGCACTCCATGTGGGCCTGAACAGCACCTGCGATGGCTTGAGCTAGTCGGCTCCCACCTCGGAACAGTCAACGGGCAAAGACAACCCTCAAGCGCCGGGATGGACGAAGAGGTAACTCAATTCGTATGGTCTCCGTGCTGTAGAGTTGACACAGCATTGGTATGATGGCAGCCTTGATATATATTGAGATTGAATTGTGTGGTCGTCAGAAGAAAAACAAGTGTGGTTCGTATGACTGAAAATGTTGTCATTGCTGCAGGGTTCGTGTTGGTTGTGCGCCTACTAAACGGCCACCATGTGTGGGTAGAGTATGCGCCATAGAAAAAACAGTGAGGGGATATGCAGAGAAGAAGACTGAGACAGTTGTAGTGCCTGAAGTTGGAAGCAGCTTTGATTTGCTGGCAGAAGCATATGAATACTATAACCGTCCTGGAAAGTTGGTTTTGGAATAAAATACGGGAAAAGCAGGCTGAATGTCAAAAGGACAATATGCATGCAAGAGATAGTGGGCGCATGTTTGGTGAGTATTACTTCAATTTGCTGTCGCCCTTGCATTACCTAATCCCGTACTGTATCTATGTGAGAAAAACATGTAATGATCTTGCTTGTCTGATGATCATTTGAGGGCAAGCCAAAAAAGACAAACACACGGTCCTGCCGGATCGAGTGCCCTGCGATGATACGGCTGCTCAGATCAGAGGACAACGGCTGGTACATAAGAGAGCATAGGCCATGATACAACCATTCCCTGACTGATCTATCTACAGGCTTTTTTTTTTTTGAGCAATCAACGAGGGGCGATCGCCCACCTGAAAATTTATATTAATAATAGCAACGAAGCATTTTCGTACATCACATAAACACCCCGCGGAGTGCTAATGGGAGGAAGGGGGGGAGGGAGGGAGGGGGGTGCGTCAGCTACAAACATCCACACACCATTGACGCAATGGCGCACAGTCTATACGGGCGGGGGCCCGAACTATCCATAAGAGAAGATGCTCCTGGATCGAACGCCGCAAGTCAATATCCGAGGAATGGATGTTATCGAACACCATCCGGTTCCTGGACTTCCAGACCACCCAGAGGATGGAGCACATAGCCGTGCTGAGGAGAGGACGACTCCAAGAGGGGTGGCTGGCAGAGAAGGCGCACCAGACATTTTCCACCGCACAATCAACAGGCAAGCGACGACGACCGAGGATACGCGCCCACAGCAGGCGCAAACGGGGGCACTCGAAGAAGAGGTGACTGATCGTTTCCGGCTGTCCTGGGCAGAAGGGGCAATCGTCATAGTCCAGGAACCCGATTCGACGCAGGAAGCCCCTCGTGCGGGTGTTGCCATGTCGTAGGATCCAGGCGAACACCTTGACTTTGAGGGGCATGAAACCGTCCCAGTTAAGGCCATGCAAGGGGAGCCCGCAGCCAGAGCTTTTGATCATATGGTAAACCGCACTCGTCTTGAACTGGAGACAACCCCCCCCCCCCCCCCCCCCCCCCAATAAAGGGTCCGCTCGTCACTGACCGCAGAGAACCGCACGCGGTTAAGGGCAGACCAGAGTAGGTGGAGTTCCAACTCGGCAGTTCTAGGTAGGCGGTCATGCACGGGAATTGCCTCAGGACCAAGCCTATCGAAGTCCCCCAGGGTTGCGCTGGTACGGAGACAATGGGAGTACGCGGCTGGAAGAGCGGCCGCCAGGCCCCCGAGCGAGGTCCAGTTGTCATGCCAGATGGAGGTGCCCATGCTATCACCAATTTTCGTCGATGTCAAGGAGCGATAGAGGGGGACCAAGGAAGCGAATGCCCTCCACGAGGGGGTCGAGGCCGCGGGACGGTCGCCCAAGTACCAACGGCGCACCCAGACAGTCCAGGGGGTACGGACGCCACTGAAGATTTTATGGACCATCTTCAATAAGAGACATGTGTTCTGGACCTCAATATCGATCAGGCCAAGCCCCCCCTCTGAACGGAGACGGCAAGCCTCGTGCCATGCAACCTGGAACAGTCCCACCCAGAGCACTCGGTTGCCCCTTTCCAAAACATGGCCCTTCTGGGACGGTCCATCTTGGCCACAGTACCTTCCGGGAGGGGCAAAACAGACATGGCATGGGTGGGTATAGCAGCCAGAACCGCAGAGGAAAGTGTCAAACGCGCCCCCTGGTCAAGTGTGTATGTGCGCCACCCAGGAATACGGCGCTCAATTTTGATCGGCAAGAAGTCCAGGGCACTAGCAGGCAATTTTTCATCCGAGAGAGGCAGGTCGAGATATGTCTGGGGGAATGTCGACAGCGGGCAGCCAAGCTCCGCAGCCAGCAAGGCAGCACGTCCGGGGTCGACGCATATGGGGACGAAGGTGCTTTTGTGAAAGTTGATAGTTAGCCCCGTGGCAGCAGAGAAGGCATCCAAAATAGATCGTAGCTGAGAAATCTGCCTCTGATCAGCACGGACCAACAGGAGGGTATCATCAGCATACTGAACAACAGGACAGGGCAGATCATCTACCAGAGGATGCAGTAGCCGGTCAGCGGAGTCGTCCTTGACAATCAGTTGGTGGAGGAGGTCCGCAATTATTAAGAAGAGGTAGGGTGACATTGGGTCCCCTTGTCGCAGCCCCTTTTTACATTGAATCCATCTGTCGTGGACCCCGTTCAACAATACTGCCGTTTTGTTGGTGGTAAGGATATTATGGATCCAAGAGCACCAACGATCACCAAACCCGCGCACCTGCATGATTATACCCAAAGCATCCCAGCTGACAGAATCGAAGGCTTTCTTGAAATCTAATTTAAGGGCAATCGTCGGCTTCTTCCAAATACGACAGCTCTGGACCAAATCCGCCGCGTACAAGAAATTATCAGTGATGCACCTCCCGGCAATAAACCCAGATTGTTCAAAGGACACCAAGAGCTCAATAAATTTCTGCAGTCGTGTGCTCAAGATCCGGGAGATAATTTTCATGATGCAATTTTGAAGGGAAATGGGTCGAAACCCATCCGCCGAGAGCACCACGTCGCACTTCGGCAGAAGGGTAATAAATGCACGGTTAACACCATCCAGGTCCACCTCACCGGAGTAGAAGTCATTCAAGAAGTCCAACAGGTCCAGAAAAACTGTGTCCCAAAAAGTTTTGAAGAAGGCAGGGCCGAACCCGTCCAGACCGGGGCTGCTATTGGACCGCATAGCCCAGACCGCCACTTTGAGCTCCTCCATGGTGAAAGGCCTCTCAAGGTCATCCAGACCAGGCACACGTTCCAAGTACACATGAGGGTCGAAGCTCCACGAAGAGGGGGCGGCAGCGCCCAAGAGAGACGAATAAAAATCCGACAACAGCCTAGCTTTGTCTCCATGGTTAAAGTGAGCGACCCCATCGGCATGCAGGACTTGAATTTGATTTTTCCGAAGACGCGCAGACGCGCCGGCATGAAGGAAAGAAGTGTTGCCATCACCAAGCTTGCAGAGCCGATAAGCATACCGTTGTCGCCAATAAATGTCAAGTTTTTTATATTCCTCGGAAAGGCGGCACTTAACAGATGATCGGAGGAGGAGCTCAGGAGGCGAGAGTGCACGGACCTCCTCAGTCAAGTCCAGACATTCGATGGCCGCACGGCAGTTAGAAACCACCTCGGCGGGGCGCTTGCGTTTCTTGGCCCATTTCTTGGAAGCACACCTAGCCCACTTCAGAGAACGGGAAAGCCGTTGAGCCGCATGCCCTCTCCGGTTCTGAGGCCTCGCCCAGACGCTACGGATTAAAGCACGGTATTCCTCAGAGAAGGCCCAACAACGCTCATACCGAAAGAACGAGCCGGCCGGCGCACGAGAGACGGCCTCGACGACCAGCGGGACATGATCGGACGTGGTGCGGGTAGCGGAACGAAGAGTCGTGTTGAACAACAGGGTGCCCCACTCAATATTGATCAGCGCGCGGTCGAGGCGGACGAGAGTAGGATCAGCCCTACAATTGGACCAGGTGAAGTGACGATCGACGAGGGGAAGGTCCTGAAGCGACAAGTCGTTGATGGCCAGGTTGAACTCCGCAGCTGCAGCGGCATCGAAGTTTTGGTTGTTCTTATCATCGGGGCATCGGGCGAGGTTGACGTCGCCTACCAGGATCCACGGGAGAGCACATGTTTCAGCGATGGCGCGAATTTCCGCCAGGAACTCAGGGCGCCGTTCAGGAGTGCACGGCGCGTAGACGTTGGTCACTGCGAAGGGCGAGGCGTCGGCCGCAAACACAAAGAATGAGGTAAGCGTGAAGTTGAGCTCCACGTCCCTCTGATGTGTGACCAATCCATCGCGCCAGGCAGTCACGAGCCCACCCGAGGCACCGTTTGAAGCCTTGAAGGCTAGCGACGAGAGACCAGGAGGGAGGAAGGACGCCGCTTTACGGGTGGGCACATCAGTCAACTTCGTTTCTTGTAAGCAGACGATGTGGAGAGGATGAGCGTCAAGGTTCTTCCTCACGTCGAGGCACTTGGCTGGGTCATTAAGACCACGGACGTTGCAAGAGCACAGCGCCAATTTTTTATGCAGGTTTACTGCCATATAAACACTAGAGGGACACCACAAACATCAGACGCGAGACATAGCCCGTCGCGAGACGCAGGAAACATAGCAAGGGACCCAAACACACACCTACAAGCCTATATACAACCACACACACAACAGCAGGGGGAGAAGCACGACCCACAAGAGATGCCCAGAATGCAACACGAGGTCGCCGACCGGCCTGGCATCTCAAGACCAAAATTGGATCACACCAAAACAGACTAACGCCGAACACTCGAGCGCACGAGAGGCACACACACGAGGGGGAACTGATCATGGCAGTGCGGGCGGCACCGGGAACGCAGACAGAATGGCTTCAGTTGCAGAGTCGGGGAGCTCGCACTCGTCGGCTATCATCTTGACCTCCAGCTCCGTGAAAAGAGGGGGAGCACCAGGCTTCACGGGAGCACCATCACCGCAGCGGGCGGCCTTAAGCAGGACGGCACGCTCGAGCACCGTCCGCCGCACGGAGGGGCCTAGGCTACGGATACGCGCACTAGCGCGCACCGGAGCATCGGGCTGGACGCGCGCACGCTTGCGGCGCAACGGAGGGACGGGAGGCGGCACCGCAACAGAGCGTGGTGGAGCTTCAGCGGGGGGCGGGCATGGCGGCGCCGGCACCATGGGGACAGCCACTACGCCACCACCAACGAGGCGCTTCGGGGCAAACGCCAGAGGATCGCCCGTGACGACTGGATCAGCAAGCAGGTCGACGGCCACGTCCTTCTTAACGCCTTTCACCACGGTGATCTTGTCGATCACACCAACAGCTCCGGAGACGAGGTTCACATGCACGAGGCCGCGCGGACTTTGCGACAGGAGCAGCCTACGGTCAGTGGACTCTGAGCAGTTGATGGGCAAAGACGACAAACGAGCTTCTGGATGGACAAAGAGGTAATTTCATTGAACTGCATTTCATCTGCCAGTTTCATACCAAACAAGAAGTTTTGGGATATTGAAAAATGGCGAACTGAGTAAATGATGCTAATTAACATAGAATAAAGAGAGTTCTGATTCGGGTGTGCATTCTGGGCCTGCTTAGAGACAACTGAATGCTGCAAAGTACGTGTTGGAAAGGCACAAAGAACTTATGTGCTGGGCTTGATGTGTTCTAAACGGCATGGTTCTGTCCATGAACAGAGAAATTAGGGCTTTCTTCAAACAGTTAGTACACATGTAATCAGAAATAAGGTAGGCATTTCAGAGCGAACTTGAAAGTCTTCTTTTCTTTGGTGCTACAACACTTCTGTTTTTAGAAGAAAAAACTCGCTTGTGTTTTTAGAAGAAAAAACTGTATATTTTCTACCGGAATAATTTGCAAACAATAGTAACTATAAATTTAGTGGTACAAGGTTCATGATTGCAGAAGACACTTTCAAAGTGAATGAAAAACTGTATCCGATCATTGTCACATGTTAACCAAGTGGTTTGCTGAAAATTCTGTAGTTCAGACTTGTGAGGCTAATAGTTATTAATCTCATAAATATTTGTACATGGTAGGATTATTTTCCTTGATCAACATGAGAAATTCATTCTTCTTTCATACTACAACATGTGTGTTTGGAAAAGAACCACGCCTTATATTTGTTCTGTATTGAGGACCAGGCAGTAGCCTGGTGGCAAGAGAGCAGTAGCTCTTTCTTGCAGACCGGGGTTCGACTCCCGTCGGGAGCAAATTTCCGCGATCTCACCCGGGTGAGCTCCTTCTATCAAAATGTGTCCTGGGTGCTAGTGCCCATGGATCTCATTTTTTTTATATTTGTTCTGTATTTATGTGTAGTCTATTTGCTGTCATATTGCTCTGAAAAATATTCATATACGTTCCGTTTGTCGACCTCTATTCAACTCATCTATGCCTGAGAGCTAGGGTAGATGTATTTTAGTTCAATATCTCCAGAGTACCAAGGTTTTAAGAGCACCAGGGTATGTCATGTTCGTAGACATTGTTCATATTCACCTTGCCTATGATATGATTTAGAGCTGACCGTAACTCTATATCCGAGAATAAAACTTGGTTGTTCCATCGCAAAATAACAATATGATTTATAGCTGCTTATACTCCATAGGCCTTCGAACCATGTTCTATGATAGAAAACCAAAGTGAATTAATTAGGTATATAGCTTGAGTAAATCATACCCCATCTCATTTTCATGGTTCCATAGCGCAGCACAGACACCTTACTAGTACACCACAAGGAGTCAGTTTACAGCTGATTTCCGCAAGATCGTGCACCACACAGCTTGAAATGCATGCAAGCAAGGTGTGCAACCAGGCCATGTTTGAGAAATCCGTCGGGGTGCTGTATGAGGCTGGACAGTACAAGTTAGATGAGGTTGAAAAGGGTGCAAAGTAATTGGTGAGGCGGTACTGAACCGAGGAGCACTTCAAGTGATGCAGGGTAGTACATGAGTTTGCTGTAGTGTATAATGGAGAAGAGATAACTTGCGAGTGTGATAACTTTGAGGATATATGATTGTTGTGCTGTCACACGGCAAAGGTAATTGCATGTCCTTTTTGTAGGTAATGTGAGATCATTTTCGGAGCACTAGTTAATCGGTCGCAATGTAATTGCTGTAGGTGCCGGATTTCCTTGGCTTTGAAGAAATACCTGCGAAGCACATATTGAAGAGGTGAACGAGGGATGCGAGGGACGTACTCCCAGAGCACCTTGTGCTGCAGATGCAGAAAAGATCGAGATGGCCATCAATGTGAAAATAGGTGATGAAGCGCATGCCTTAGCAGGGGCGCATGATGCGTGTTATATAGCCACCAGAGGGCTGCGGCGGCGCACAAGATACAGATGGTTAGGGTTTAGGTTAGGTGGAGATTGATCTCTTAAACTAACTACTAGGATCTTATCTCAACACCTAACCTATCCTAACAATATACAACACACGCAATATACAACATGTTTAACACTCCCCCGCAATCACAACTATCTAAGTTGAGATTGCGCCTGAAGGCTTCCAGCTGCCGCACTGACAAGGGTTTGGTGAAGCCATCTACCACTTGATCACCAGTAGGCACAAAACGAATGTTTAGAAGCTTGTTGGCAACTCTTTCACAAAGAAAGTGATAATCAATCTCAATATGCTTCGTCCTCGCATGAAACACAGGATTGGCAGAGAGATAAGTAGCTCCAAGGTATCACACCAAAGGGAAGCCGCAGGTGAATGGCGAATACCCAACTCTGTGAGCAAATTCTGCACCCAAATAATTTCAGCAGTAGCATTTGCTAGGGCCTTGTACTCGGCTTCTGTGCTTGACCGAGACACAGTAGCTTGCTTACGTGCACTCCAAGAAATCAGGTTGCCTCCAAAAAACACTGCAAAGCCGCCAGTGGATCTCCGATCATCAGGACAACCTGCCCAGTCTGCATCTGAGAACGCACTGACCAACGCGGAGTCTGACTTAACAAGTTTGAGACCATGACTCTTGGTTGCTTGAAGATAACGAAGTATCCTTTTAACTGCTGTCCAATGAGTATTAGTAGGTGCATGCAAAAATTGACAAACCTTGTTGACTGAAAAACATATATCTGGCCTGGTTAATGTCAAGTACTGCAAAGCTCCTACAACACTCCTATATCTGGTGGAGTCCTCAGCTCCAAGCACGTCTCCATCATGAAGAGACAACTTTTCAGATGTAGACAACGGAGTGGAGGAAGGTTTAAAGTCTTTCATGCCCACTCGCTCAAGGATGTCACGCACATACTTTTCCTGAGATAAAAGAATGCCACGGCCTACTTGTTTTACCTCAATACCAAGGAAAAAAATGAAGGGTGCCCAAATCCTTGAGTGCAAAATCCATACGAAGGTCCTGAAGAAGTGCTTCAACTGCTCGAGAGGAAGAACTGGTGACGATAATATCATCAACATAAATAAGCATAAAAATAGTGACTCCATGCCGATGATAGAAAAACAAGGAGGTATCGCCTTTGGAAGCAGCAAAACCAAGGGACTGTAACTTGGAGTACAAACGATAGTACCATGCTCTGGGAGCCTGTTTTAAACCATAGATTGCTTTGTCAAGCTTGCAAACGTGCTGTGGTAAAGCTGAACTTTCATACCCAGGAGGCTGCCTCATAAACACCTCTTCTTCCAGAACACCATGCAAAAACGCGTTCTTTATGTCTAGTTGTCGGATGCACCAATTCTGAGATATTGCAACGGAAAGAACCAAGCGGATGGTTGCAGCTTTTACCACAGGGCTAAAGGTATCCTCATAATCAATTCCATACCTTTGCTTAAAACCTTTGTCCACAAGGCGTGCCTTGTATCTGTCAATCGTGCCATCAGACTTGCGTTTCACCTTGTACACCCATTTACAGTCAATCACATTTCGCCCTCTGACCGGTGGAACCAAGCGCCATGTCTTGTTTGCAACTACAGCGGAAAACTCTTCATCCATAGCCTGCCTCCACTTAGGATCATCAAGTGCATCATGCAGATTCTTCGGTTCACCTGTGGCACAAAAAGAACCCCATCGAACACAGCCATCTTTATATACCTTGGGTTTCGCAATGCCACTTTGGGACCGAGTGTGTGACCGAACAGGAGGAGGTGGAACTGCCCGAGCATGATGTAGCTGGAGACGATCATGTGTGGCTGAAACAGCAGAGTCGGACGCAGGGGACGCTGGTGCAGAAAATCCCGAGTCCCCTTCTTGCAGAGATCCAAGGGGATCCGGTGCGGCAGCCGCTGGCGAACTGCCACTTGGCAGTTCCGAGTTGGAGGGCGACCGTGTCGCGCCAGGCTCCACACGCCTCGCCTCGTGGGACGCACGGGGCTCGCGCCTGGTTGGCCCGCCAGGAGACCGCTCGCCCCCCACGCAGAGGACGATGCGGTGGGGCGTGCAGCTGGCCCACGCGATGGCTCGGGGCGCCCGCCTGGCCCCCCACCTGCAGGCGTAGATCCCGGCGTGGATTCGCCTGGTGCGGCTGGCCCACGCACCGAATCGGGGCGCCCGCCTGGCCCCCCACCTGCGCACGCTGATCCCGGAGTGGATCCTCCTGGCGCCGCGCCAGGCGCGGATCCCGCGGCTGATCCGCCTGCCGCCGCCAATCTCGAGGGCACCTGAGGATCTTCTGTGGCTGCATGCATGTCATTATTGTCTTGCATAAAATCGTAGGAGTTATCACCGAAATCCTCAGCGTTTGGCTGCTCGGTTTCCTGCACACTTTCAGTTGGGTCATTAGCATTAGACAAGGACATATTGTCACCAGCAAGATCCGCTCCCCCTTGAGCAAAATGAGGATATGGCAGGAGGTGGTGAGGGAGAAGAAGTAGTTCTTTTCGAAGCTGTGCACCGGCATTGGAGTGAAGGCTGGCGAAAGGAAAAACTTGCTCATCGAAGATAACATCACGTGAAACATAGACACGACCAGAAGAGATATCAAGACACTTATAACCCTTGTGAAGAGTGCTATATCCGAGGAAAGCACATTGCTTGGATCGGAATTCAAGCTTGTGCTTATTGAAGGGATGCAAGTTTGGCCAGACGGCACACCCAAAGATGCGAAGAAAAGAATAGTTGGGCTTCGTGCCAAAGAGTTGTTCTAGAGGTGTTTGATTCTTGATAACTCTACTAGGGATGCGGTTTATGAGGTAAACGGCAGTAAGGAACGCTTCGTCCCAAAACTTAAGGGGCATAAAAGCGTGAGCAAGTAAAGAGAGGCCAACCTCTACGATGTGTCTATGTTTCCGCTCAGCAGAGCCGTTCTATTGATGAGCATGTGGGCAGGAAACGTGATGTGTGATGCCAATACGTTCAAAAAAGGAATTCAACTGTTGGTATTCCCCACCCCAATCGGTTTGCATGGCAATGATCTTGCGATCAAAGAGTCGTTCAACATGAGCTTGGAAGAGACGAAATTTTTCAAAGACATCATATTTATTTTTGAGCAAATATATCCAACTGAACTTGCTAAAATCATCAATAAAACTGACATAGTATTTCTGTCTTCCTATAGAGACGGGTCCAGGACCCCAAACATCTAAAAAAATAAGCTCTAAAGGAGCTGTGGACTCACTAGTTGAACGAGAATAAGGTAACTGATGGCTCTTGGCCATTTGACATGCATCACACACTAGTACGTGATCTTGCTTATTCGAAACAGGGAGATTGAAGTCGCGGAGAATCTTTTGAACTACCGGAAGAGCTGGGTGCCCTAGGCGCTTGTGCCACCGAGATGTGGAAGGTTTGATGGTGGCAAGGACTTGACGTTGAGGGGCACTTTGCCGTCCGGTCACGGGGAACAAGCCCCATCTACTCTTGTTTTGAAGGACTGTTCTCCGGGTAGCCTGATCCTTGACAAGAAAGAATTCAGGATGAAGTTCAATGAAAACATCATTATCTCGCATAAGATTATAGGCTGAAAGCAGGCTTTGATCGGCACTAGGAGCATGGAGAATGTTGTTTAAGTGGAGAGAACCAGAGGGAGTAGATAATACTGAGTGGCCAATATGTGCTATGTCCATACCTTGCCCACTTGTTGTGTGGATCTGGTCGTTGCCAGTGTAGGGGTCTCGAACGGCCAGCTTTTCTAACTCCCCCATGACGTGGTCAGTGGCGCTGGTGTCGAGATACCAGTTAGTATCTACGCCATAGGAGTGGGCAGAGTTGGCGGAGTGAGAGTTGCCACCGCCGCCGCCGCCGCCGCCGCCACGCCCACCACTGTCGCGTCCGCCGCCACCACCGCCGCCTGCTGGGTTACGTACGTTGTTGTTGTAGCTCTTGTCGTACCGTTTCCTGCAGCGCCACGCACCGTGGCCTTCCTCCTTGCAAATCTGGCAGCGCTCGCCGTCACCGCACTCACCGCGGTCACCGCCCTGTTGGTGCGGCGCGCCGCCACCGGAGTTGTCGTTGTAGTTGCCGCTGTTGTAGCCACCGCGGCCACCACCCTGGCCGCCACGTCCGCCGTCGTAGCCGCCTCGACCTCCCTTTGCGGCGAGGTTGGCGGAGTGATGGGTGGTGTAGGCTGCTTGCTGGGCGGCGATCCGTGACTCCGCGGAGAGCAGCAGCGAAAAAAGTTCGCTGAGGCCGATCGGTTGATCGGTAAGAGCGCGTGTGGAGATGGCGGTGACAAACCTATTGTAATCGGGTTCGTGCATGAGGCCCTCCAGGATGTGCGAGACGATGTCGTCTTCATCGAGCGGTTTTCCAGCGGCGGCGAGCTCATCTGCAAGCCCCTTCATCTTGGTGAAGTAGGCGGCGGCAGAGAGATCGCCCTTGCGTGCGTTCCCGATTGCCGAACGAAGCTGAATCTGGCGTGCCCTCGACTGCGCAGAGAAGCTTTCCACCAGGGCATGCCACACTCCCGCAGCGGTGGTGTGGTTCGAGACCTGCATCAGAACTTCTCGGGACAGGGAGGCGAGCAAAAAAGTGAGCACCTGCTGGTCCTGAGTGACCCAGATCGCATGTTCTGGGTTGGGTGTCTCGGTGATCTCCTTCTTCCCGGCGGTGTCCTTCTCGGAGATGATGACGGCAGCGGGCTCCTTGATCGAGCCATCGTGGTAGCCAATCATCGCGGCGGCTCTGACGTGCGGGATCACCTGGGCCTTCCACACCAGGAAGTTGTCGCGGGTGAGTTTTTCGGTGATGGTGTGGCCGAGGGCAGCGAGGGAGGGCATGGCCATGGCGTGAGCGGAGGAGGATGACATAACCTAGACGTATGGAAGAACTAGGCTCTGTATACCATGTGAAAATAGGTGATGAAGCGCATGCCTTAGCAGGGGCGCATGACGCGTGTTATATAGCCACCATAGGGCTGCGGCGGCGCACAAGATACAGATGGTTAGGGTTTAGGTTAGGTGGAGATTGATCTCTTAAACTAACTACTAGGATCTTATCTCAACACCTAACCTATCCTAACAATATACAACACACGCAATACACAACATGTTTAACAATCAACTCGATAATAACCCGGCATCTTGTGACAAGGCGATGGAGCTGCTTAAGTCTATAATGCACATCCTTACACCTATCGATGCAGTGCGAGATAGCACGGGATTAGAAGATCGCACTGCTTCAGCCAGAGCTGCTTTGAGTGCAAGCAGCAACAGTTGGGCTCGCCATGATGCCTGCGACAAAACAGCACGAGCGTTACATTAGAACCTGAAGAGTTTGGTTGCTCCTGTTCGGAAGAGGGAAGTGGGCCGGCCTACCAGCAGAAGGGAGAAGCCGCCGTCACGACGATCGCGGCGCAACCTCCAGGGAGATAAAGGGGTTGTCTGTCAAAGAAAATAATTGGTTTTGTGGAACTAGCAAGCATACAAGGTTCTACAGCAGGCAACCTCGGCGACATCCCAAAGAAAGTTAGGAGGGAATCTAGATGCAGTAATGTGGGGTTGGAGGGTACCAGAGGAACACCCGCGGGAACCCGGCAAATTGTGCAGGCCGACAGTGTAAATTTGGACAGAATACATCAGTTAGTAACGTCATTCTCATGGTTTGGTGATTGCATATTTGAGCATTTGTGCGAAATTCGACCATCTGAACAAGAAAACTAGCATAAATTATGCTTTTTTTTGAGACAACATAAATTATGCTTGTGAACTGCCTGTTTCGAACGGACCCAGCGGCTCTGATGTAAATAAGTCGAGAGGTCTGCGTGGTTTACAGACTACCCATCCAAACGGGACTGCCCATGCAAACGGAAATGGCGGGGTTTGTTCTACCCATCCTCACGGAGATGATGGAATTTGTTAGTCCCTACTCCCTCGACGTGTACAGGACCTCCCTGCGTCGTCTGCACAAACGGCGGATGGCTTCCGCTGGGTCCCACATCGTCCCAGTACGGTCCTTTTCTCATCCGCATGCGAGATATACTAGTAAAATACATGCCACGGCCCGGATCCCAATAAACCAAACGGCAGCAGATCCATGAGCAGGCGAGCTCGTGAGCGCCTCTGAATTTTCGTTCATTACTGGTATACTTCAAATTAACCATACAACCGATTATACACTTACATTAACTCTTTGTACCAAAAAAACAAGACACTTACTTTAACGAACCACTATAATTCGCAGGAGGACCATGGTTCTGTACAGTCAATAGATAAGTTAATATGTTACAATCATACACATGTTGCTGCCCCTGTGCAATGTGGTGGCACCTTCATGTACAACGAGCCTCTTCAACCGTGTCCAATACAAATACTACAGCTCTGCCATAGTGATATCGGCCTTTTCAAATCTGAAATATTAAAGATAAACAATGGCTTCCCACACCGTTGTGTACGAGATGATAAGGGTGACCTTTTTCTCAGTTAGAAATATATGCCGAGAAAAAGGAAATTCATGTCTCTTCTCGCATTTTTATTTACTCAACTAATATGGCAATATGGTACAGTAGGGAATGCTGACTCGCTGAATCTAGTGCCGCAAACTACCTGTATGACTAGTTAACAGATAGCCACAAACTACGAGTGGTCGTCTGAAAAAAAGAATTCACAGCAGCATCTTTAATTGAAGATTGTGTGTTATACGCCTCCCCATTGGCCAAAGCCATAGCGAATAATCCACTAATGTATGAGTTTAATTCCAATTGCCTACTAATCCTATGCGACTCACTATCACAAGCACATGACTTTCGTGTGTTGTGGTCGATTTCAAGGTGAACAAATTATTGTGCTTTGTAAATCCTCGTTTTCTACCAAAAGTAACTCGCAGGCCTGAAGGGTCGATGGTTTCTATACCGCTCCATGCGCAGTCGCCTATATATCTACTCTAGTTAGCGGCTATAAATGTAGGCACGTACACCCGGTTCACCTCTCCTCTCTTTCTGGCCTCTTTAATTAGTTCTAGAAGTACCTGGCTGATTGTTATCATTTTTAGTTCATTACTCATATAGAGACGTTCGGTGGATATGTCTGCAGCTTGTTTGTATAAATACAGGGTAGCATCATGTCATGGATTAGAACCTTGTTACTGGCCGGCTGCCCGCCCATCGCTGTGAGGACCTCTGTACTGAGGAGTAGCTTTGCCTGCCGCTAGTATCTTCACTCCGGCTTCTCATCGTGGAAGCCTCCATCATATTTCGTCACCTTGCAACGGCTCACAGGACCAAACCCCTAATAAGAAACTTGACACAAAAAAAGTCTAGGGGCCCTGAGAAGCCCTGACTAGTGCTATTGGCTAAGGGGGACACGTTAAATTTGTGCTTTTTTATGGTACCCTATACGCTACAGAGGTGAGGGAGCACTATAAAGTCATCCACTGTTGATCTCATGATGGTAGTATAGTCATTTTCCCGAAATCACTAGTTAAGGAGTATTCCTTGCGGAGATCACTCCAACTTCCCCAGGTTGCGACAAGTGGGGCGCTGCATGTGTGCCACTTGTCGCAACCTGGAAGTTTTTCCTTTTTTCGTAGATCTGTTTATTCAAAACGTTTTATCTCTTAAACCGTGCCTCCAAATCTCGAACCGCTTTCGCCGTTGGATTCCCCGCGTCGAGATCTTCAAAACTAGATCCCATGTTGATAGGTTTTGACGAACTTTTTTTTCACGAAAAAACCGGACGAAAAAAACCGACGAAGAAACCGAACCGGGAACACGGGTTTTTTCCCTTTCCGAAAGAGGCACGCCCGTGCCTCTGACGAAATCACAACCGTGCCTCTTGCGGAAGCAAAACTGTGCCTCTCGTGAAATAAAAAAACAGAAAACACGTTTTTTCCTTCCCGAAAGAGGCACGCCCGTGCCTCTCACGAAAGCACAACCGTGCCTCTCGCGGAAGCAAAACCGTGCCTCTCGCAAAAGAAAAAATAGAAAACGCATTTTTTCTCTTTCCGAAAGAGGCACGCCCGTGTCTCTCGCGAAAGCACAACCGTGCCTCTCGCGGAAGCAAAACCGTGCCTATCACGAAAGAAAAAAAACAGAAAACGCGTTTTTTCCCTTTCCCAAAGAGGCACGCCCGTGCCTCTCGCGAAAGCACAACCGTGCCTCTCGCGGAAGCAAAACCGTGCCTCTCACGAAAGAAAAAAACAGAAAACAAATTTTTTTCCGTTTTCAAGAGGCACGGCCGTGCCTCTCGCGAAAACAAAACCGTGACTCTCGTGAAAAAAATGCGTTTTTTCGGGGAAAAAATTATTTTTTTCGAAAAAAAATTGGTCGAAAAGCTAGGGAAGACCGGTAGAAAACCAAAACGTCAAAAAACCCGGAAAAAAACCATTTAAAATGGCGAAAACTCGTGCGGAAAAATAAAAAAACAAAATTCGGAGGGAACGCCCAGAGCGCGACACGTGGCAAATGGCTGAGAGCGCGCCAAGTGGCGCTGATCGTTGCGAGGCTCCCAAAGGAGTGCTCGTTAATTAGTTGCTCCCTCATTTTCCTGCTTAGTTCCCATGGCTCGTGGGCCAAGGTTTCAGCCCATGAGTGAACCCCGTTGTACTCAGTCATCAGAAGTAAACAAACGATCAGACTAATCCTGGTGCCGCCCTTGTTGAACTCGTCGCCATGTTCCTCTCTCCCGGCGTGCTTGGCCTACAGTGCCGGGCGAATGGAGCCGCCGAGGCAGCCGCTGGAATCCTACCGATGGGCGTGTGTGTGCGGCCCTACGGGATATGACTACAGAATGTTGGCCCTGCATCTCGCAATGCCTCTTCTTCTTCTTCTTCTTCTTCTTCTTCTTCTTCTTCTCAGCTCTCTCTTCCAAACGGACCAACACACCCCACACACCCGCCGCTGACATGTGGGACAACATGACAATGGGCCTAGGAACAGCGACGAAAGGAGGAAGGGTAAGGACCAAGCAGGCATCAAGCAAACACCAGCAACGACGACACCTTTTACCCATCGGTCGTAACCCGGGATGCAATCCCACACGACCGGCAACCAAGCAAACCTGAACGGATGAACCCACCCCCACGTCCGGGACCACTGTCAGATCTGGGTGAAGAGATAAACGAGTAGACCAGCCGCGTGCGTCCAACGACAACCAACAACTGTACCAATCGGAACGCACGCAAGCAGCTAACTCCAACCAATCCAACCCTAGCTACCTGGTCACCCCTGACTCAGTGGAGCAGTAGAACAGCAGGCAGCCGAAACAACCACCACGCGTGTTCAGTACACACACACACTGCCAGCCAGCCCACAAGATAACGGCACAGGAGTCAGTGACCGCAAACGGCAATGCGTGCATTAAAAGAACAGACGGCCCAGCAGCCGACAGGATGGTAAAAGCACATAGAGTAAACGGATGGCTTGGTTAGACGGGCAGCCCATCAAGGTTTATAGGTAGAATATGCCGAGAAAAAGAAAAATACATGTGCCTTCTTGCCTCTGCATGTACTAAAATAATATGGCAATGCCGTACAGGACAGGATCCTCTTTCGTTGAATTAAGTGCAACAAACTACCTGCATGGCTAGTTAACAGATTGCCACAAACAACCGCCGTCGCTAGTTAACAGTCTGCTACGAGTGGCCATATGAAAATAAAAATACGCTGCAACATCTCCAATCGAATCTCGTGTGTTATACGCCTTATCATTGGCCAAAGAGATAGACAACACTCCACATATGTATGAGTTTAATTCCCGATGCCTCCTAATCCTATGCGACTCACCAACACACGGTTTTCGTGTGTAGCGATTGACTAATTTGTCGGTGAACAAATTATGGTGCTTGTTTAATCCTAGTCCGCAAGAACCAAAAGTAACTCACAGGACCGAGGGATCGATGGTATATATATCACTTCACTTCATGCGCAGTTGCCTATATATCTACTCTAGTATCCACTATCAATGTAGGCAGGTACACACGATTCATTTCCCGTCTCCGTGTGGCCACCTTGACTAGTTCTAGATGTACTTACCTGATTGATGTCATTATTACTCACATGGAGTCGTTCGGTGAATATATACATCTGTAGCTTGTTCGCATGAATGCAGGGTAGCTTCATGTCATTGATTAGAACCTTGTTACTTGGCGACTTCCCGCCCATCACTGTGAAGACCTCTCTACCGAGAAGTAGCTACGCAGTCGTGCTAAGCAATCTGCAACCTCTATTCTGATCTCTATGAATTTTATGAGGAATAAACTCCGTAGGCGGAACAATCCAAGCTATTACGAGAAAGAATGGACAACGCCATTGCTGAATCTGATTGCACGATGATAGGCATGTCAGAATATTTTACAGCTAGCCCCATGCAAATTATTAGCGCATGTATCTCCGCTTCAAGAGCTTCGTTGCAATGGAATAACTATCGATATGCAGCGAATATCACCGAGTCATCCTACTTCCGAAGCACCATTCCGACCGTTGTTGGGCCTTCAGCTGCCACGAACACCATCGACTGAGAGAACGACCATGTTTGCTGGCAATGCTGCAGCAGAACTACTATTTTGTAGAATAATACAGTATTGTACCCCTAATTTGTAGAACAATAGCAAAGAACCCGTTTAAGTTTATGTATGTATGTTGATTGAATCCTAATGACATGGAGCCCATAGCTGACATATCTTTTGTAGTCTAATAGTGAAAATCCTAGGCATCAATTTTGAAGTAATGATATGTTAATCAAAATCAAAATACTAATACTCAGCATAACACAATAAAGTTTGTGTTGTAAAAAAGATCTCTGTCGCATATATAATATCTGCATATAGACAAATGTAAGACAACTAATTTGAGACGGGGGGAGTAGTATATAAGAATACTGAGGCTAACACTAACGTGTCAAAAGCTGCAGTTGAGCAGGTGATACTCTTCAGACACGAAAAATAATAATTCAAGGTATATGCTGCAGCATGAAGCGCGGATTTAATCTTCATCATGGGCTCACGAATCCGACTCTCCCCCTTCAAGGCGTTTGGTACAGAACAGGCGATGTACTCCACCCTTTTGTCATGCACTCACGAAATTGGGGAGCCCCTACTCGTTCCATCATGGCACACGAATCCTGCTCTCTCCCATGTCTCATGAATCCCATCATATATTTAGCCAACATATAATCTGATGGTCTCTCTCTTTTCTTCCTTCAATTCCGCCACAAACGCCTCACAAACTCTTTTTAATTTAGTCAACATATAATCTGATAGTTTCTCTCCCTCCGTCCCATTAAATCCAACATGTATGTCTCATGCATCTCGGGTCTTAGCTCACGCCAGACAACACACTACAAACATATATAAATTGATGTGAATAAGTTTAAGGGAGCAAGGTGGGACTAATGTGCTGCAGCTTAGACTGGACGGGAGGTTATAAGATTGATCCCTTTTTCTTTGTATTGTGAACATTTTAATGCATGATGAATTTTTTACAAATGGTGAATATTTTTTAATATAATGAACTGTTGTAATATATGGTGAACCTTTTCTTAGTATAGGATGAGTTCTTTTGACAATGTGTATTTAAAAAAATATTCAGCATGTATTAAAAACTTATTGTGTTCAAACATTCTTGCATTTCAAGAAACCCATCGATACTTTTTAATAGAAGTTGAACAGTTTTAATGCATTTCTAAATTTATTTTATTATTACACAATTGTTTTAATACATGTTGTCAACTTTACAATCAATATTCGAGTAACTAAAAAAGTTGAGTGTTGGGCATATTTTTTTAATAGTTCTGTGTTTGAATTATATAATGAGGATAGACTATAATTGTGCATGCTTGTGGTCCGGAGTGAAGACACATAAAATTCGGGCCGTGCGTGTGTTCTAGTCTGGTGCTTGGCACTTAATAATACTAATAAAAAAATGTACTCCCTCCGTTTCAAAATAGATGACTCAACTTTATACTAACTTTATACAAAGTTGAGTCATCTATTTTGGAACGGAAGGAGTATGTATTAATATCATATTAAAAGAAAGGGTAACTCAGGACGCGTCGCCTCGCGGGGCTAGCCGCCGGCCCAGTGTGTTTAAGCCCAGCGACAGTATACTAGTATAAATAAAGGGACGCCTTCACCTAAAAACAAGGGACGCCTCCTGTATAACGCGATGGTCGCTTGGGTGAGGTGGCTGTTAGACAGGTCGCTGTTTCGATTTCTTTGAAAATTGCGAACGAAAAACAATTCCCTCATGGGTACCTTTTTTGTGCAAGAAATGGCATTTATGTGATTACGTACAAAGTAAGGGGGTTTTCTGCAAAAAAAGTATGCCACGTCGGCACCTGGCAGGCCGGCCCCACCGGTCAGATGCACCGTCAATACGCATTTATACGTGGGTTAGACCATTTCATAACAACTAGCACCAGACTTGGTACTGACATGTAAAAGATACAAAAATTAGTATCAATCGGCACGTAATGCCCCAATTGTGATACTTCCGTGCAATTAACTCCATTACATCACTATGTAAGCCACGAACCGGCATGCAACCACACACACATCAAGTATCACACATGCAAATCTTGAAGGCCATGGTTAATTATGTCGTGCAAATGCTAATCAAAATAATAATTTATTATTTTGCGTTATTCATGGCATTAGTATCACCTTTTAGTCATGTATTTAGCTCATGATGTGGGGTACTTTTGCATTTCCAGAATCGGTACATTGAGATAGAAATGAATCGACGATGTATGCCATTTCGTAGTTTTCCTTATGCTGTTCTAAATATAATTTAATAACAGAAACTCATCTTAGTTTGACATATGAAATGCAAAATGGCGCAAAAACTCATTTTGTATGCAATATTTTACAAGTTTAGGAAACACAAGCTATCAGTTCGACATGTGAAAAGCATGCCAGCACAAACTTAATATATGCAAAATTTTCATAAAATTACTAAGCAAGAATTAGGTACGATGATATGACAAATGTCTGTGGAAGTAACTTTTGATCCCACAAGGACCTGCACCTATAAGGAAATCATATGGTGTGTCCTAACAAAATATAATATCTTAATAATTATTTACACATAATATGATTTAAAGTATTTTTTCATCAGCCTGGTTTTTCCATCCTCACTTGTCTTTCATTAAATTAATTTTCACAGTAGTATATTTTCCAACAAGAGGGAATTTATCAAGGCGAATATAGCTATAATTCATATCATGCTATGCGATTTAATATTCTTACGATGTTCATGTATTAAACCCTATAAATTATTGGTAGAAATTATCTTGCAGAAGATTTTATTACATGAATAGTACCTACATGCAAACCCGCATAGAATGGAAGCGCACACAAATCTATATTCTAAAGAACAAGGTACTCTAATCCTACAAAGTTTGTATATAAGTAAATTGCAATGAAAGAAACTAACCTACATACAAATATTAGTAATTAATGATTCCTAAATTGTCTAGATATAACGTACATGCATTCAATCCCCACATAAGGTGGATAAGATATGGACTAGAATAGCATGAAAGAAACTGAAATTAAATTAAATATATAGACACTAAAAATCTAATTAGAGCATAATATGGAGCCATATATAACAAGAGATAATTTAAATTATATCAATGCGAAAATTTATGATTTTATCTAAGTTGTTCCATGTGGATTGGACACTAAACAAGATCCAAAAGCCACAAATTGTGAAAAACTTCAATATATGTTATTAAGAAACTAGCCCGTGCGAATGCACGGGTTTACGACTAGTAAGATTAAATTCCTGTCATTTTTGCAATCATAGCAACAGTACAATATGTGCCTTAGTCCTTTAGTCACTACACAAGATCACCACAAGACTAAACCCACTACTATGTACCACTTCCTTTGAAGAACTAATCATCTAACTTGGCCGGATTAAAGTCATAGATCTGAAAGTATACATCGGATTCAAATAAACTCAATGAACAATCGGATTATAAATCCACAATTCATCAGATCCAAACAAACAGACCACAAAAATGCATCGGATTGATCATCATTGGACTGTGGATCAAAAAGAGGAGACCATCTAGCTACTACTATGGACCCGCTGGTCCCAATGGAAATAGTCACATATCATCATGGAGCCAGCAAGATTGATGAAGATGGCCTCCTCAATGGCTTCCCCTCCAGTAGAGCAGCGGAACGGGGCTCCAGTTGGGATCACTTCGGAACAGATGCTTGCAGTGGATATAAAATTCTTTCGGGTCCGCTTCCGTCTGTTACAGAGTATTGGGGTATTCATAGATATGAAATTATGTCAAATGAAGCCACAGGGGGCCCAGAAGCCAGGGCATAGGACGCACCCCTCGGGCTTGTGGGCCATATGGACCTCTTTTGGCCATCTCCCTAAGTTTCTATTGTTTCTTATTTCTCCTAGAAAATCATCGTAAAATTTCATCGTGTTTGGTCCTTATTAGGTATAGTTCTTCTGTGAAACGAAAAATATGCAAAAGAAATAGGAACTGACATTGCGCACTAAGTTAATAGGTTAGTCCAGAAAATATTATAAAATGGTAGAAAAACATACAAAAATGATAATATAATAATATGTAACAATAAGAAATTATAGATAAGTATGAGACGTATCACTACCTCTTCGGCTATACAGGCCGTCTGCTGTGCCGGTGTGGAGGAACAATGGTGGCACGAAGCAATGGCGGTGGCATAGAGCCGGGTGGCGGCGTGCGAGCTGGAGTTACGGTATTCTTTTATCAATGTTTATTTTGGAACTAATGGAGCTGACGATTTGGAGAAACAAACATGCACGACCGAGCGAGGGGTTACATTTTCACACATGTGCACAGTGCACTACTGCTGCCTCACGTGCTGTTCTAGCTAATTGGGCTTTTCCTTAGTGTAAACGCGGGCTAACCAACCCATTTTCCTGCTGAACGTACCCGTTCGTCCTTCGATGCAGAATTGTGAAAAAGCGCCGCCAGCGGACCACCACTGGATATATCAAGCACTGAATGCGATCGTCTTGTCTTCGGCGGGTGTAAGCAGTAAGGCAGCTTCCTCAATACACTATGTTCGGATATGCTAAAGTTCTGATGTCTCTAATTCCTATGTGCATGTCATTGCATCTGATCTTTGTTCTTCAATCATCCTCCCCTTCGTCCATGTGTGCTTGTTGCCTATATGAATGAACAACTTGGCTTGCTATCTAGTTCAGTGAAGAAACATAGGGTGATATATGTGCATAGGTAGAGGTCACAGGACGGAGACCATTATTTACACAAGTGTAGCATGTTAGTTGAATATTCATTATCCATTGATGGTATGAATGATCATAGGTATTGGGTTGATGTAAACATGAGGCACTCAACATTCTTGTTGGTAAGTGTGTAGTCTTCATGAAAGGCACACCTTAACCAGATATAACTGTAAGGAAAATTTCATTGTATACTACTGATGCGCCATATGGCTCTTTGCCTCCTATTTCATAGGTTACTTGGTTCTTTTTTTAGCGATGGTTGCTTTGTGCTAGTATGACATATTGACATGTAAGCACAGTGAAAGATATATAGAAAGCAGCCCAGGTCTAGCCCATATGGTCAACCCATCATTGTGGGGAAGCAGGACATGCAACTACGACTGCTCAAAAAGGGCATACAACTGCATGGGAAAATCCACCCCGATGGATCAAAATCCCCCTAAACTCTAAAACTGGAAAAATTACACTGTAAACTTTGCAAACCCCATATAAATGTAGCCCTAGGTGTTTTGGAGAGGATTGTAGGTGGTTCCGTCAACAAACTGCTGACTGTGCTTATGACGCTGGCACCAACTAGAAGGCGGTGGCGCCGGTGGGGCAGTTCGCCGCGACAGGGAAGGTTGTCACCAGCATACACCAGGGACACACCTTGTCCTCGACAGGGTGGGTCCCCTCAAGGGCAAGAGGTGAACGATCGGAATCCCTGCGAGAGTGATCTGCAACCTCGCCGGCGCTGTGGCAGTGGGGCCTGAAGGAACTGTCGCTGACTGGAAGCTGTGACACGGCGAGCTGGCCGGACCTTTCTGAGTTCATAACTCAGATCGTGGATCTCTTGGGCATCATCACCTCGTTCTGAAGATGCAATGCGTCATCTCTCCGTCTGTAATGCACGCTGAACACGGTTCAGATATCAGCCACTAGCATCAAGTAATATTTCCTGTTCTCTGTATCTTCCCCTTTTTCTCTTCCTGTATATTCTGATTGGAGTCGAAATTTTTAGTGGTTGGAAGTTGGAAAGTGTCCTTGGTTATTAGTACTAGTAATATATTGTTTCGGCAGTCTGCAAATACTTCATAGCCTTCAAATTGGAACTGTGTTTTGATTGTCGGCCGAAATTCGGCCATCTCGGCCTGGGGCGGAAAGTATCTTTCGGCGGAAAAAACATATTTTGGTCAAATTTCAGCCCGAATTTTTGAAAATGTCCGAAATTCAGAGCTCACGGATCGCCGCCAGCAATCTAAAAATCAGGGGTTTCACGTATTTCTCTGCAATGGAGATCTATTGATAGATGGACTGTGTCGCAGTCTACAAATCAGGGGTTTCTCAATCATAACAGCACCAGTTCAGTCACAGCAAAATTGGCAACACTACTGGTGCCCTGAAAATTTCTGCTGCGGCGATTTTCATCCAGCGAAACCCAAATCGATTGACAAATGTCCTCGATGACGTTGCCGATCTGATCGCTATGCCGTGGTTCGTGATGGCGCAACCCTTTGTGCTCGTCGCAGTCGCATGGTAGGTGTTCGCCGTCCCCATCTGCAGTTGATTGTGTGAGACAACAGATAGAAATGACCGAATTGGGCCAACTGAAAACCGTTGTGACATCGTGCTGGTGAAGGCCTTCACGATGAGCGTTCTTGGATGGTTCTTGGTATCTCCTCATACATGGTTGCCGGGGTGGAGGAAGAAATGGTGGCCGAAGTAGTGGTGGGAGATATGCCGGTCGGTGTTGACTGGCCTCGATTACCTGTAGAGAGAGTTCAGAATCATCCACCTGTCCAAGGACCCGCTATGCTCGAGGCTCATTCTGATCCTCAAGAGGTCAAAGGGCAACAAACAACATGCGGCATCGATCAATTTCAATGAGAAAATGCTTAAGACACGTGCATGGCGTGCCCTAACGGCCATCACATTTCCGACGAACCTGCAGTGAGGAGGGTATCACACATGAAAGAGAGGAGAAGAGCAGCGCGAGCGAATCCCCTCCAGGGAATCACTCAAGCGGCAGGGAAGTGGTGCGAGAAAAATGGGGAAACATCACCCTGGGTCACAGCTTGGTGCCACGTCTAAGCGCACTCGGCATCATTAGTCATCCAGTTAGCAGATTTCGGACAAAAACCACCTAAAATCCTCCAAAACCCACTCCTGGCACATTTATACCTGTTTTGCAAAGTTTAATGTGTGATTTATCCGGTTTTAAAGTTCAGGGGGTTTTGATCTATCAAGATGGATTTTCGGGAGAAATGTACACGTTCCTCTTTCATTGGTGGAGACTGCACATGGAGCAATGCACATTTCCTGACCACACCTGGCTAGATGCATTTGTATAGTTGCTACGTTTGTGCAACAAATTCTTCAAATCTTCATCGATAATGAACCGCTACCTGCAAAATTTCAGCACAATTCATATGTTCGAGTAAGCACTAAGCATAAGCACGGAAATGGACAAACAAAACGTCCATCATCAAAATCTAGAATGCCAACAATCCGTACGTCACTCGTCCCCGAGAAACAAGCCTGACTCACTGGCATATTCTGCAGTCCCACCAGTCACTCGTCTGACCTACCAGTGACGCATCCTTCCCGCTCGTCGCTGGTACTTGCTATGACTGCCAACCGATACCCCATCAGAGACAGTATTCGGATGTCAGTTACTAGAACTACATACTAGTGATGAACACCACTTTTCCTGTAATGCTAAACAAGCAGCTATATGGTGTGTTCGCGGCCTGCTTGAATCTTTCGCTATTAGTATTGTGGCAGACACATTGTGGAAGTACTTATATTGCTGTGTTGAAACGGGTGCTACATGCCAGATCATTCATAGTACTATTTGCGACAGGGAAATGATTTACAACAACCAACCAATTAAGTCGCCTTGTGGGTCACACACCATGCCGTCTGATTTTTGCGTGATCTTAGAGCTTATCCATGGGGGCGCCCCAAATCGGCCACATTTGTCCAGATGGACAATCCATACCCTATCCGAACAAAAATCACCGGCCCAACAGGATTCCCCAAACCACCCCATATGTGGGCGGATATGGGGTTGTCCTGACATGTCCGCATATCAGCCTAGACTGCTCCAGCCCACCCAGACGCCACAAAATCCCCTCCATCCCATCCCCCCAAACCCTAACCCAAGCTCGCTCTCACCCACCTATCATGCCCTCTCCTCGCCTCACCTTGCCATGTCTATTAGATGATGTTGGATCCCAATACAATGGATTTGACGTCAAGATCATTTTGGAAGTTAGCGCGGACAATGATCATCCGTTCTAGGATGGCATGGTGTCTCCAACACACCGGACGTAGAGGCGGCGATATGTGATTTCTACATGTAGCTTGATCCAATCGCGTGATGCATGCTTTATCTTTTGTTGGTGAAACTTGTTTTATTTACAGAAGGATGTGTCCATGATTTCTTCTGAAATGATATGAAATATCTCATCCAAGTGTGTGAACAAAAAGAAAAAGAAAACTATTTTGGAAGATGAGATATGGCAATTATGAGTTTGCACATTACCTCGGTGGTCTCTAAAATTTTATGTAACTTGATCCAATCGCGTCTTCGCAACGGCACATAAGACGGCTCTCATAGAGCTGCTATAAGCTACCACTATCTATCATTGCACACAAGTGATTCCATGCTTACACGGTCACAAGAAAATTGCAGCAGCGCAGTTGGAAACTCCTCTGAGAATGTACTCCGACCACGTCAGGCTATTACTTTCTGGAGTAATGTTTTACGGATTTCATAAAGAGATGAACTACAGTGATAGCTGGATTTACTAGGCATGGATATATTTTCTCCCTATGTCTCCGGTTCCCACTTATTCGTGCAGCTCTTTGGTTCTTCTCTTGTCGTCATGCGGGTGAATCCATGGATCTCATGTAGTTTGCCCGTGTGAATATATAGGAGTAATATACATGGAGAAAGCATTAATTGCGCAAGTGAAGGTTGGTGAGTTATTTATTGGTTGGTGATTGTTTGCCGTTTCGGGGGTAATTTTTTACTGGTGAAACGCAGCTGTGTTTTTGTTTGTCCATCTTTCCTCCGCTCGTTTATTTCAAGTCCATTTGCACCCTACAATTTACCCCTTATTGTGTCTGGCGTACATATAATAATATCGGGTTGTGCATATTAGCATCTCAAAACTGGTTCTTGACCTTAACCGGTTCCCAAACTAGCACCAAGTAACCGCTTTATCATTTATCGACCCCGGTTGGGTGTGGTCGGCGTGCCTTCTTCAGATACAGGCACGCTAGTTACCATTTCACCATACCTTTACGATTGGTACTATTTATGCACGGGAAAAAAGATAACCAGCATAGTTCATCAGTCTTCCGAATACGCACAAACAAAGCTAATGCGTCATCGTTGTGCCAAGGCCGGCCAGCACCGACCAGCACACGCCGCTGCTCCCTCCATCTCCTTCTCTGTCTCTCTCATTTCTCTTTTTCACTCTCTCCCACTTGTTTGACAAACCTTCCCATGATCATGCTCGTCGCCATGGATGACCAGGAGCTGTCTGCCTTGGCGGCGAAGAGAAGCCACACACCGCCGCCTTGCTCTGCACTGGATCTTGTCCTTCTCCACCAGCCTCCATCGTATCTGGTCTACCGTGGTTCGTGATGGCGCAACCCTTTGTGCTCGTCGCAGTCGCATGGTAGGTGTTCGCCGTCCCCATCTGCAGTTGATTGTGTGAGACAACAGATAGAAATGACCGAATTGGGCCAACTGAAAACCGTTGTGACATCGTGCTGGTGAAGGCCTTCACGATGAGCGTTCTTGGATGGTTCTTGGTATCTCCTCATACATGGTTGCCGGGGTGGAGGAAGAAATGGTGGCCGAAGTAGTGGTGGGAGATATGCCGGTCGGTGTTGACTGGCCTCGATTACCTGTAGAGAGAGTTCAGAATCATCCACCTGTCCAAGGACCCGCTATGCTCGAGGCTCATTCTGATCCTCAAGAGGTCAAAGGGCAACAAACAACATGCGGCATCGATCAATTTCAATGAGAAAATGCTTAAGACACGTGCATGGCGTGCCCTAACGGCCATCACATTTCCGACGAACCTGCAGTGAGGAGGGTATCACACATGAAAGAGAGGAGAAGAGCAGCGCGAGCGAATCCCCTCCAGGGAATCACTCAAGCGGCAGGGAAGTGGTGCGAGAAAAATGGGGAAACATCACCCTGGGTCACAGCTTGGTGCCACGTCTAAGCGCACTCGGCATCATTAGTCATCCAGTTAGCAGATTTCGGACAAAAACCACCTAAAATCCTCCAAAACCCACTCCTGGCACATTTATACCTGTTTTGCAAAGTTTAATGTGTGATTTATCCGGTTTTAAAGTTCAGGGGGTTTTGATCTATCAAGATGGATTTTCGGGAGAAATGTACACGTTCCTCTTTCATTGGTGGAGACTGCACATGGAGCAATGCACATTTCCTGATCACACCTGGCTAGATGCATTTGTATAGTTGCTACGTTTGTGCAACAAATTCTTCAAATCTTCATCGATAATGAACCGCTACCTGCAAAATTTCAGCACAATTCATATGTTCGAGTAAGCACTAAGCATAAGCACGGAAATGGACAAACAAAACGTCCATCATCAAAATCTAGAATGCCAACAATCCGTACGTCACTCGTCCCCGAGAAACAAGCCTGACTCACTGGCATATTCTGCAGTCCCACCAGTCACTCGTCTGACCTACCAGTGACGCATCCTTCCCGCTCGTCGCTGGTACTTGCTATGACTGCCAACCGATACCCCATCAGAGACAGTATTCGGATGTCAGTTACTAGAACTACATACTAGTGATGAACACCACTTTTCCTGTAATGCTAAACAAGCAGCTATATGGTGTGTTCGCGGCCTGCTTGAATCTTTCGCTATTAGTATTGTGGCAGACACATTGTGGAAGTACTTATATTGCTGTGTTGAAACGGGTGCTACATGCCAGATCATTCATAGTACTATTTGCGACAGGGAAATGATTTACAACAACCAACCAATTAAGTCGCCTTGTGGGTCACACACCATGCCGTCTGATTTTTGCGTGATCTTAGAGCTTATCCATGGGGGCGCCCCAAATCGGCCACATTTGTCCAGATGGACAATCCATACCCTATCCGAACAAAAATCACCGGCCCAACAGGATTCCCCAAACCACCCCATATGTGGGCGGATATGGGGTTGTCCTGACATGTCCGCATATCAGCCTAGACTGCTCCAGCCCACCCAGACGCCACAAAATCCCCTCCATCCCATCCCCCCAAACCCTAACCCAAGCTCGCTCTCACCCACCTATCATGCCCTCTCCTCGCCTCACCTTGCCATGTCTATTAGATGATGTTGGATCCCAATACAATGGATTTGACGTCAAGATCATTTTGGAAGTTAGCGCGGACAATGATCATCCGTTCTAGGATGGCATGGTGTCTCCAACACACCGGACGTAGAGGCGGCGATATGTGATTTCTACATGTAGCTTGATCCAATCGCGTGATGCATGCTTTATCTTTTGTTGGTGAAACTTGTTTTATTTACAGAAGGATGTGTCCATGATTTCTTCTGAAATGATATGAAATATCTCATCCAAGTGTGTGAACAAAAAGAAAAAGAAAACTATTTTGGAAGATGAGATATGGCAATTATGAGTTTGCACATTACCTCGGTGGTCTCTAAAATTTTATGTAACTTGATCCAATCGCGTCTTCGCAACGGCACATAAGACGGCTCTCATAGAGCTGCTATAAGCTACCACTATCTATCATTGCACACAAGTGATTCCATGCTTACACGGTCACAAGAAAATTGCAGCAGCGCAGTTGGAAACTCCTCTGAGAATGTACTCCGACCACGTCAGGCTATTACTTTCTGGAGTAATGTTTTACGGATTTCATAAAGAGATGAACTACAGTGATAGCTGGATTTACTAGGCATGGATATATTTTCTCCCTATGTCTCCGGTTCCCACTTATTCGTGCAGCTCTTTGGTTCTTCTCTTGTCGTCATGCGGGTGAATCCATGGATCTCATGTAGTTTGCCCGTGTGAATATATAGGAGTAATATACATGGAGAAAGCATTAATTGCGCAAGTGAAGGTTGGTGAGTTATTTATTGGTTGGTGATTGTTTGCCGTTTCGGGGGTAATTTTTTACTGGTGAAACGCAGCTGTGTTTTTGTTTGTCCATCTTTCCTCCGCTCGTTTATTTCAAGTCCATTTGCACCCTACAATTTACCCCTTATTGTGTCTGGCGTACATATAATAATATCGGGTTGTGCATATTAGCATCTCAAAACTGGTTCTTGACCTTAACCGGTTCCCAAACTAGCACCAAGTAACCGCTTTATCATTTATCGACCCCGGTTGGGTGTGGTCGGCGTGCCTTCTTCAGATACAGGCACGCTAGTTACCATTTCACCATACCTTTACGATTGGTACTATTTATGCACGGGAAAAAAGATAACCAGCATAGTTCATCAGTCTTCCGAATACGCACAAACAAAGCTAATGCGTCATCGTTGTGCCAAGGCCGGCCAGCACCGACCAGCACACGCCGCTGCTCCCTCCATCTCCTTCTCTGTCTCTCTCATTTCTCTTTTTCACTCTCTCCCACTTGTTTGACAAACCTTCCCATGATCATGCTCGTCGCCATGGATGACCAGGAGCTGTCTGCCTTGGCGGCGAAGAGAAGCCACACACCGCCGCCTTGCTCTGCACTGGATCTTGTCCTTCTCCACCAGCCTCCATCGTATCTGGTCTACCGCAGCCCGTGCGCGCCCCCGGCGACCGTTGCCGTCGCTAGATCGAACAGTCTCCGTCATTGAGAGCAAACATGGATCGAGAAAACTTGTATATTGCGAAAATATGTAGAAGATTTTTTTTCAAAAAATTAAAATTATTAGTAGTAGCACAGTCTCAGACACATGCTACAGATAATAAGTAGTGGCGCGGGTAGCATCCGCGTAATACTAACAGAAGCAGTAGTAGCGCGGGGTGATACCAGCGCTACTACAACACACTTAGCTGTAGGGCGCTAGTAGTAGCGCCAGCACCCGCGCTAGTACTAGGCCTTTCCCTAGTAATGATATTGTGGTGGTTCAATATACCACGGTGTATTGTTCGTTCGGCGTGCCATCACATAGTCTGACTCTAAAGTTGGAGCAAATTTTTGCTTACCTTTGCAGATAGATTTTGCCTAAATGCTGCAACTTGGTCGTTCAACTTCAGTCGGTGCTAGCTAGCTGGTCGAGTCTGTATTTGTGTCGTTTTGGTTGAGAGATGTGTGCCTTTGTGTTGTGTGTCCGTTTCTGATGGTTCAGGTATTGTGCTTAAGCTTTCTATATCAGTCTAGCTTTTGGGTTTCTTTTGTGATCCTCCTTGCCGACCACTAACAACGCACCCAAAATTTTGCTGACGTCAGTTGTTTTTCCGGAGCAATTACGAGATTAGGAAAGACCACGACATAAAAAAAGATCTTAGAGTCCATTCATCTTATGTGAACGGATTATGTGTCGCCAAACAAAGCCATGGGGAATGATCATCGTTAAGGCAATTACAGGCGTATCATAAATTTAATCATTTGCAGACAGTTGAGGAAAACAATTGTTCAGATGGTTACTTAACTTCTGGCATACAGTTTTAAATAGTTCACTTAACTTCTAGGTTGTAGTTGGTCGTTGTGCCAAATGCATAATGGGTCATCTAGTAGCAATAATAACCACCCGTGGTGGGCGCATTACAAGCACTGTTCAAAAAATGTACGATTCAGCGATTTATCATCTGGTTTATCGCTACTCGGGGGGCGACCAATAAAATTATGCCTTATTTTCACCGTTTATCATTTGACCTGATTTGTCACTCTGACAAGCGATTTATCGGAAAATTACCGAGAAATCGGGCTTATTCATACCACTATGTTTGCAAAATCTATGTTTATTTGTGTTTTGTGGACCTTGTTACGCAAGATGTATTGTTTTTGTATTTTATTTGTCATTATACGAGGATTCAAAGGCTAGGAATCAAGGTAACTCTTATGTCCAATATTATTTTGGTGGTGAATATAGCATATTTTAGTGTTGGGAACAAGAGATATGCAAAAAATGGCCGATTAAAAGTTGATCAAAAAAGTCATTACTCGGCCGACTTTCAATTAATCACTAATCTCCAGCTGACCGAGACGCTAACGATAAGCGATGTCCTGAACTTTGATTACAAGCAACTTTTTCCTTCTTGGTCACAACAGTCTCCATGGGCCGCAGGTAAGGCCCTTTTTCCACTAGTCACCACTAGGGAAAGTCATAGTACTGGCGCAGGTTAACGCTACTGCTACTGTGTAGCAGTAGTAGCGCGGGAGCCATTCCGCGGTACTACTAAGTCTGTTAGTAGTAGCACGGGTGCCACCCGTGCTACTTCTAATTATTTCTAGCGCGTGTCTGGGACTCGCGCTATTACGTGTGATCATTCTATAAACATCCCAACTGGCAAATACATATTAGAATCAATAACATAAATAGTGTGTGTACAAATAATTGCAAAATACACATATTGATTAATGGTTTTATCTGTTGTTTTGTGCACGATACTACCTTAGTGAAAAGAATTGAACTTCGAATAGTGGGTTAATCTTTATTTTTGTTGGGGAACGTAGCAGAAATTCAAAAAATTTCTACGTGTCACCAAGATCTATCTATGGAGAGACCAGCAACGAGGGGAAGGAGAGTGCATCTACATACCCTTATAGATCGCTAAGAGGAAGCGTTCAAGTGAACAGGGTTGATGGAGTCGTACTCGTCGTGATTCAAATCACCGATGATCTAGTGCCGAACGGACAGCACCTCCGCGTTCAACACACGTACAGCTCGACGATGTCTCCCACGCCTTGATCCAGCAAGGAGAGAGGGAGAGGTTGAGGAAGACACCATCCAGCAGCAGCACAACGGCGTGGTGGTGATGGAGGAGCGTGGCAATCCTGCAGGGCTTCGCCAAGCACCTACGAGAGAGGAGGAGGTGTCACGGGAGGGAGGGAGGCGCCAGGGGCTCAGGTATGGATGCCCTCCCTCCCCTCCAATATATATAGGGGCAAGGGAGAGGGGGGAGGCGCAGCCTTGCCCCTTCCTCCAAGGAAGGGGTGCGGCCAAGAGGGGGGGAGGAGTCCTTCCTCCCCAAGGCACCTCGGAGGTGCCTTCCCCCTTGAGGACTCTTCCCTCTAGGGTTCCCTAGGCGCATGGGCCTCTTGGGGCTGGTGCCCTTGGCCCATGTAGGCCAAGGCGCACCCCCTACAGCCCATGTGGCCCCCCGGGGCAGGTGGCCCCACCCGGTGGGCCCCCGGGACCCTTCCGGTGGTCCCGGTACAATACCGATGACCCCGAAACTTGTCCCGATGGCCGAAACAGGACTTCCTATATATAAATCTTTACCTCCGGACCATTCCGGAACTCCTCGTGACGTCCGGGATCTCATCCGGGACTCCGAACAACATTCGGTAACCACATACAAGCTTCCTTTATAACCCTAGCGTCATCGAACCTTAAGTGTGTAGACCCTACGGGTTCGGGAGACATGCAGACATGACTGAGATGTTCTCCGGTCAATAACCAACAGCGGGATCTGGATACCCATGTTGGCTCCCACATGTTCCACGATGATCTCATCGGATGAACCACGATGTCAAGGACTCAATCGATCCCGTATACAATTCCCTTTGTCTATCGGTACGATACTTGCCCGAGATTCGATCGTCGGTATCCCGATACCTTGTTCAATCTCGTTACAGGCAAGTCTCTTTACTCGTTCCGTAACACATCATCCCGTGATCAACTCCTTGATCACATTGTGCACATTATGATGATGTCCTACCGAGTGGGCCCAGAGATACCTCTCCGTTTACACGGAGTGACAAATCCCAGTCTCGATTCGTGCCAACCCAACAGACACTTTCGGAGATACCTGTAATGCACCTTTATAGCCACCCAGTTACGTTGTGACATTTGGTACACCCAAAGCATTCCTACGGTATCCGGGAGTTGCACAATCTCATGGTCTAAGGAAAAGATACTTGACATTAGAAAAGCTTTAGCATACGAACTACACGATCTAGTGCTATGCTTAGGATTGGGTCTTGTCCATCACATCATTCTCCTAATGATGTGATCCCGTTATCAACGACATCCAATGTCTATAGCCAGGAAACCATGACTATCTGTTGATCACAACGAGCTAGTCAACTAAAGGCTCACCAGGGACAAATTGTGGTCTATGTATTCACACGTGTATTACGATTTCCGGATAATACAGTTATAGCATGAATAAAAGACAATTATCATGAACAAGGAAATATAATAATAATACTTTTATTATTGCCTCTAGGGCATATTTCCAACAGTCTCCCACTTGCACTAGAGTCAATAATCTAGTTCACATCGATATGTGATTAACACTCAAGGTCACATCCCCATGTGACTAACACCCAAAGAGTTTACTAGAGTCAATAATCTAGTTCACATTACCATGTGATTAACACTCGATGAGTTCTGGGTTTGATCATGTTATGCTTGTGAGAGATGTTATAGTCAACGGGTCTGAACCTTTCAAATCCGTGTGTGCTTTACAAATCTCTATGTCATCTCCTAGATGTAGCTACCACATTCTATTTGGAGCTATTCCAAATAATTGTTCTACTTGGAGCTATTCTAAATTGTTGCTCCATTATACGTATCTGGTATCTCTACTCAGAGCTATCCGGATAGGTGTTAAGCTTGCATCGACGTAACCCTTTACGACGAACCCCTTTACCACCTCCATAATCGAGAAAATTCCTTAGTCCACTAGTTACTTTGACCGTTGTCCCGTGATCCATTCTTGGATCACTCTTGTACCCCTTGACTGACTCATGGCAAGGCACACTTCAGGTGCGGTACACAGCACAACATACTGTAGAGCCTATGTCTTAAGCATAGGGGACGACCTTCGTCCTTTCTCTCTATTCTGCCGTGGTCGGGCTTTAAGTCTTAACTTCATACCTTGCCACTCAGGCAAGAACTCCTTCTTTGACTGATCCATCTTGAACACCTTCAAGATCATGCCAAGGTATGTGCTCATTTGAAAGTTCCATTAAGCGTTTTAATCTATCCTTATAGATCTTGATGCTCAATGCTCAAGCTGCTTAATCCAGGCTTTTCCATTGAAAAATACTTTCCAAATAACCCTATATGCTTTCTAGAAATTCTACATCATTTCTGATCGACAATATGTCAACGTATACTTATCAGAAATTCTATAGTGCTCCCACTCACTTCTTTGGAAATACAAGTTTCTCATAAACTTTGTATAAACCCAAAATCTTTGATCATCTCATCAAAGCACACATTCCAACTCCGAGATGCTTACTCTAGTCCTTAGAAGGACAGCTGGAGCTTTGCATACTTATTAGCATCTTTCAGGATTGACAAAACCTTCTGGTTGTATCACATACAACCTTTCCTCAAGAAAATCGTCGAGAAAACAATGTTTTGACATCTTATCTGCAAGATTTCATAAATAATGCAGTAATCGCTAATATAATTCCAATAGACTCTTAGCATCGCTACGAGTGAGAAAGTCTCATCGTAGTCAACTCCTTGAACTTGTCAGAGAACATCTTAACGACAAGTCGAGCTTTCTTAATGGTGATACTTACCATCATTGTCCATCTTCCTTTCAAAATCCATATGTACCTAATAGCCTTACGACCATCAAGTAGTTCTTCCAAAGTCTACACTTTGTTTTCATACATGGATCCTATCTCGGATTTTATGGCTTCTAACCATTTGTCGGAATTTGGGCCCACCATCGCTTCTCCATAGCTCGTAGGTTCATTGTTATCTAGCAACATGACCTTCAAGACAGGATTATGTACCACTCTGAAGTAGTACGTATCCTTGTCACCCTACGAGGTTTGGTAGTGACTTGATCTGAAGTCTCATGATCAATATCATAAGCTTCCACTTCAATTGGTGTAGGTGCCACATGAACAACTCCCTGTGCCCTGCCATACACTAGTTGAAGAGACGGTACAATAACCTCATCAAGCCTCCACCATCCTCCCACTCAATTCTTTCGAGAGAAACTTTTCCTCGAGAAAGGACCCGATTCTAGAAACAATCCCTTATTGCTTTCGGATCTGAGACAGGAGGTATACCCAACTGTTTTTGGGTGTCCTATGAAGATGTATTTATCCGCTTTGGGTTCGAGCTTATCAGTTTGAAACTTTTCCACGTAAGCGTCGCAGCCCCAAACTTTTAAGAAATGACATCTTAGGTTTCTCTAAACCATAATTCATACGGTGTCATCTCAACGGAATTACGTGGTGCCCTATTTAAAGTGAATGTGGTCGTCTCTAATGCCTAACCCATGAACAATAGTGGTAATTCGATAAGAGACATCATGGTACGCACCATATCCAATAGGGTGCAACTATGATGTTCGGACACACCATCACACTATGGTGTTCCAGGCGGTATTAATTGTGAAACAATTTCCACAATGTCTTAATTGTGTGCCAAAACTCGTAACTCAGATATTCATCTCTATGATCATATCATAGATATTTTATCCTCTTGTCACGACGATCTTTCAACTTCACCCTGAAATTACTTGAACCTTTCAATAATTCAGACTCGTGATTTATCAAGCAAATATACTCAACATCTACTCAAATCATCTGTGAAGTAAGAACATAACGATATCCACTACATGCCTCAGCACTCATTGGACTGCACACATCAAAATGTATTACTTCCAACAAGTTGCTTTCTAGTTCCATTTTACTGAAACCGAGGCTTTCAGTCATCTTGCCCATGTGGTATGTTTTGCATGTCTCAAGTGATTCAAGATCAAGTGAGTTCTAACGGTCCATTTGCATGGAGTTTCTTCATGCATATACACCAATAGACATGGTTCGCATGTCTCAAACTTTTCAAAAATGAGTGAGCCCAAAGATCCATCAACATGGAGCTTCTTCATGCGTTTTATACCGATATGACTTACGTGGCAGTGCCACAAGTAGGTGGTACTATCATTACTATCTTTTGGCATGAACATGTGTATCACTACGATCGAGATTCAATAAACCATTCATTTTAGGTGCAAGACCATTGAAGGTGTTATTCAAATAAACAGAGTAACCATTATTCTCCTTAAATGAATAATCGTATCGCGATAGTCATAATCCAATCATGTCTATGCTCAACGTAAACACCAAATAACCATTATTTAGGTTTTAACACCAATCTCGATGGTAGAGGGAGCGTGCGATGCATGATCATATCAACATTGGAAACACTTCCAACATCATATCGTCAGCTCACCTTTAGCTAGTCTCCGTTTATTCCGTAGCTTTTTGTTTCGAGTTACTAACACTTAGCAACCGAACCGGTATCTAATACCCTGGTGCTACTAGGAGTACTAGTAAAGTACACATTAACACAATGTATATCCAATATACTTCTATCGACCTTGCCAGCCTTCTCATCTACCAAGTATCTAGGGTAATTCTGCTCCAGTGGTTGTTCCCCTTATTACAGAAGCACTTAGTCTCGGGTTTGGGTTTAACCTTGGGTTTCTTCACCAGAGCGGCAGCTGATTTGCCGTTTCATGAAGTATCCTTTCTTGCCCTTGCCCTTCTTGAAACTAGTGGTTTCACCAACCATCAACAATTGATGCTCCTTCTTGATTTCTACTTTTGTGGTGTCAAACATCGCGAATATCTCAAGGATCATCATATATGTCCCTGATATATCATAGTTCATCACAAAGCTCTAGTAGCTTGGTGGCAATGACTTTGGAGAAACATCACTATCTCATATGGAAGATCAACTCCCACTCGATTCAAGTGATTGTTGCACTCAGACAATCTGAGCACAAGCTCAACGATTGAGTTTTTCTCCGTTAGTTTGCAGGCTAAGAAAATCGTCGGAGTTCTTATACCTCTTGACGTGGGCACGAGCCAGAAATCCCAATTTCAGCCCTCAAAACATCTCATATGTTTTGCGACGTTTCAAAAAACGTCTTTGGTGCCTCAATTCCAAACCGTTTAACTGAACTATCACGTAGTTATCAGAATGTGTATGTCAGATGTTCGCAACATCCACATACAACGTTTGAGGTTCAACACACTGAGCGGTGCATTAAGGACATAAGCCTTCTATGAAGCAATGAGGACAATCCTCAGTTTACGGACCTAGTCCGCGTAATTGCTACTATCAACTTTCAACTAATTTTTCTCTAGGAACATATCTAAACAGTAGAACTATAGCGTGAGCTACGACATAATTTGCAAAATCCTTTTGACTATGTTCAGGATAATTAAGTTCATCTTATGAACTCCCACTCAGATAGACATCCCTCTGGTCATCTAAGTGATCACATTATCCGAGTCAAACTAGGTCGTGTCCGATCATCACGTGAGACGGACTAGTCATCATCGGTGAACATCTTCATGTTGATCGTATCTTCTATACGACTCATGCTCGACCTTTCGGTCTCCGTGTTCCGAGGCCATGTCTGTACATGCTAGGCTCGTCAAGTTAACCCTAAGTGTATTGCATGTGTAAATCTGTCTTACACCCGTTGTATGTGAACGTAAGGATCTATCACACCCGATCATCACGTGGTGCTTCGAAACGACGAACTGTAGCAACGGTGCACAGTTAGGGGAGAACACTTCTTGAAATTGTTGTAAGGGATCATCTTATTTACTACCGTCGTTCTAAGTAAACAAGATGCATAAACATGATAAACATCACATGCAATCAAATAGTGACATGATATGGCCAATATCATTTTGCTCCTTTTGATCTCCATCTTCGGGGCTCCATGATCATCATCGTCACCGGCATGACACCATGATCTCCATCATCATGATCTCCATCATCGTGTCTTCATGAAGTTGTCTCGCCAACTATTACTTCTACTTCTATGGCTACCGGTTAGCAATAAAGTAAAGCAATTACATGACGTTTATGTTGACACGCAGGTCATAAATAAATAAAGACAACTCCTATGGCTCCTGCCGGTTGTCATACTCATCGACATGCAAGTCGTGATTCCTATTACAAGAACATGATCAATCTCATACATCACATATATCATTCATCACATCCTTTGGCCATATCACATCACATAGCATACCCTGCAAAAACAAGTTAGACGTCCTCTAATTGTTGTTTGCATGTTTTACGTGGCTGCTATGGGTTTCTAGCAAGAACGTTTCTTACCTACGCAAAAACCACAACGTGATATGCCAATTGCTATTTACCCTTCATAAGGACCCTTTTCATCGAATCCGATCCGACTAAAGTGAGAGAAACAGACACCCGCCAGCCACCTTATGCAACTAGTGCATGTTTGTCGGTGGAACCGGTCTCACGTAAGCGTACGTGTAAGGTTGGTCCGGGCAGCTTCATCCCACAATGCCGCCGAATCAAGATAAGACTAGTAACGGCAAGCATATTGAACAAAATCAACGCCCACAACTACTTTGTGTTCTACTCGTGCATAGAATCTACGCAATAGACCTAGCTCATGATGCCACTGTTGGGGAACGTAGCAGAAATTCAAAATTTTCCTACGTGTCACCAAGATCTATCTATGGAGAGACCAGCAACGAGGGGAAGGAGAGTGCATCTACATACCCTTGTAGATCTCTAAGCGGAAGCGTTCAAGTGAACAGGGTTGATGGAGTCGTACTCGTCGTGATTCAAATCACCGATGATCTAGTGCCGAACGGACAGCACCTCCGCGTTCAACACACGTACAGCTCGACGATGTCTCCCACGCCTTGATCCAGCAAGGAGAGAGGGAGAGGTTGAGGAAGACACCATCCAGCAGCAGCACAACGGCATGGTGGTGATGGAGGAGCGTGGCAATCCTGCAGGGCTTCGCCAAGCACCTATGGGAGAGGAGGAGGTGTCACGGGAGGGAGGGAGGCGCCAGGGGCTCAGGTATGGATGCCCTCCCTCCCCTCCACTATATATAGGGGCAAGGGAGAGGGGGGAGGCGCAGCCTTGCCCCTTCCTCCAAGGAAGGGGTGCGGCCAAGAGGGGGGGAGGAGTCCTTCCTCCCCAAGGCACCTCGGAGGTGCCTTCCCCCTTGAGGACTCTTCCCTCTAGGGTTCCCTAGGCGCATGGGCCTCTTGGGGCTGGTGCCCTTGGCCCATGTAGGCCAAGGAGCACCCCCTACAGCCCATGTGGCCCCCCGGGGCAGGTGGCCCCACCCGGTGGGCCCCCGGGACCCTTCCGATGGTCCCGGTACATACCGATGACCCCGAAACTTGTCCCGATGGCCGAAATAGGACTTCTTATATATAAATCTTTACCTCCGGACTATTCCGGAACTCCTTGTGACGTCCGGGATCTCATCCGGGACTCCGAACAACATTCGGTAACCACATACAAGCTTCCTTTATAACCCTAGCGTCATCGAACCTTAAGTGTGTAGACCCTACGGGTTCGGGAGACATGCAGACATGACTGAGATGTTCTCCGGTCAATAACCAACAGCGGGATCTGGATACCCATGTTGGCTCCCACATGTTCCACGATGATCTCATCGGATGAACCACGATGTCAAGGACTCAATCGATCCCGTATACAATTCCCTTTGTCTATCGGTACGATACTTGCCCGAGATTCGATCGTCGGTATCCCGATACCTTGTTCAATCTCGTTACAGGCAAGGCTCTTTACTCGTTCCGTAACACATCATCCCGTGATCAACTCCTTGATCACATTGTGCACATTATGATGATGTCCTACCGAGTGGGCCCAGAGATACCTCTCCGTTTACACGGAGTGACAAATCCCAGTCTCGATTCGTGCCAACCCGACAGACACTTTCGGAGATACCTGTAATGCACCTTTATAGCCACCCAGTTACGTTGTGACGTTTGGTACACCCAAAGCATTCCTACGGTATCCGAGAGTTGCACAATCTCATGGTCTAAGGAAAAGATACTTGACATTAGAAAAGCTTTAGCATACGAACTACACGATCTAGTGCTATGCTTAGGATTGGGTCTTGTCCATCACATCATTCTCCTAATGATGTGATCCCGTTATCAACGACATCCAATGTCCATAGCCAGGAAACCATGACTATCTGTTGATCACAACGAGCTAGTCAACTAGAGGCTCACCAGGGACAGATTGTGGTCTATGTATTCACACGTGTATTACGATTTCCGAATAATACAGTTATAGCATGAATAAAAGACAATTATCATGAACAAGGAAATATAATAATAATACTTTTATTATTGCCTCTAGGGCATATTTCCAACAATTTTGTATGTAACACATATTATATCAATTGGTGCAGTTATAACTCAATTTATATTTTATATAGTTCTTAGACTACATTAGATGTAAGAATGTGAATATTTATGCATTGTTATCTATAAATAATTAGTTTACATCAAGCACGACATGAAGACAAATACATTTGATAAAGGGGGATTTGGGTTAGAATCGGCAATTCAGGAAAGAATACCAATCAACCTAATAAAAGGGAAATTGTCTTAGAAAGAAATACAATTAACATCACACAAAGTTCACTTCCAAACATCAAGACTTATCATTTTCATGGTCTACCTAATTAATGTCTTCGTGTTTAGCTTTACTATGGGCTATCTGAATGATTCTAGTTTTATATTATTTTTTGTAAGCCTATAACTTATAATAAAATGGTAGATCTCATGAATACAAACATATTGATATAAGATAAAAATGTCACGCTGAAAGAATATATAAATATATAGGTGCCTATTATACCTAATAAATAATTATGTTATATTTTGAATCAACTAATAATAAACATTGATTATTTAAGTGTATAAAATTAAACAACTAACCCATGTTGATTGTCTGTCTAGATAAAAATAGATTTATTTTCATATTTGATCCTTCTTCCTTTCTCTTGTACACATGGCATTCTAGAAACTGATACAATATGGAAAATATTATTTGATATAGTTATTTTGTACATAAATGCTAACAAATTGATTATATTTTGAATCCTATTATAATAAACATTGATTAATGAAGTTCATAAAATAAAACAATTCATCCATGCTGATTGTGTGGCTAGATAAAAATAAAAATATTTCATATTTGATCTTCATCGTGTCTCATCTACTTAGGACATTCTACAAATGAATACAATCTGCAAATGCAAAATTTGGTATTTATTTTGTATATGAATGCTAAAAAATTGAGTTTCTTCACTTGTGTTTATTTTTATGAAACATATAATCATATTATTTTGTTTCGATAGTTAGTGTGAAAGTAAACAGGTTCCATGAAACATATTTGGGTATTTCGTCTATTTTTTAATGTGGTAATATATGGACTATTTTTTTTCTATTTCCTTTAAATTTGTCGCCAGTACGTCCACCTCTTCAGTGTAGACATAGTATGCCTAGGATGTTTTGTTCAAGTGGCATGATTTTACTATGTGTTTGTGCCCTTGTAATCATTTTCTTTGGACTCAGGGTACGAAAAAAATGCCCTTCAATTGCATCTACATAACTTAGACATTGTAATTCAACTTGATCCTTTATACACCCAGATGTGTGCAGCATTTTATAATGATTCTCCAGTTAATACCAACACCTTATAATGATATTTTGCTCTAACAATTTCAAATCCTTCTAGTTCTATAAGTTTGCCACTTTGGGAGTCTGTTGATGTCCATTAGACATCACTTGAAGCATTATTTTTTAGGGAATCACTTTGAGAAATTATATATGTTGTAATATACTTATAAAATCCGAAATATAATAATTGAATACACTCCTTAGAAAGTACAGTATGTATTTTGATTGTTTGAGTTCAAGGTTCAACTGCAACTTGTTCGTAGCTGCAAAATCAAGACATAAGTATAGTTTTTGTCGGCTCTATGCAGTACACACATCTTGAATATGTTCTTTCTCCTTGCAGTGCACAATACCTAAGATGCGAGAGTGCTAGACCTTGTGCCTAGTTGTAACTTGTGGACGGGTACTTTATCCTTTCTCCTATGAATATATGATACGCATGCTTGTGTGTAGTCTAGGAAAAGTATATCAGAAATATTTAGAAATTATTGGCGAAATTCCCATATGTGGTGTTCTGTACTTTTGGGTCCGTATGTGATGTTCTTTCCGCTGTATTTTGTACGACACAATTTTTAGCTCGATGCTTTTGGTCGCGAAATATATAGCACGCACAAGCTTACTGCCAGGCTATTTGCAGAAGCTAGCAGCCTGGTGGATTGATCATGCCTTGCTAGTTTTGTACTCGTACATACATCAGACCATGGTCAACCAACTTAAGTGTGTGCCCGTATTTCTTTGGGCCCAATGCATGCATGCTTGTTTTCTTATCAAGGCGTCAATATATTAAGAGAAGCGTGTATGCATACATGCATGCATATATATATATATATACATGTACATAAAAGGAATTAGCCCCCTACGTTAGTCTCTAACTGGCACGTTCTTCTATATATTATTATTAGATAAAATGACACGTCCTTTCTAGAGGGAAGGCATATCCTACGCTAGTTTTTTTTTTTTTGACTGGCCCGTCTCCTTTTTTTTTTAAATAATAACATGTCCTCCACGTCGTCCTAGTCCAGGCTCTTTATGGAACATCTTTTATACGTGGACCTTTTTTGAGCTTTGACTTCGATTTTCCAACGGAACCTAGTCCCGCGGTTGTTTTGCTTTCCAATATTAATATTAATATTAAATAAGGCAAAAGTGAACGAAACGTTTTTTTCTTCATTAATGGCAATGGTGGGTAATTTTACCACTTCAAACGTATCTGATTATCTGATGGCTGTAAAAAAAATTAATCTATTAAATAAACGGTTGGATGTTTCTAATTTTTGTGGGATTTTCTATCCTAATTCTCTTTTTTCTGGTTGACCCATCATTTACTTTTTAATATAAATAGATTTAAAAAAAATCTTCTACATATTGTGCAGTATACACATTTTCTCGATCCCGTGCATGTTGTCAATGGCTGCGACGGTTCGATGCAGCGACGACAGGGGTCGCCAGAGGCGCGGACGGTCATCGGCTGACCAGATTCGGCAGCGGCTGCTGGAGAGGGGCCGTATACTGGGCAGAGCAAGGCCGAGAGCTCCTAGTCATCCATGGCGATGACCTGCATGGGGATGGCCATTGGAGGGTGAGTCAAACCAGAGGGAGAGAGGGATAAAGAGAAATGAGGCAACATGAAGGAGATGGAGGATGCAGCGGGGATGGTCGCCAGTGGTGTGGTGCTCCGACGTGGTGTCATGGAGCCGCGGGGAAAGACCAACGAGAAAACCCGAGGCCGTGGCCTAATTGCACACCATGGAGGAGGAGGCATGCATGGGCACGAGCGTCATGGGGGAGCCCAGGGGGAGAGGGATGGGATGTTGGGGAAAGTAGTAATTTCAAAAAAAAAATCCTACGCACACGCAAGATCATGGTGATGCATAGCAACGAGAGGGGAGAGTATTGTCCACGTACCCTCGTAGACCATAAGCGGAAGCGTTATGACAACGCGGTTGATGTAGTCGTACGTCTTCACGATCCGACTGATCCAAGTACCGAACGTACGGCACCTCCGAGTTCAGCACACGTTCAGCTCGATGACGATCCCCGGACTTCGATCCAGCAAAGTGTCGGGGATGAGTTCCGTCAGCACGATGGCGTGGTGACGATGATGATGCTCTACCGGCGCAGGGCTTTGCTAAACTCCGGGACGATATGACCGAGGTGGAATATGGTGGAGGGGGCACCGCACACGGCTAAGGAACGATCCGTAGACCAACTTGTGTGTCTATGGGGTGACCCCTGCCCCCGTATATAAAGGAGTGGAGGAGGGGGAGGGCCGGCCCTCTCTATGGCGCGCCCTAGGGGAGTCCTACTCCCACCGGGAGTAGGATTCCCCTTTTCCTAGTAGAACTAGGAACCCTTCCATGTAGTAGGAGTAGGAGAGAAGGAAAGGGAAGAGAGAAGGAGAAGGAAGGAAGGGGGCGCCCCCCGTCCCTAGTCCAATTCGGACTAGTCCAAGGGGAGGGGTGCGGCCACCCTTTTGGCCCTTTCTCTCCTTTCCCGTATGGCCCAATGAGGCCCAATACGAATTCCCGTAACTCTCCGGTACTCCGAAAAATACCCGAATCACTCGGAACCTTTCCGAACTCCGAATATAGTCGTCCAATATATCGATCTTTACGTCTCGACCATTTCGAGACTCCTTGTTATGTCCCCGATCTCATCCGGGACTCCGAACTCCTTCGATATATCAAAACTCATAAACTCATAATAAAACTGTCATCGTAACATTAAGTGTGCGGACCCTACGGGTTCGAGAACTATGTAGACATGACCTAGAACTATTCTCGGTCAATAACCAATAGCGGAACCTGGATGCCCATATTGACTCCTACATATTCTACGAAGATCTTTATCGGTCAAACCGCATAACAACATATGTTTTTCCCTTTGTCATCGGTATGTTACTTGCCCGAGATTCGATCGTCGGTATCCAATACCTAGTTCAATCTCGTTACCGGCAAGTCTCTTTACTCGTTACGTAATGCATCATTCCGTAACTAACTCATTAGCTACATTGCTTGCAAGGCTTATAGTGATGTGCATTACCGAGAGGGCCCAGAGATACCTCTCTGACAATCGGAGTGACAAAACCTAATCTCGAAATACGCCAACCCAACATGTACCTTTGGAGACACCTGTAATACTACTTTATAATCACCTAGTTACGTTGTGACGTTTGATAGCACCCAAAGTGTTCCTCCGGTAAACGGGAGTTGCATAATCTCATAGTTACAGGAACATGTATAAGTCATGAAGAAAGCAATAGCAACATACTAAACGATCAAGTGCTAAGCTAACGGAATGGGTCAAGTCAATCACATCATTCTCCTAATGATGTGATCCCGTTAATCAAATGACAACTCATGTCTATGGCTAGGAAACTTAACCATCTTTGATTCACGAGCTAGTCAAGTAGAGGCATACTAGTGACACTATGTTTGTCTATGTATTCACACATGTATTATGTTTCCGGTTAATATAATTCTAGCATGAATAATAAACATTTATCATGAAATAAGGAAATAAATAATAACTTTATTATTGCCTCTAGGGCATATTTCCTTTAGTCTCCCAGTTGCACTAGAGTCAATAATCTAGTTCACATCGCCATGTGATTTAACACCAATAATCATATCTGTATATGATTAACATCCATAGTTCACATCGTCATGTGACCAACACCCAAAGGGTTTACTAGAGTCAATAATCTAGTTCACATCGCTATGTGATTAACACCCAAAGAGTACAAAGGTATGATCATGTTTTGCTCGTGAGAGAAGTTTAGTCAACGGGTCTGTCACATTCAGAGCCGTATGTATTTTGCAAATATTCTATGTCTACAATACTCTGCACGGAGCTACTCTAGCTAATTGCTCCCACTTTCAATATGTATCCAGATTAAGACTTAGAGTCATCTGGATCAGTGCCAAAACTTGTATCGACGTAACCTTTTACGATGAACCTTTTTGTCACCTCCATAATTGAGAAACATATCCTTATTTCACTAAGGATAATTTTGACCAATGTCCAGTGATGTACTCCTAGATCACTATTGTACTCCCTTGCCAAACCAGGGCGGAGTATACAATAGGTCTGGTTCACAGCATATCATACTTTATAGAACCTATGACTGAGGCATAGGGAATGACTTTTCATTCTCTTTCTATTTTCTGCTATGGTCGGGTCTTGAGTCTTTCTCAACTTCACACCTTGCAACACAGGCAAGAACTCCTTCTTTGACTGTTCCATTTTGAACTACTTCAAAATCTTGTCAAGGTATGTACTCATTGAAAATCTTATCAAGCGTCTTGATCTATCTCAATAGATCTTGATGCTCAATATGTAAGTAGCTTTACTGAGGTCTTTATTTTAAAGAACTCCTTTCAAATACTCCTTTATGCTTTGCAGAATAATTCTACATTATTTACGATCAACAATATGTCATTCACATATACATATCAGAAATGCTGTAGTGCTCCCACTCACTTTCTTGTAAATACAGGCTTTACCGTAAGTCTGTACAGAACTATATGCTTTGATCAACTCATCAAAGCATATATTCCAACTCTGAGATGCTTGCACCAGTCCATAGATGGATCGCTGGAGCATATGCACATTTTGTTAGTACCTTTAGGATTGACAAAACCTTCTGGTTGCATCATATACAACTCTTCTTTGAGAAAACCATTAAGGAATGCAGTTTTGACATCCATTTGCCAGATTTCATAAATTGTGGCAACTGCTAACATGATTCGGACAGACTTAAGCATCGCTACAGTTGAGAAAATCTCATTGTAGTCAACACCTTGAACTTGTCAAAAACCTTTTCGCGACAAGTCGAGCTTTGTAGATAGTAACACTACTATCAACGTCCGTCTTCCTCTTGAAGATCCATTTATACAATATGGCTTGCCGATCATCGGGCAACTCCACCAAAGTCCACACTTTGTTCTCATACATGGATCCCATCTCAGATTTCATGGCCTTAAGCCATTTTGCGGAATCTGGGCTCATCATCGCTTCCTCATAGTTCGTAGGTTCATCATGGTCTAGTAACATGACTTCCAGAACAGGATTACCGTACCACTCTGGTGCGGACCGTACTCTGGAAGACCTACGAGGTTCTGTAGTAACTTGATCTGAAGTTTCATGATCATCACCATTAGCTTCCTCACTAATTGGTGTAGAAATCACTGGAACTGATTTCAGTGATGAACAATATTCCAATTCGGGAGAAGGTACAGTTACCTCATCAAGTTCTACTTTTCTCCCACTCACTTCTTTCGAGAGAAACTCCTTCTCTAGAAAGGATCCATTTTTAGCAACGAATATCTTGCCTTCGGATCTGTGATAGAAGGTGTACCCAACAATTTCCTTTGGGTATTCTATGAAGACGCACTTCTCCGATTTGGGTTCGAGCTTATCAGGATGAAACTTTTTCACATAAGCATCGCAGCCCCAAACTTTAAGAAACGACAACTTGGGTTTCTTGCTAAACCACAGTTCATATGGTGTCGTCTCAACGGATTTAGATGGTGCCTTTTTAACGTGAATGCAGCTGTCTCTAATGCATAACCAAAAACAATAGTGGTAAATCAGTAAGAGACATCATAGATCGCACTATATCTAATAAAGTGCGGTTACGATGTTTGGACACACCATAACGTTGTGGTGTTCCAGGTGGCGTGAGCTATGAAACTATTCCACGTTGTTTTAATTGAAGACCAAACTCGTAACTCAAATATTCGTCTCCGCGATCAGATCGCAGAAACTTTATTTTCTTGTTACGATGATTTTTCCACTTCACTCTGAAATTCTTTGAACCTTTCAACTATTTCAGACTTATGTTTCATCAAGTAGATATACCCATATCTGCTCAAATCATCTTGTGAAGGTCAGAAAATAACGATACTTGCCACGAGCATCAACACTCATTGGATCACATACATCGGTATGTATTATTTCCAATAAGTCGGTAGCTTGTTCCATTGTTCCGGAGAACAGAGTTTTAGTCATCTTGCACAAAAGGCACGGTTCGCAAGCATCAAATGATTCATAACCAAGTGATTCCGAAAATCCATCTTTATGGAGTTTCTTCATGCGCTTTACACCGATATGACCAAAACGGCAGTGCCACAAATAAGTTGCACTATCATTATTAACTTTGCATCTTTTGGCATCAATATTATGAATATGTGCATCACTACGATCGAGAGCCAACAAACTATTGTTGTTGGGTGTATGACCATTGAAGGTTTTATTCATTTAAATAGAACAACAATTATTCTCTGATTTCAAATGAATAACCATATTGCAATAAACATGATCAGATCATATTCATGCTCAACGCAAACGCCAAATAACATTTATTTAGGTTTAACACTAATCCCGAAAGTATAGGGAGTGTGTGATGATGATCATATCAATCTTGGAACTACTTCCAACACTCATCGTCACTTCCCCTTCAACTAGTCTTTGTTTATCCTGTAACTCCTGTTTCGAGTTACTAATCTTAGCAACCGAACAAGTATCAAATACTCAGGGGCTACTATAAACACTAGTAAAGCACACATCAATAACCTGTATATCAAATATACCCTTGTTCACTTTGCCATCCTTCTTATCCACCAAATATTCAGGGCATTTCCGCTTCCAGTGACCATTTCCTTTGCAGTGTAAGCACTCAGTTTCAGGCTTTGCTCCAGCTTTGGTCTTCTTCACGGGAGTGACAACTTGTTTGCTATTCTACTTGAAGTTTCCCTTTCTTTCCCTTTGCCCTTTTCTTGAAACTAGTGATCTTGTCAATCATCAACACTTGAGGCTCTTTCTTGATTTCTACCTTCGTTGATTTCAACATCACGAAGAGCTCGGGAATCGTTTTCATCATCCCTTGCATACTATAGTTCATCTCGAAATTCTAGTAACTTAGTGATGGTGACTAGAGAATTCTGTCAATCACTATCTTATCTGGAAGATTAACTCCCACTTGATTCAAGCGATTGAAGTACCCAGACAATCTGAGCACATGCTCACTAGTTGAGCGATTCTCCTCCATCTTTTAGCTATAGAACTTGTTGGAGACTTCATATCTCTCAACTCGGGTATTTGCTTGAAATATTAACTTCAATACCTGGAACATCTTATATGGTCCATGACGTTCAAAACGTCTTTGAAGTCCCGATTCTAAGCTGTTAAGCATGGTGCACTAAACTATCAAGTAGTCATCATATTGAGCTAGCCAAACGTTCATAACGTCTGCATCTGCTCCTGCAATAGGTCTGTCACCTAGTGGTGCATTAAGGACATAATTCTTCTATGCAGCAATGAGGATAAACCTCAGATCGCGGATCCAATCCGCATCATTGCTACTAACATTTTTTAACACAATTTTCTCTAGGAACATATCAAAATAAACATATGAAAGCAACAACGCAAGCTATTGATCTTACAACATAATTTGCAAAATACTACCAGGACTAAGTTCATGATAAATTTAAGTTCAATTAATCGTATTACTTAAGAACTCCCACTTAGACAGACATCTCTCTAGTCATCTAAGTGGTCACGTGATCCAAATCAACTAAACCATAACCGATCATCACGTGAGATGGAGTAGTTTTCAATGGTGAACATCACTATGTTGATCATATCTACTATATGATTCACGCTCGACCTTTCGGTCTCCGTGCTTCGAGGCCATATCTGCATATGCTAGGCTCGTCAAGTTTAACCTGAGTATTCCGCGTGTGCAAAACTGGCTTGCACCCGTTGTAGATGGACGTAGAGATTATCACACCCGATCATCACGTGGTGTCTGGGCACGACGAACTTTGGCAACGGTGCATACTCAGGGAGAACACTTCTTGATAATTAGTGAGAGATCATCTTAAAATGCTACCGTCAATCAAAGCAAGAATAAGATTTATAATAGATAAACATCATATGCAATCAAAATATGTGACATGATATGGCCATGATCATCTTGCGCCTTTGATCTCCATCTCCAAAGTACTGTCATGATCTCTATCGTCACCGGCACAACACCATGATCTTCATCATCTTGATCTATATCAATGTGTCATCACATGGTTGTCTCACCAACTATTGCTCTTGCAACTATTGCTATCTTATAGCGATAAAGTAAAGCAATTATTTGGCACTTGCATCTTATGCAACAAAGAGACATCCATAGGGCTTCTGCCAGTTGCCGATAACTTCAACAAAACATGATCATCTCATACAACAACTTATATCTTATCACGTCTTCACCATATCACATCACAACATGCCCTGCAAAAACAAGTTAGACGTCCTCTACTTTGTTGTTGCAAATTTTACGTGGCTGCTACGGGCTGAGCAAGAACCGTTCTTACATACGCATCAAAACCACAACGATAGTTCGTCAAGTTAGTGTTGTTTTAACCTTCGCAAGGACCGGGCGTAGCCACACTCGATTCAGCTAAAGTGAGAGAGACAGACACCCGCCAGCCACCTTTAAGCACGAGTGCTCGTAACGGTGAAACCAGTCTCGCGTAAGCGTACGCGTAATGTCGGTCCGGGCCGCTTCATCTCACAATACCGCCGAACCAAAGTATGACATGCTGGTAAGCAGTATGACTTGTATCACCCACAACTCACTTGTGTTCTACTCGTGCATATAACATCAATGCATAAAACCTGGCTCGGATGCCACTGTTGGGGAACGTAGTAATTTCAAAAAAAATCCTACGCACACGCAAGATCATGGTGATGCATAGCAACGAGAGGGGAGAGTATTGTCCACGTACCCTCGTAGACCATAAGCGGAAGCTATATGACAACGCGGTTGATGTAGTCGTACGTCTTCACGATCCGACCGATCCAAGTACCGAACGTACGGCACCTCCGAGTTCAGCACACGTTCAGCTCGATGACGATCCCCGGACTTCGATCCAGCAAAGTGTCGGGGATGAGTTCCGTCAGCACGACGGCGTGGTGATGATGATGATGCTCTACCAGCGCAGGGCTTTGCCTAAACTCCACGACGATATGACCGAGGTGGAATATGGTGGAGGGGGGCACCGCACACGGCTAAGAAACGATCCGTAGATCAACTTGTGTGTCTATGGGGTGCCCCCTGCCCCCGTATATAAAGGAGTGGAGGAGGGGGAGGGCCGGCCCTCTCTATGGCGCGCCCTATGGGAGTCCTACTCCCACTGGGAGTAGGATTCCCCTTTTCCTAGTAGAACTAGGAACCCTTCCATGTAGTAGGAGAGAAGGAAAGGGAAGAGAGAAGGAGAAGGAAGGAAGGGGGCGCCCCCCCTCCCTAGTCCAATTCGGACTAGTCCAAGGGGAGGGGTGCGGCCACCCTTTTGGCCCTTTCTCTCCTTTTCCGTATGGCCCAATGAGGCCCAATACGAATTCCCGTAACTCTCCGGTACTCCGAAAAATACCCGAATCACTAGGAACCTTTCCGATTTCCGAATATAGTCGTCCAATATATCGATCTTCATGTCTCGACCATTTCGAGACTCCTCGTCATGTCCCCGATCTCATCCAGGACTCCAAACTCCTTCGGTACATCAAAACTCATAAACTCATAATAAAACTGTCATCGTAACATTAAGCGTGCGGACCCTACGGGTTCGAGAACTATGTAGACATGACCTAGAACTATTCTCGGTCAATAACCAATAGCGGAACCTGGATGCCCATATTGGCTCCTACATATTCTACGAAGATCTTTATCGGTCAAACTGCATAACAACATACGTTGTTCCCTTTGTCATCGGTATGTTACTTGCCCGAGATTCGATCATCGGTATCCAATACCTAGTTCAATCTCCTTACCGGCAAGTCTCTTTACTCGTTACGTAATGCATCATTCCGTAACTAACTCATTAGCTACATTGCTTGCAACGCTTATAGTGATGTGCATTACCGATAGGGGTGGACTAACGAGCAGCTCAGCTCGTTAAGCTCGTACTCGTTAAGCTCGTGCTCGTTAAGGCTCGGCTCGTTAAGCTCGTTAAGATTAACGAGCAGAAAACCCTGCTTGGCTCAGCTCGTTTGAAGCTCGTTAAGCTCGTGAGCGCTCGCGAGCGCTCGTTAACAGATTATAATATGTTATGATATACATGATGAATGTGTAGGTATGGTTTTCAAGATGAAATATGGTGACTACAAAAAGAAATGAAGTAGTTTGTTGCCTCATATGTCGATTAGATTAAATAGATGGGCTGAGATGCTACAAAAAGTTTGTCACATAAGATAAAAATATGTGTTGTGTTGTTGCTAACGAGCTTAACGAGCTACTCGTGAAACTCGTTAGCTCACTCGTTAAGCTCGTTAATCTTAACGAGCTATAATCAATGATTGGCTCTGTTCATTAAGAAGCGAGCTATGAGCTTAACGAGCCGAACTATCGAGCACTCATTAAGCTCACGAGCTACGAGCTTTTGGTCCAGCCCTAATTACCGAGAGGGCCCAGAGATACCTCTCTGACAATCGGAGTGACAAAACCTAATCTCGAAATACGCCAACCCAACATGTACCTTTGGAGACACCTGTAGTACTCCTTTATAATCACCCAGTTACGTTGTGACGTTTGGTAGAACCCAAAGTGTTCCTCCGGTAAACGGGAGTTGCATAATCTCATAGTTACAGGAACATGTATAAGTCATGAAGAAAGCAATAGCAACATACTAAACGATCAAGTGCTAAGCTAACGGAATGGGTCAAGTCAATCACATCATTCTCCTAATGATGTGATCCCGTTAATCAAATGACAACTCATATCTATGGCTAGGAAACTTAACCATCTTTGATTCACGAGCTAGTCAAGTAGAGGCATACTAGTGACACTATGTTTGTCTATGTATTCACACATGTATTATGTTTCCGGTTAATACAATTCTAGCATGAATAATAAACATTTATCATGAAATAAGGAAATAAATAATAACTTTATTATTGCCTCTAGGGCATATTTCCTTCATGGGAGAGAGGTGGGATTCGCGGGAGGAGATAGGGATTTCAGGGCTGCTAAAAAACTACTTAGTAGCATCGCGGGGTTTATATCACGTGCTATTACTATGGCCTATCTCGGGAGGCACGGTGGGGATGACTTAGTAGCAGGGTGGGGTTTATACCATGCGCTCATACACTATCAACTTAGTAGCAGCGCGGGTGTCGGTGTCAAAACCGGCGGACCTCTTGGTAGGGGCCCGAGCTACAGATCTCAAATCGATGGTAACAGGAACAAAGGAGATGATGTTTACCAAAGTTCGGGCCTTCTTAATGGACGTAAAACCCTACGTCATACTCTTGTTTATATTCATGATGATGTATTGAATACAAGCTTGATCAACCTTTAGATCGTTAGGAGAGACCTAACTCTAGGGCTAGGTGAATGTAATTGTGGTTCCATCCCCTCTAGAGGCTAAACCCTCCGGCTTATATACACGCTAGGTAGGGAATCTAGGGTTACATAGTTGGTATCCAACCGCCACACAGAGAGGTGAAGAGGGGAAAACAAAAAAAATAGGGTTAGAGCTTCGTTAGGTTTTTATACTACAAAGGCTTATCTGTGGACTGTGTTGGACCATGGGCTGTGCTGCAAATTTAGAAAAGGCCGAATTTGCATTGTTTCTAGGCCTGAGCGGGATGGGCGGAATTCAGACAAATTTTTGGACCGTGCTAGGTTTTTATCCTGCAAATTTTTGGTCCAGTTTGCATTGATTCTAGGCCTGAGCGGGATGGGTGGAATTCAGACGAATTTTTTTGGGTGAAATCCAAAAGTCTAATCGTGTCATCAGTGAACCCCCCCCCCCTCCCCCCCCCCCCCCCCCCCCCCTTCCACCAATATAGAACGATCGGTCATTGATGAGCCTCCTCTCTTATAGGTGACAAGTCATCGGTGATTCTCCATAAGACTGGCGTTCAGGGATGAGGTATCCCCAAACTAGCAGCGAGGACTTGTGCAGATCAGTCATGAGTGCCACGCATTTCATGGCCGGTTAGTGTTGACCGACATCACTAAAGCATGGCCAGAGGCCAGACAATGACGAGGGGTCAGTAGTATACCAATCTGTAGTAATGTGCCACTCTAAAAAAGTGGCGTCTCATAAATAAAAATATGGCATGAGTAGTAAACTGTCCTTATGGACCACTGAAACATGTACTCTATATATGCAACGTTTAGTCATTGGTCGAGTTATTCAAAATATCATTCTGACGACAAATTTCTACTAGAATTTTTTCTGAAGTGTTGCAAAAAAGCTCTCACGAATGTATATTTCGAAAACACCAAATATGGTCGATTCCTGCATTTTTCTAACAATATTTCAGTACTTTTGCAATTTTATTGGGTTTAATGGATATATTTATAATAGAATTAGTGCTCAAAATGATATTATCAAGAATGTTTCAATGCCCAGAACCATATATATTCGTCAACTAGATGTACAAAATAAAATTGTACTCCCTCCTTCCATCTATATAGGGCCTAATGCGTTTTTCGAGGCTAACTTTGACCAAATATTAGAGCAATAATATATGACATGCAACTTACATAAAGCACACCGTTAAATTCGTGTGTGAAAGGAGCTTTCAATAATATAATTTTTACATTGTGCATGTCATGTACTATTAATCTTGTCAATAGTTAAAGACGGTCTTAAAAAACGTATTAGGCCTTATATAGATGGAAAGAGGGAGTAGTAAAACACGTCATGTCCCCAGGTCATCTACTATAAGTGAACATTTTAACTATATCAAGAATCAATGAAATTTTTGCCATGCATTTCCGCAGGCCACTCTGTGATTTAAACAAAATAACAACGTTCCCACACGATTGCACGAGAGGACAGTGGTAGCTTTTTCTCAAGGAGAAAATCTAGGCTGATAATAGTAACCAAAATACGTCATCTCTTTTTACCTCTGCAGGCCGATACAGGTACTGCTGGAACTACAGACGTGTCCATATAACAGGGTGCGACGAGTGACTGTGAGAACAAAAGAATCTGCAGCGATGGCGGGAACCCTTTGAGTTCATTTGAATCTACAGGATTCTTGGTTCCAACGCGTCATCATTGGCTGAAGAGAGGGACAAGGCTACAACGCCCTTTGAGTTTCATTTTTCCGGTCCCTCCTAATCCCACGTGATTCACCGGCCAGCTGGTCGTCGTGTGCTGTGATCGATTTGTTGGAAAACAGATTATGGTAGTTGACACCCGTAAAAAATAAAAGATTATGGTGGTTGACAAATCCTAGTTTGCTAGAGAACTGACAAGCCCATGAGATGGATGGTTTATATATCCCTCAGTGCATTTTTTGTACCGCCAAAAAGAAAATGTAATCATGCACACGTACGGTTCACCTTTCCTCTATGTGGACCTCCTTAATAATTAATTAATTAGTTCCACTATGCGTTTGGTTGATTGTTTGTTGTCATTATTACTCACATATAGAGACGTTCGGTGGATATGTCTAGCTTATTCACATCAATGCACGCCCGCTAGCTTCATGTCATAATTTACTACTCCCTCCGTTCCTAAATATTTGTCTTTCTACCCATCTCAAATGGACTGCAACATACGGATGTATGTAGACATGTTTTAAATTGTAGGTTCACTCATTTTGCTCCGTATGTAGTCATTTGTTGAAATCTCTAGAAAGACAATTATTTAGGAACAGAGGGAGTACCTCGGACCTACATGCGCGCCCACCGCTGTGGAACTGGAACACCTATGTATCGAAACTAGCTAGGCCAGCGTCGTCACTCTGCCTTCTCACCCTGGAACTGCAAGCCACTACCATACTCTTCCTATCCATTCAGCCACGAAGGACATGCGCGCTTACACAGAGAGAGAACACACACACACACACACACACAGTCTGGCGCCCATCAACGCCGAATGGCTCAGATGTCCAAAGCCCCATGAAAATACCGCGCCAAAATTTTGTTACCGCATGGTATTATTTTTCCTAGGGGTACGAGATATGCGGGTTACAGCAAAATACCGCACAAGTTCCTCTTGAAATTTCAGATAAATTTTGAATTTAAACTTTTTGGAACTCGACATAGGTACGTGTTTAATTTGTATTGTTCACTTTCACCCGCAAAAGCTAATAAAAAGTGCACCGTAGCGATTTGAAATAGTAACCTACTGTTATTCAAGACACGGTCGTTCCACTACAACAAGGGTATTTATGTGTTGACACTAGGAACGATAAAAGTATGTTTTCATACTATTTTGTGGAAGTGGAAATGCGTAAACAAATCATGGAAACAAATATGGAAACATATACTACCTAAAACGAATACGAAGTGAATATGGTTCAGACGCGGATAACAAACCAGTTGTTCGCAGGAACTAAAAAAACTCCGGAAACAGTTGAGAACAACACAAACAAAGAAGCAAACTATTTGAATTTATATGACTACAACGACTTCCGATGATCTCCTAAAACAACCGCACCACATCGAGGTGCATAAACGGTACTTCGAGAATGGGCGGGAGGCTAGTGAGCTGGCCTATTTGCGATACACCGGTGTGTACCCCAGCCCCGACATTGTTGGCTTCGTTGCGGCCTCCGGCTTTAGATGTTAGGCTTGGTGCGAAGTCTATTTGGTATTTGGCTCGAATTTTCAGGACCCCTTCAGCAAGTGGATAGGAGTAGCGACAAATGTTACCGACATGGTGGCTTCAGAATGACTGATGTACTACTTTGCAAGGTCTTTGTGAAATTAATAAAGCGGTTGCATGCATCGCCCAGATGGAGAGGCCGGGGGGAGGGGGGGGGAGTCATCCTGCCTTTCTAAAAAAGGTATTGTCTTGTATTTTGGGTGTTTTTAATTGAGTGTTGCAGTGAGGCACGTAGTAGTCATCAAAAAATGGGAAGTATTGTATTTACGGAAAAGTTTCTGCTCTATGTCATCGGTAGCAGATACTATGTGTTTAATTATATAATTATTTTGTAATCTCAATTTTCAAACAAAACTTATAACTTTCGGCCTTCTGATAATTTATTGCGTAGCTGCGAGGAACGCATTTAAGATGAGGTAACTAAATTTGTCACCCGGTAACCAAAACATTGGCCCTGACAAGCTTGATATATACAAATTTCCAAGGAAACTGAAAAGCCAAGATTAATTCTATCCGCAACATAGCGACACACTGAATTTCTTTTTGGCAGATATGTAATCGTACACACCAAGAGATCGTACATCTCCGGTGATAGTGGCATGCACTTGCAAGGTTGAAGCAGGAGTCGCACCCGAACAGAACACTAATGCGGCAAAGGGGGGTGAGTGAAGCTAGATGATTGTCCGTTCCCAAGGTAGACAAGGCACTCGACCTCCTATTTTCTGACGATCCCATTCCGGAGCATCAAGTCTCCTTGTGTAGAGGCAAGCATGACCAGAAGGAACTAGATGTGGGTTGACACACATCTGCTGCAGATGAAAATATGTCGAAGGCAACAGTTTCAACTTCAAGCCAAAGCAGTTTGTCAAAATTGGCAGGCTTGAGTCAGTTCTTGATTGTGGAGCAGTGGATGAGGCACCTCGTACGAAGCTGCAAAGTTAGTAAGACTTGTTTCTCTTAGTTTTCTAATCTTCTGATGTCTCCAATTCACATATGTATGTCCTTACACTGTCTCTCTTCTTTTCTCCTCTTCCTCTCTGATTGTGTGGTTGTCACCTATTTGTGTGCTAATATGTACATATAAAAAACAAAAGGTTAATGTATCAACACAGATGAGTTATCAATGTGGGCTTCCTACTTGCTTCAATGAGTTGGACTATATGTATAGGGGCGACATGGACTGCATTATTCACAAATACGTAACATATAGTTGGTGAAGTATATTCATTATCGAAGCGGGCCCCATCTGGGTCCTAGCGGGACGGCCCCCGGCGTGGCCTCGTTGTCTGCGGCGCGGTGAGGAGGAGGAGCGGCTCGGATTTGGGGCGTCGGCGCCGATGGCGTGCCGGCAGCAGCGCGAAGGCGGGAGCTTTACGGGCCCGCGAGGGCTCGGCCGGGCCTGTGGGCCCACGGGCCTGGTGTGCTCCTGCTATTGCGTCCGGACGGCTACCGTCGCTGACGGTGGAGGTGGGGCCCTCCCACGTGCCGACGGTGCTGATGCCCTAGTCCCGGTTCTGATCCTTCGCCGCACTGCCCTCATTCCGTGGTACCGTGGTGAGACGGCGTGGGGGCCTCATGACCGCGTTGGCGCAGGGTGGTGGTTGGTTTGGTGGATGGATCCGGAGCGCCCGAGGTGCGGGTTGGGATCGGGGGAAACCCCTGTCGGCGTGGCCGACACCGGCGCAGTGGCGCTTGAGGGTGCCACCTGACTTTCCGGGAGGGCGTCGGGGGCTACCCTGCCTCTCGTCTCGTCGTGTACCGGGGGAAACCCTTGGCAGCAGTGTCGTCATCGTCGCGATCCTTCTTGGAGGTGTTGATAGGTGTCGGCGCTTCGGAGTCTTGGAGCCTAGGGGTAGATTCCGGTGGGCGCAGCGATCGCGAGGCTTCTTCGTTTTTGTTGATCCGCCATTGTCGGCATTTGTTTCTTTTGCTCTTTCTCTGTCTTTTTTTGGGCGTGTCTGTGCTGCTTCCGCCCAGCACCTATCCCTGTATGGTTCGGTTGGTTGCTTTGTATACAAAGCGGGGAAACCCTTTTTGGTATTATCGAAAACGATTCTGATCAGCCGGATGATTACAGCCCGCGCGTCATCTGCCTTCCTCAGTCGCCACGTGGCCCTGGTCCCAGCTCCCACAGCACTCGTCACCGTGCAGTCGTAATTTTTGCCTGAGCGCCTGCTGCACAGCGTCCCAGGGCTTTGCGCCCGTGCTCCCCTAGTTCATGGCTTGATTGGACTACTGCATGTACTCCCGGCTTCCATGTACTCGATTCCAGGGTCTCACGAGTATATGTGTATTCTAGATTCCAGTACTACCAGCTACAAGAAATACACTTGATATTAAGGTTGGCGTTGACTCAATGAATGAGGGCACAATGTATTTTAATTTTATTTTCATTTTTTTGCTACAACAAAATGGGGTTTACCTGCATAGAAAAATGATTAAAAGCATCCGATGGAACCACATGTAGCGTCGATGTTGCAAGTCAAACATGTTCCGCTGTAAGGCCGGACACCGACAGCTGTATCTTGATGCCATTTTTTATGTTGCAAAGCCGGACGAGGATGCTGTGATGCTAACCGACGGCGCTGCAAACCGGATGCGCAACACTGGAAACCTGGTAGAGGACGCTGCAACTGAAACCGACAACGTTGCAAACCGGATGCGCGGCACTGCAAGCCGGGATGAGGACGTTGCAACACCCACCGACGGCGCTACAAACCGGGTGCGTGACGTTGCAACCCTAGACGAGCGATGCAGCAACATCGGTTGACGACGCTGCAAGCCGAGGCAAGGACGCTGAAACGCCAACCACGCCGGGACAAGCGACGCTGCAATGCCAACGACACTGCAAACCGGACGCGTGGTGCTGCAAGCCGGGACGCGTGAGTGATGCTACAATGTAAGGGGACACCGCTACAAACTAGATGCGCCATGCCACAAAACTAATTGTCGTTTTTTTTATGCAAAAGTAGGACCATCATGTATGAAGCACACCGATGCTGCAAACCAGCTGCCGATGTTTTTTTTTTTGGCTATAAGGTAAACATGTTGAAAAGCCGGCCAGTGATGCTAAAAGCTGGGGTGTGCAAAGCTGCAAGGCCAGAAGTCACCGTTTTACCAGACGTGGGAAGATGTAAAGATGGACATGCCTGTTTTATTCTTTGTTGCCCGGAAGCCAGACCGCTAGTAGAAAAAAGGTCTAATGTGAAGCACATTAGTCCCGGCTTGTAACTGAACAAGCACTAATGTGACCATTAGTGCCGGTTCCAACGGCTAGGCGGGCAGCGCTCATTAGTACTGATTTGTGGCTATCCTTTAGTACCGGTTCATGTCATGAACCGGTACTAAAGAAGTTGTGGCAGGCTGGTGTCAGGCTGCGGCCCCACCAGCACCTCTAGTACCGGTTCATGTCACGAACCGGGACTAGAAATGCACCTTTAGTCCCGGTTCGTCTGACAAAACGGTACTAAAGGTCTTCCTATATAAACCCCTTCGTCCACTCCGCCCGCTCTGTTTTTCCCCTTTCCTCTCCTCTGTTTTCTTCGTCTACCTCTCTAGCTCACACTCCATTTTTGCCAAAATTTGTGAAGATTTGAAGACACCCCATCCATCCAACTGATCACAAAGGTTAGCAACTTTGTCCTTTCATCTCTTATTGCTAGATTAGCTCTTGCAATGCTCTATAAGTATAGTGATTTGTGGGTTTTATTTTGGGAGGAATTATATGTGGTAGTATTTGATTTATATGCAATATGAGGTCAAAATAACTCTTAGTTTGCATATGTATGTGTGGTTTTACTTAGTGCCTTTCCGTCTCCATCCTAACCACCATCGATCGCCCGCACCGTCCCGTCGCCGGCTCCATGTTGTGAGTGAGGGAGTCCTGGATTAGGGGGTACCCGATCAGCCGGACTATATACTTTGGCCGGACTGTTGGACCGTGAAGATACAAGACTCAAGACTTCGTCCCATGTCCGGATAGGACTCTCCTTTGCGTGGAAGACAAGCTTGGCGATCCGGATGTTATATCTCCTTCTTTGTAACCGACTCTGTGTAAACCCTAGCCCCCTCCGGTGTCTATATAAACCGGAGGGTTTAGTCCGTAGAGGGACAATCATAATCATCACAGGCTAGCTTCTAGGGTTTAGCCTCTACGATCTCGTGGTTGATCAACTCTTGTAATACTCATATCGTCAAGATCAATCAAGCAGGAAGTAGGGTTTTACCTCCATCGAGAGGGCCCGAACCTGGGTAAAACATCGTGTCCCCTGCCTCCTGTTACCATTAGCCTTAGACGCACAGATCGGGACCCCCTACCCGAGATCCGCCAGTTTTGACACCGACATTGGTGCTTTCATTGAAAGTTCCTCTGTGTCGTTGCTGCAAGGCCCGATGGCTCCTTCAATCGTCAACAACAACGCGGTCCAGGGTGAGACTTTTCTCCCCGGACAGATCTTCATGTTCGGCAGCTTCGCACTGCGGGCCAATTCGCTTGGCCATCTGGAGCAGATCAACAGCTACGCCCCTGGCCATTAGGTCAGGTTCGGAAACTTGAACTACACGGCCGATATCCGCGGAGACTTGATCTTCGAAGGATTCGGGCCTACGCCAGGAGCGCCAAACAGTCACGACGAGCACGGCTTAGACCTGCTATCGGACAATACTCGAGATATTGCACCTGCAGGAGCTCCGGACCTAAATCCGGGGCAGATCGCATCGTCCGAGGACCGGTGGATGGACCCTGCCCCGGAGGCCGCGCACTCATCGGCGGTAGAGCCGAACACAGACTCCACCCCAAGGAAGCCTGTGTCACCGGACTCCCAGACTCGTGTCCGGTTGTAGGTTCCAGACCGCGTGCCCCTGAGCCCGCCGGATCTGGTTGGGCTCCGGTAATGGAGTTAAACCGCTGCAGATATCTTCCAGAACTCGCCCTACGGTGACATGCTGAATTCATTAAGGTCTCTCTCTTTGTCAGGAGACTCTTGGCCGAACTATGTCCGGATCAAGGGGGAAGAAGGTGACGAAGGAATTCGTTGCCCACCCACCACCCACTTCATAGCCACTGCCGATGACGTAACAGACATGCTTGACTTCGACTACGATGACACCGACGGTATGGACGTCGGCGCAGGGGACGATTCGGAACCACCGCCAACGGGGCGCTGGACAGCCACCTCCTCGTATGATATATATATGGTGGACACTCCGAAAGAAACCAATGGCAATGAGGCAATGGAGGATAACCCCTCAAGGAAGAAATCAAAGTATGGGCGTCATCAGCGCCGTTCCAAGCCCCGTCACAGGAGTACCGGCACCGGAGACGAAAACAATCCAGATGGTGCCGAAGACGAATTCAATCCCGATCAACCGGCCTTCGAGCAGGCCGGACAGGAAGACGGGCAGATTAGCCCAGAAGAGGAGGCGACGAATGGATACTCGAAGGAGGACAATTACATGCCTCCCTCCGAAGATGAGGTGAGCCTCGGCGACGATGAATTCGGCGTGCCTGAGGATCCCATAGAGCAGGTTCGCTTCCAGCGACGGCTTATGGCCACTGCAAGAAGCCTGAAAAAGAAGCAGCAGCAGCTCCAAGCTGACCAAGATTTGCTCACAGACAGATGGACCAAGGTCCTGGTAGCCGATGAATACGGACTCGACCGCCCCACTAAAAGGGTACACAAAGCACAATTTGCAACCTCAACCTGAGAAGGAGGTCCTAAAGCCCACACCCCGACGCCAATACATCACGGTCCGGGGCAATACACAGGAAATGCGAGGCAGCATCCATAAACCTCGACGCAACAGACATAAGCATCACGAAAATAATAATCACGCCCAAGACAAGGCAGTTGGTGCCGGATTCCGCGGCACCCAGTCCGGTCGGTGGAAAGAGAACAACTCAGGCCCATCCGGCCCGGGCAGCATACTCGACCAACCATGTCAAATTCATGGTACCCCTAGAATGGCGGCCAATCATACCAATAGAGAATGCCGGATCTTCAAAACAAAACGGCCGGTCGTGCGCGGGAAACAATGAAAAGAGGTCTCAAACAACGAGGAGCCCAGACCACCAAACATTGCGAGGTCAAAGGAAAATCCTCCGCAAACCAACAAGGGAACGAATGTGTACTCCTCGAGATGCCGACTCAACAATACAAGTCACCCCACGGTACCAAAATACGGCCGATCATCTCCAATCAACCATGGCAATTCAATTGAACTTACCACCGACCCAACAGTTGGTGGGTTCCACCTCACAGGAGCCCCTATGGGCATAAACAGCAGCTCAAATTTGCTGCGCCAAGACACAGTTCACCAGATAGGTATTGATCGCTCGAGGATCAAACCTACTAAAAACATCTTCTCAAAGATGTCGTTCCAGGTGCAAAGGCCAAGTCTTACAGGCCCACCACCCTGGAGGTCATCTTCGGATCACCAAACAAACACCATGCCGAAGAGTAAGTCTTCGACATCGTCCCCTTATACAGTAACTATTATATACTGTCGGGACGAACCTCGTTGGCTCGACTCAACGTGGTACCATATCATGCCAAACCACGTGACATGGTCACAATTATGGGCAAGGCCGAACTCCACCCCGAGAATGGAAATTATACCGCCACTAAGATAGCAAGTTGTGCCCTTCTATCGAACTTCGATTCGACAGCCAACCCCCCGGACACCAACAGAGGAGTCCGAGCTACTTTACGGCATGCTAGCCCGGCTCGACCAGGCTCCGACCAGGCACCCGCGGTTCAACCACCCTATAACACGCAAACGCCTCTAAGCATTTTTCTTTTCAGGCTAACTTTTGCGCAGAACAGGACTGGCGACATGGAATCAGCTCGGACGCACAAGGCGGTAATACACAAGTATTCCCCAAGAAGATAGTCTGGATACACTTCGGATCCGCACACAGCTTCCTCCTGTCCGGCCACGACAGGTTCCGCCAGCATGCCTCTTTTCATAGCATAAACCGTACTCATACGCATAGACGTGTCACTTCACTACAACACGTAGAACTAAATGACACTTACCGGCCGTCGTTCCTCATTGACGCTTTTTTCGTCATAACGGCACCCGCACATAGTGTCATGCCCCATTATGCCAGGGGCTTCATTGAACTCATAATATGGCAACAAAGTCCAGCCACCTTCTCGGTCGCTCGGCACCTCGAACTTATAGCACTATATGCATCAGCTCTGAATCATGTCTTGGGTCATTAGTTGGGTTTGTCCGGCTCCCATGTTTTGGTACCTTACGTTCCGCTCCATCGGCTAAGGTAGCACTGGGAGAACTACTGCGATTGTGTCCCGGTTCTTACGGACGAGCACCTCAGTAGAGAAAGCCGAAAACTGGCTGTCATGATACGGCGAGAGCTGGTCAGCTGTTCGAGAGGTTGTAAAACCTTTAAGGATTTATTCCGCATAATGCCATAAAAAATGCAGAGTGCGGCGGATCGGCCTTTCGATTTGGCGCTGTTAGAGCCCCTCGTACGGTCTTCCGAACACCAGGGGCTGCGCCTACCATACTCGAATTCCTATGGCTAAGTGAGAGTGATAAAGCCCTATAGTCTGATTGCCTGGTTTGATGTGATGAACACCTCCTTCAAGGACCCAAATATGGGATAAAGAGTGTTCAGGTATGTCCCGAACACCCCCGTACTTTCTACGTGGGGGCAAAAGCCGATGACTGGACAACTCTCAGGATTTATATATACTAAACGGCCGCACAGGAAGAAAAAACTTTCATATAACAGGCAATAAATAACAATAGTGCCAGTATCCCGCATTACAAAGGGCAGCATGACTGCCTTCAGGGAAATATAGTGTCTTTGGTACACTGTTCCGCCACAAGGCGGGCTCCTTTCAGGACATCATCATAATATAATTCGGGCTTGCGATGCTCCTTACCCTCTGGTGGTCCCTCAGTCATCAGCTTTTCAGCATCAAGCTTCCCCCAGTGCACCTTCGCCCAGGCAAATGACATGCGGGCACCTTCTATACAGACCGACCGCTTAATGACTTCGAGCCGAGGGCAAGTACCAACAATCCGTTTCACGAGTCCGAAGTAACTGCTTGGAATTGGCTCAGTGGGCCACATCCGGACAACTAAGTCCTTCATGGCTAGTTCGGCCGCCTGGTGCAGTTTGATCAGCTACTTCAGCTGATCGACAAAGGGCACCAGATAATTCAGCGCCAAATACTGCGACCAGAAATGCTTCTCCGCAGACTTCTTCTCTTCAGCCCGGTAGAACTGAGCAGCATCAGATATGTTGCGTGGCAGGACCGCAAACGCTCCTGGAGAAACAAGAATTCAGTTTGTCACTTAGAGTTTCTCCTATTAGTATACAAAAATCTCTTTGAGTAAAAAAAAAGCCTTACCAGCCGCAATCCTCCTTGCCTCCTGAATGTCCTTCAGAGCACCTCGGGCTTCCTCCCGAGCATCATTTGCGGCTTTGAGAGCTTGGGCGAGTTCGGATTCTTTCCCTGCTAGACTCTGCTCCAAGGTCTCGCTTTTCTTCACAGCCTCCATGAGCTCTCGTTCAGTTTCAATGACCCTGGCCTCGTGCTTCTCGCGAAGAGCCTGCTCCGCGGCGGCCTTCTTGTCGGCTTCGGCCACAGCCTTCTTCAGTGCCTTAATTTCGGCATTTTCTCCTAGAGCACACTATACAAATATTTTCATCAGGCACAACTACTCATTTGTGCTTAACTTGTCAAAAGGTTTCGACATACCTTGCTTGTCCTCCAACTGCTTCTTCACTCGGCCAAGTTCTTCTTCGGCCCGTCCCGGACTCTGCTTTAGTCCGGACACCTCCACAGTATGAGAGGCAGTCGTCGCTAAAGACGCCTGTTTTCAAACAAAGAGATGCATGTCATCAACCGAGTCTCCTGCGAAGCGGAATTTTGATCCCTTGTCCGGCTCTCTCTCTTTCACTGGACAGTGCATCAGGGGCTACCATTTATACTGTGACGATCTTCAAAGGTTTCTAAAAACATACCTCAAAGCCTTTTATAAGGCTAAGGCAGGATTCATTTAGCCCGCTCTCAGCGGACTGAATCTTTTTAGTCCGCTCTCGACGATGGACACATTCTTTAGCGTTGTCGATAGGCCGCCCTGCAGCTCTGCTTGGACGGAGGTTGCTGGCGGAGCGGGCTTGCCTCCCTCCTTCAAGGGAGGCTGCCCGCCCGATCCTGGTGCTTTAAAGGTCTCCAGGACCATGTCCGGCTGCGGGCCGAATCTAAGATCGCCCCCATCGTCGACGTTCATGGGAACCGTTGCTCCCGTGAATCCGGCCCTAGAGGTGTGCCCTCCCTGGTCTGGGTCCTACTGGGATGACACCTCGATGTCACATCTAGGCTTCAGGGAAGGGGCCTCTGGAGGCGTCTCGCTCTCCAGGGCATCTGCGCTCAGCGAATCCTCCGATGAGGACTGTTCAGCGTGAGACCTCGCCGGACTGCACAAATTATGGCGACAGTTAAACTACTACACCCTAGTAATCCCGGGCGCGTAGGCGTGTTCGGATTTCGTGTACTCACGATTTTACCAGGGGCTGGACCCTGGGATCCCACTCCAGGCTGCTATTGGCAGCCGTGGTGGACGCCTCCGGGAGGGAACTTTTTCCCCTCTTTGGCGATTCGGCCTCCAGGGATGAGGAAGCCGTCCTTTTCTTTTCTCCCCCCGTGGAGGACTCGTCTTCTTCCTCCTCCTCTTCGTCTTTGGAGGAAGGATGGGCGCTGGAGTCTTCAGATTTTGTGTCCGAAGCACCGCGGCGACGGAGGCCGCTCCGGGTCTCCTTGGCCTTCTTGGAGACCTCTTTCTTCTGCGCCTCGTAAGGCGCTGGGACCAGCATCTTCGTCAGAAGAGGTCCTGTCGGTTCCTCCGGCAGCGGGGCCGGACAGTGTATCCGCCCCACCTTCTTCGTCCATTCCTGGGATAATTGCAGAAAGCATGATAAAGCGTCTCCCTCAGGATATGCCAGCTAAACATGGATAGACAGAACATAGCGATGACTTACCGGACTTGCGGAGCGGGCAAGTTGATACCCGCGGTCCTCGGCGGAGCTCGGCCACGGTTTACCGGACTTGAAGAGCACCTTCCAGATGTCCTTGTGTGAGGAGTCGTAGAGCTCCCGTAGGGTCTGTTGCTTGATTGGGTCGTATTCCCACAGATTGCAGGCTCGGTGCTGGCAAGGGAGAACCAGGCGAACTAACATCACCTGGACCACATTGACGAGTTTGACATCCTTGTCTACCACGCTCTGGACGCGTGTTTGAAGCACCGATAGCTCATTGGAGGAAGATCAGTTCATGCCCTTCTTGGGCTAGGACTTAAGCCGCAGGGGGGGCTCCGGATCTGAATTCAGGAGCAGTGGCCCACTTTTTATCGCGCGGCTCGGTGATATAGAACCACTGCTGCTGCCACTCCTTGACGGAATCATTGAAGGTGCCCGTCGGCCATGTGACCTTGGGCATCTTGCTCACCATGGCGCCGCCGCACTCAACATGCTCGCCGTTCACCACCTTGGGCTTCACATTGAAGATCTTCACCCATAAGCTGAAGTGGGGCGAAATACGGAGAAACGCCTCACACACGACGATAAACGTCGAGATGTTAAGGAGAGAATTAGGGGATAGATCATGAAAATCAATCCCGTAATAATACATGATGCCGCGAACAAATGGGTGAAGGGGAAACCCGAGCCTGTGGGCAAAATGAAGAAACACGACCCTCTCATGGGGCTCCGGATTGGCGACGATCTATCCCGCCGTCGGAAGACGGCGGCCGATTTTCTTGGCCAGGTACCCGGCCTCTCGAAGCTTTTTGATATCCTTCTCCCGGACGGTAGAGGCCATCCATTTGCCTCCTGTTCCAGATCCGGACATCTTCGGAGAACCTCTCTCCGGTGGAGGAGACGAGTGCTTGGGCGCTAGGGCTCGAGCGAAGGGGAATGGACGAGCGGAAGGGAAAGGCGTGGGTAAAGAAGAAGAGACCTTATATCTTTATAGAGGCAGTGAAAACTTTTGCACCTCCTTGCTTGCCTGGTAGAACCTGCTCGTTCCCCACTCGCCGCGATTGGCGGTACGATTGGGCTACCCACGCCCGTATTGATGAAAGCCCCGCGATAAGGGGAACACGATCTCTGCTTCGACAGGACGTGCCCGGGAAACCGCCTCGCAATTTGTGCAGTGGTTGGTTGTGGGAAGACGGTTCAATAATGACTCAACCATGGTGTCATGTCATGTTATCTATAGATGTCAGCAGATTATATTTGTGGAATATCGTTCTCTCCATGATGGCATGTGAAAATCGTCTTGCAGATCTGGACACGATTTAAGTGTTCGGTACTTACTTTGGAGTATTCGGAGATGGAACCCGCCTTGCAATGCCGAAGACAATCTACGTGCCGGACTCATCGTCATTGAAGCCTGGTTCAGGGGCTACTGAGGGAGTCCTGGATTAGTGGGTATCCGCACAGCTGGACTATATACTTTGGCCGGACTGTTGGACCGTGAAGATACAAGACTCAAGACTTCGTCCCGTGTCCGGATGGGACTCTTCTTTGCGTGGAAGACAAGCTTGGCTATCCGGATGTTAGATCTCCTTCTTTGTAACTGACTATGTAAACCCTAGCCCCCTCCGGTGTCTATATAGACCGGAGGGTTTAGTCCGTAGAGGGACAATCATAATCATCACAGGCTAGCTTCTAGGGTTTAGCCTCTACGATCTCGTGGTAGATCAACTCTTATAATACTCATATCATCAAGATCAATCAAGCAGGAAGTAGGGTTTTACCTCCATCGAGAGGGCCCGAACCTGGGTAAAACATCGTGTCCCCTGCCTCCTGTTACCATTAGCCTTAGACGCACAGATCGGGACCCCCTACCCGAGATCCGCGGTTTTGACACCGACAGTGAGCCTGTTGTTCTTATCTTTTAATATAAAAAAATCACGTCTGTACGATTTAGATATAGTTACTTGTATAATTATTTAACCCGTACGTTGTTTGTTATACATAGTGCCATGGTTTTGATATCCGTCCCCGTCGGCCCTCGTCCGGGTTATGATTCGGATGTGGTATATTTTATTTTATAACTATTTGTTGCATTTCGTGTTTTTGACAAATTATGCCCATCAAGTTGACATAGATATTTTTATCTAGGATGTATGTGAACCGGAAATTCCAACCGACCCTATTGTCGAGAGGTTAAATTTAGTTGAAAAGGAAAACGAGTATTTAAAAGAAAAATTGAAAAGAATTGAGGGGGAGAAGATGGAATTGGAGTTGCAGGTTGCCGATGTCGTCGATGATCACAAGATCAAGATCGAGAAAATGCGCTCGAAGATTAGAAAGATTAGAAAATATGCCATCGATAGTGAGGCTTGGTATCATTATGCTGTTGGATCGATTGTTACCTTAGTTGCGATCTTGTTCGCATTTGTTGTCACAGCTAAATGCTTTAGCTAGAGAGTTATTTGTATGTTGTTCTATGAGAATAAGTGTTGTATGCCTCTAATAAAGTTGGAGGGCACGTAAGCAGCACATTTAATGCGTTTGTCCTACAACGTCAGTGATAAGCATATACACTGTAACTACTTTGCACCTCCTGTGTGCCACTATGGCAAGCCCTTGGATGTATAAAAGGAGGCCCAAGGTATACTGGAGGAGGATTTCAAACTTTTGGATCGGACACGCATAGCAGCTAGTCAAGGTTCAAGAACACTAAATATACACTCAAAGCAGGACTAGGGTTTTACGCTTCCTTGAGGCCCGAACCTGGGTAAAAATCCTTCATGTTGATTGTTGGACCTGCTCTTTATGCATTCCTCTTCCCCGCTAACCGTAGAAGGGATCCTCGTGATCCCATAGGTGTCATTTCCCCAACATAAACACCATAGATGCATGCTAGATAGTGGTTGATTGGTAGAGTAATAGTAGAAGATGCAGTTAGGAGTTGGTCTACTTGTCTCGGACATGATGCCTATATACATGATCGCTGCCTTGAATATCGTCATAACTATCTTCTTTTCAATCAATTGCCCAATAGTAATTTATACACCCATCGTATGCCATGTGCTTGAGAGAGAGACATCTAGTGAAAACTATGCCCCCCCCCCCCCGGTTCTACTTTAATCATATATATAAACCATACCTCGCAGCAATTTTATTTCTTCTATTTTGGTTTGCAATTTATTTTACTATATATTAGTATCAGAATTATCCTTGCAAATAACGAGTTCAAGGGGATTGACAACCCTCTTGCCCACGTTGGGTGCAAGTATTTTGCTTTTGTGTGTGTAGATGATGTTCACGAAGCTTTGTGTGATTTTCCTACTGTACTGATACATCGGTTCTCACTGAGGGAAAAACTTATCTCTATTGTGTTGCATCTCCTCTCCACTTCGGGGAAAATCTCAGTGCAGCTCACAAGTACCACGGAAACAGAATCTCAGTTTTGATGCTTGTTCCGCCTGGAAGACGACGTTCCATTTCGGTTTCCTTGTAATAAATTTCATTTCCATTTTCATTACACAAGATTATATTTCCTCTTCCCTATTTCCTCTCTATTTCCTTTTTCTTGCGGAAAATCCGAAAAGTTTCTGCTCTATTTCATCGCGGAGAAACTTTTCTCCATGTGAGAATTTATTGTGGAGGGGCGAGAAACACGTTTACCGTGAGGTAACTAATTTAGCACCTGGCAATGAAAACATTGGCCTTGACAATCATGATATAAAAAAATTCTAAGGAAACTGAGAAGCCATGATTAACACTATTGGCGAAATGGTGACACGCTGAAAATTTTGGCTGATGAGTAATCATACACAATAAAGATCGTACATCTCTAGTGATGGTGCTTTGCAATTGCAGGGTGAAAAGCAAGAGTATCACCAAAACAGAATGCTAAAGTGGTGAACGGTGGTGGGTGGAGCTAGCTGATTTTCTGTTCCCTAGGTATAGAAGGCACCCGACCTCTTCTTTTTTGACAATCCCCATCTACCGCATCAAGCCTCCTTGTGTAGGCAGCTAATTGAGTAATTTGATGCTGGTTGACACACAGCTGCTCCAGGTAACAGTGTGGCAATGGGGTCGTTTTCACCGCCAAGCCCGTGCAGTTTGTACAACTTGGTAGTCTTGAGTGCAGTTTGTACAACTTGGTAGTCTTGAGTGAATTCTCTATCATCAAGCAGTGGAAGAGGCACCTCCAATGAAGGGCCACAGTGAGTATGACCGGTTTCTGGCAGTTTTCTAATCATCTCATGCCTCCAATTCCCATATGTCTGTCTTTACATCTCATCTCTCTTCTTTTCTGGTCTTCCTCTATTATTATGTGGTTGTCACCTAGGTTAATGTATCAGGCCAGATGAGTGATCTATATGGGCTTCATACTTGCTCCGATGAAGATGGATTATATGTATATATATGGGAGAGGTGGACTGCGTTATTCACAAAAAAGTAACAGACGGTTGGTGAAGTATATTTATTATGTGTTGCTATAAGGGGGGCCTTAAAGGATTTGAAAATATGTACGTGAGGCTTGGCCAACAGCCGCTGAGACATTTTGGTGCGTGTGACATCCGGGAGCTCCTTTTTTTTAGCTAAACATCTGGGAGCTCCGAGGCAGCGCCTTTGGAGATCCTGCCGCTCACACTGGCACACTATTGGGTCTGCCCAATAACTCTCATGTTCGCTGGCTGGCACGTCGCTTCAGTTTTGATTCTCCCCTGCGTTAACTGCTGACTGGTCGTGGTTGACAGGCCAACAGTTCACTTAGGGAAAAAACCGAAAAAAAGAATAAAAAACGCAATAAAAATTGAATTCAAAAATGTACATGAAATTTCCAAAAAAGTAAGTAACAAAATTTGAAAATAAAGTTCATTGGATTTGAAAAAAATTCATAAAATTTGAAAAACATTAATCACATTTGAAAAAAAGTTCATCAGATTTGAAAAAAGTTCATTGAATTTAAAAATAAATTTATCAGTTTTCAAAAAGTTCACCGAATTTGAAAGAATGTTCATTGATTTGAAAAAGGGTTTACAAATTTGAAAAAAAGCTCCTTGAATTTCAAAAAAGTGCATCAAATTTAAAAAACATCAATTTAAAAGAATAGATCACGTATTAGCAAACAATTCACTGAACCAGGATGAAGAAAAAAGGAAAGGAAAAAAGATAAAGGGAAAAAGAAAGAATAAAAGAAGGAGAAAGTTCATTTTTAGCAGATCCCGCTGGGGTGGCAGGGTTGTTGCACCATCGTAACTTGGTCTTGGTGGTCGCATGTTCGAATCAGGACGAACACGCTTTGTTTTATGCAGTTTGTAAAAGCAAGATGGGCCGGGCGCATTTAGAAGCGCCTCCAGGCGCCCTCGCTGGCAAAGGGAGCTGAAGCGCCAAATAGGATCGCCCGCAAAATCGAACCTCACGAGGGCGCAACACCGATGAAATTGTAGCTGTCGAGGTGGGTGGTTCACATTCCAATGTATTTTCATGAGTCTATTTAGATCATATAACTTTATTAGCGCGTATGTTCTATTTTGGCTCTGCATCACAGTACTTCTTTTATGCTTCACGTTTCACCTCATCCTCCGCCACTGCCCATATGCCAAGGAATCCCGTGCATCGGAACCCTGCGCTAAGGACCACACATACAGAGCCGATGTGTAGCCGAGTAGCTGGTAATCTGTTGTAAGGAATTTGGTCGAAAAACTATCAGAAATCTTGGGTGGTAGACCACGAAATTTGAACATATAACTATTTGGAAAATGAACGCCTCCCATATGAGGATTAGTAAGATGGTTCGGCTTGACTCGATCAGAACCAAACAAAGCCAAGCCAAGCCGACTTGAGCATATGTTCTTCCAGCCTGTCATCTGTGACACAGAAGCCCCCCGTATTATTCTGCTCACAAGGTAGGTATTTGTTCTTTTCCTTCCGATCTAAGAACCAAACCCTCGAACGAAGCAAGCTCTGAAGGCTGCTGCACTACGGCAAGGAGTGTCAGTCCATTAAGCTGAGCGTACTGTCGGCGTTATGCGTCTGCATGACTGCAACTCGACATAATGGCCAAGTTCCTGATTCCTCCCAGTCCCTTCACCTCGTGACTTGTGAGTGGAATACAAGCTCCAAGAACAAAACCTCATCAAAAGACGAAGAATCAAATTAAAGCATGTCCCTCGCCGGATTTTTTGTTGGTTCGAAAAAGAATCAAAGATGGAGAGAAAGAGTGACATTGTCTGCTAAACTAGGACCAGTCTGGCTTACTACTTTTTCTTTAACAAAGACCCAGGCTTCCCTACCTCATGTGTCCTTCACAGTTAGTGTAAAAAATGTTCTTATATTATGGGACGGAGGGAGTACTTATATTGTAGTGGATATGAAGCTTAGCTCAGTTCACTGAATAGCTCGAGCTAGCTCTTTTGGCTGGACCGTGAGCTCAGCATGTCCTTAACTTTATGAGTATGATGGATGAGTTCAGATATCAAAATGCAACAGAAATATTAAATCAAAAGTTACCAACATGTATCCATAAATACATCATAAATACGTAAAACATAACTTCAATGACCCTTCGGTCTGGCGTAATATACCACAAGCCATTATTTTTTTATTAAAGGCCGGCATGTGGTAGTCTCCCCATCTCCTTCATCCAGATACCTATGATGCTTTTTGTTTGTCCTAAGCAATGGCGTTGGTGCTCTCTTCCTCTCTTGTCGGTGTTCCCTTCGCCAAAAATTTTATTACTAGACAATAGTGTTTATTATAGTCTATTATTGGACCGTCATCCATACTGCTTGAATATAGCTCAAGGGCTGATCCCCAATTGATTGCACCCATAGACCAAGGAATCATGTGGATACGCACTCAGCTGCAAGGACTAAGGACACGTACAGAGCCGGTGTGTAACCTTGTTTTTCCACCCTCACCTAAGGAATTAGTAGAAACACTAATAGAACCTTTAGTGGTACACAACGAAATTTGAAGGAAACTACTTGAAATTTGAACGAGCTCCCCATATGAGGCTTGCTAAGAAAACAAGCTGAAACCTACTACTCCCTCTGTTCCAAATTACTCGTCGCTAAAATGGATGTATCTTGAACCAAAATACATCTAGATACATCCATACATGCGACAAGTAATTCGGAACGGAGGGAGTACAAAGGAAGTTCTTTCAAACTCGATCGATAAAAACAAAACCAAGCTACCAAGCCAATCCGGCTTGATCGAGCATCTGTCTTTCCAGCCTGTAAATGTGTGACATACCAACCACGTCATGTGCAGATCACAAGGTAGGTATTTGTTTTTCTTTCGAAGGTAGAGATACTTGCCTTGAGCATGTGAAGTGGGATAAGTTCCTCCTTAGTCCTTACCACGCACACAGATTGCATACAGAAACATTGCGCCGCCAGTTGGCCTACAGCCCTTGCAAAACCGATTTCAGTTGAGCTACTAGACACGAAGCAGCCGGCCGGCGGAGGGAGGAGCTAGCAATGGCGGAGCTGGCCGCAGGCGCTGTGAGCTCGCTACTGGGCGTCATCCGCAACGAGGCGCAACTGCTGGGCCGCGTCGGGCACGATGTGCAGTTCATCCGGGAGGAGATGGAGAGCATGCAGAGCTTCTTGACGCACCTGTCAAGGAAGGAGCCCACCAACGGCGAGCACGACGAGCAGATCCGCACCTGGATGAACCAGGTCAGGCTGCTCGCCCAGGACAGCAACAACTGCATCGACATGTACCTGTACCGCGGAAACCCCGAGCTCCATCTTGCGAGGGGCGGCCTCCGGCGCTACGTCGCGTGGCTTCCCTGGTTCCTGCACAAAATGGTGGCGCAGCATCGCGCGGCCATCCAGCTACGTGTGCTCAGGGAACGGGCACGCGACATTGGGGAGCGGCGTTTGAGGTACGGTGACACCATCTGGATTTTACCCTAGATTCGTAATGCACTGGCCCTATTTGAATGTAAATTGTTTTTAAAGCGTTCTTAGAATACCACAGTTTCTGCACTTGCATACCATTGTCTAAAATACTCTAAGGTGTTTGAATATAAGAAATAATTTAGTGTTCTAATTTGTTAGATTCCCGAAATTGAAGTTTTTGTCATTATTTAAAAAATCAACTCTTCTGCATTATTTGCAACATCTTTTTTTTTCGAAAAGGAGCTTATCACCGGCCTATGCAACATTGTGATGCACACAACTACTCCCTCCATTCCAAAATATAGTGCGCCCATCCTTCCCGAGGTTCAACTTTGACCATAAATTTATCAACGAGACCAACTGCAGCGGGAGAAAAAAATTATATAATTGAAAACTTCTTTTGAATACAAATTCATTGGTATAACTTTTGCTCCCGCCGCAATCGGTCTTGCTGGTTAAATTCATGGTCAAAGTTGAAGCACGGGAATAGAGGAAGCACTATATTTTAAAACGGAGGGAGTATTATAAAACTAATTATAAATTAGAGTGCATAACAAATTTAACCACTATTGGACCATTATTAGATATGAAAAGCAAAACATCTAGGATTGTGTCGACTTCTTACATAGCAACACCTTTAAGAAGAGATAAAGGTCCTTGCGCCATCATCGCGACATAGAGACGGCATGGACAAGGATTCTTCATCATGCTTGCCAAGACCAGTCACTGAAGACGTTCACCATAGCAACTAGATAACGTCATCAACAAGGCAATGGCACAAGTTCGCTGCAGCTGAGCTCGAACAATATAGGCTAGGACCATTTTCACGCTAGATATGCAATGGTGTTCCACCCGGCATCTTGAAGTGATCGTTCATAGTTGCATCCGTTAGTGCTATATATGACAGGCCAAAAGGCACTAGCAGATTGGCTGGATCTCTTCCCACCTTTGACCACCATCACGGCTAACACTGGGCGCACATGTCTCGGCGCGGAACCTGCCACTATCACTTCACATCGCTGCGGGTCACACTGTAGCATCCACCTTACAATCGGGGATGTTGCCCCGGTGCTAGATCCCGAGGCAACACCACTGGTGTGCCCATTACTCTTCGGTGCAAGACACTACCGCCTGCGCCACCAACCTTCAAGTGCGATGGGCCATTGCACTCCCACGAAACAAAATTTTTGTTTTCACCATAAGCGAGGGCCCGCAGCACTAGAGATGACTATCACCAGTTTACGCGCAGATATGCCAATGCGTTGCATGCTCCTTGATTTACTTCTTGTCATCATTGAGGGGCGACACTCCAACTTCGATGAGCAGCTGAGGCCGCCACACTCCTTGATTTTCTTATTGTCATCATTGGGGGGGGGGGGGGGGGGGGGGGCCTGGCCGCAATGTCCAGAGGAGGCCACCACCATGTGAAGTCCTCATAAGATCTAGTCATCACCGCTCATGCTGTTGTGATGAATGGAGGCCATCGTCGCTGCTAGTTTTGCCGCCTCTCGCAGAGACTAACATGGACACTATGCCGCAGCGCCCACCAGCGTGTGGCCATACGCCGCCGCCGGCACATCTATGGTGTTTCATATCTCTAGTATGGGTGCCGCGGACATGACCATGTGTGTCCGCCTGTGTGGCATCATGGCGTGAATGCTCGCTATCGTCTCCATAGCTTCTGCATGCTACATGTTCCCTACAGTGCTGCAGCTGGATGGGCTGACTCGTGGCAAGGAGGGGAGAGCTTTCCATCCAGATAGGATGTGTTCGTGGCCATCAAATCTTGAAGAATGGAGGAAGGGCGCTTAAGATCATCGATCTGGATATTCCGGATCGGGAGCTTTCTCTTGGGGTTTTCCGAACCAACCTTGATGTTGGGGTATCGCAAACACAACTTTAGCTCAGTGACTAGCAATGTGGTTGTGTAGGCTAACGACCGGGTTCAATTCCTAAAATTGACGTGTGATGAACAGGGGTTTCCCCCTTTTACTAGGGATCGCGCTTGGTGCGTGATGAGACCAGTCATTGTACTCACTTTAAAAATCTTTGAGGGCCATGTTGGTGTGTGGTGAACATACACGTCAAGATAAAAATCTTGCTAGCCATACTAAAAAGGTATGTGCATCCCTAGTTGTGTGGAGGCAGGGGCAAGAGGAATTCTCTCCCATTTTTTTTTTTGCTAAAATATTTGGCTACCAAGCTGGTTTTTTTACTGTGGGTGTCAAAATTAAGTTTATTGAACAGGGAATTACCAGATCGTCTCTAGACGAATGTAACAACTGGAATTTGAATTAGAAAATTATTTTTGAAGATAATATAAGTACGAACCGACATATTGACACACTGGTAGTTAGCGTAGGCTTGCTTTAACTATTCCATGGGATTCAGGGATTTGATTCCCAACCTGAAGGCTTTCCATTTTTTTCACTTACTAAGAAGCAGTGAAAATAAGAAAAGAAAAAGAAATTGCAATTTTTCAAAAAAGGACTCCATCCCACGATCTGACTGAGAATTTTGTACTCAAGAAAAATCACACTACAAGGTGTTATACATACAGTAAGTAACTTCATATGGTCCATACATGAAAATAATGATACCAACGCAAGCTCATGCTAAAAGAAACACCAACAAAGTCTAAGCTCTAACAAGAAATACTACTCTTGTGTAACCCCCGCACAAATAGTACATAGTTAAATATGCCAGTGCAACAAATATGTTAGTGTACTCTATGACAGATTGTGAAAATTTTGTTTCAGTTTCCCAATCAAAAATATTATGTCCAAAAAATATAGTATGTTAAATGCTGCATGTAGCAAACACTCCTCGATTTTGCAAATACAAAAATTCATTGACTATAGTATATCATAGCGGAAATCCGCAGGGGCACACACCTGCCCAGCCGTGTCGGCCACCATATTGCCTCGTGATCCACAAAGTCATTGGATCCCGCACGAGGGCCCAACAAATTTTAAGTTTTAGTTTCTGAAACTTACGGTTCTGTCTATCACATGTAAGATTTTGTTGGCAGCTCGTACTAAGTTTTAGAAGTTGAAACTTAACAGAATTTGAAAAGCTCTTCAAAACATATTCAAAATGGATCTCATATGAAAGCCCTCGTCATCAAAAACAAGAATATGCAAAAGAAACTTAATTCGGACTTTTGGTTCGAAAGATATGAAAGATTGAAAATCGAAACATAAAGAAAAAGAGGCTGGGTAGCCCCACCACGGCGTCATAATATTCCCTCCCTATATCTAAAGCATTTTCTTCGCATGGATTTTTTTTGTCACACCTTCCACGAATGTGATCTCATGATGAAAATTTGCATACTCTTACAACATTTATCAAAGTTACCACAAACAAATGCAGAATTGTTTGAATTTGTTTCCAAAACTATTCACTTTTACTATTCATCCGAGCTCATTTGAGCTCGAGCTCAGAAGGATACTTTCATTTTAGATACTGTTATTTATAGAAACTATGAATACAAAGGGGTGTATTGAACCCGGGTTTAACAACACATTTCCTTGTGAAGAACATGTTACATATTTAACAGTATAGAGTTGTACCATGAGTCTGCGAGTCTACAATGATTACTAATAAGAAAGAACAGAGGAGCAGTTGGTAATGGTTGTGCAATTCCAGCCCACTTTCTCCTCATCCAGATTCTCGACAAAATAAACTGCCACAACATTTTCATAGTTTTGATGAGATAAATCAAACAAAAAGTCTCCAGATTGCCTACAGTTTTTTATTCCACATATGACAAAACTTTTCCTTCTGTTCGTAAGTAACTATATACTGCATGTTACAGGTATGGCGTTGAGGTCCCAACAAAAGGGGCGGGAGCGGAGCAGTCACCTACAGGGGCTGGGCTCATGCCGGTGGCAACATCATCATCATTGGCACATTTGACCCCATCATCTGCTGCTTCCGGAGATGAAGAAGAAGACAACGACAGTCAGCTTATGGTGGGAATGGCAGCGACTAAGCATTCTGCTCCAATAGGGGCAATTTACCAGCCTCGTACACCGGAGGACAATGTTAGGGTGAAGTTGGCCGAATGGATAAAATATGTTGCACAAGGCAACACTTCTAAGGAGAAATCAATAGCATCTGTTGCCATTGTGGCACCGGATAAGGAAGAAACCCTCGCTCTTGCAATGGAAGCTTCGGCTATCTGGGATAAACATGCCACTGGCAGGCGGTGTGTCTTGGTGGACATCCCAGGAGTGCACTTTTTTCGTGATTGGCTTCAATCCCGGGACATTCTCTACTACATCCTGCGTGTGCTGCGCCAGCAAGGTCAAGGCCGGGGAGAGGAGGAGCAAGATCTTGACAAAAGGAAAATAGCTATTGGCTCAGAAAAAAGGAGGTTGTTTGATGAAATAACAAAAAATATCAAGAGGATGAAGCTTGACAACAAGATTTCAGAGATCAAGGGTACTATTACACAAATGAAGGGCGGCCAGCGGCAGCTCAACCTGGAAGAAATGAATGGTGACCAACTGGACCTGTTGAAATCATCTAAAGATGAACCCTTGGGCGTACTCCTCCGAGCCATGTTGTTGCTGAAGCAAAAGCCAGATGATGGTTCGTCTGCTACCAAACCCCTAAACCAAGAAACAAAGGAAGCAACACTTTTAGAGAGGAAAGAAGCAAAACCACTCTCGCATGAAGATATCATCAAGGAAACAGCCAAGAACCTTAAAAATCATATGGAACAAAATGCAGATGAGAATCAGAAGCCTAAAGATCTTACTGAAGAATCAAGAACGGGACCAATTCATCTCGAGAGAGCCCATTATGAACATATCCTACGGGTGGTGTTCCCAGTGAAGCCCCTGCAAATCCGAGAGCAAGACTCCAACCAAGCTACCATCACTAGAACTACTATATTGGCTGATGACCCATTTAAAGAAGTAATCCGCAAGGTCTTAATGGAGCTGCAGGGTGATACATCCATGAAAAAACTAGATAAAGCTGAGATTCATAAAGACAAATCCAAGCAACCTGACACACCTGAGCTGAAGGAATACAACCAGTCCGTAAAGAAACAAGATGCAACTGCTAGTAAATCCAATCTGGATTGTATCCCAGTCCCAGATGCTCTTATTGAAGAAACCACAAAGAAGATTGGACAAATTGAGTGGAGGTTGAAAGAGCAGCTCAAGATCAAAGGAATTATAGACAAAATTAATGATTGTTTGAAGATACCAGATAGTCCCATCTTGGTTATCCTCAAACTGGATAATGACTTCATATCCGGATGGGAAGACACCAAAAATGCTTTCAACATGTTTGGTCGCATAGCAGGTGCACTGATGTTGAAAACCACAGAATATGCTACACGAGCCAAGGAATATTGTTTTCCGCCACGGGAGCCTATAGACTATTCTCTTCTTGGCCTCTACCGTGATACTACACTCGAGCTTACAAAAAAGCAGATTACTGAAGATAGCGCCAAGATTCTGCTTGACATCTTGGACAAGTGCAAGTCACATGAATTATGTATGAAGATCTTCGTTCATGCTTTGTATGCCAACCCCAAAAGGAGCAATGAGGAGCTACGTAAGTTGCATGGAACCTTGCAACAGGTTTCGGACAACTCATTGGACAACATTGCTAAGAAGATGTTAAAGTTCTCTTATGGTGATCTGCCTAAGGAATACAAGTCTTGCTTGATGTACCTGGCTATTTTCCCTCGACAACAAGCCATCAAGCGGTCAACCTTGATAGGACGGTGGGTTGTAGAAGGCCTCATAGCAAAGGAAGACTGGGCCAGTTCTGTGCGTCATGCCAATCGATGTTTTGATGCACTTGTGAACCGGTGGCTTGTTTATCCTGCTGATATTGGAGCTACAGGTCATGCAAAGAGTTGTGTGATAGGTGATCTAGTTCATGGATTCATTACCAAGATTGCCAGAAAACAGCGCATCGTGGAAACACGCCTATCACATCACTTGGCTCGCCACTTCTCCATTTTCAATGATCTCCGACTTCGTGGCTCTGACAGAATCGATAGATTCTTCCAAAAGCTCTATGAAGAATCATCTCGAGTATCTCTGATCAAGGTGTTAGATCTTGATGGTTGCCAATGCTTTGGAGGGAAGAACCAAAGCTACCTTAAGGACATATGCAACACAATGTTACTGCTCAAGTATCTGAGCCTAAGGGGAACAAATGTTACCCATCTGCCAAGTGAAATCAACAACCTCCGTGAACTGGAAGTACTGGATATCCGAGAGACCAAGGTGCATCCATCTGCAACGGTAAATGTCTTACTCCTGAAGCTCAAGCGTTTGCTAGCTGGTCGAGTTGTTCAGAGTTTAGGGTCAAGCAGTACTGCACTATCTAGTGTTGAAGTTCCTGACAAAGTAGAAAAAATGTTAAGCATGGAGGTATTGTCCAATGTCAAGGCACGGAATAGACAAGATTTGAAAGATATTGGAAAACTATGGCAGCTGAGGAAGCTTGGTGTGGTTATTGAACACAAGGACTCACACTTCAGGAATTTGCTTCGAGCTATTAGTGATCTGCATGAGTGCCTCAAGTCTCTGTCAATCACTCTTCCCATGGTAGATGAAGACCCTTCCAACCAAGAGTTCACAGAATGGGTTCTTGAACGCTATAAAGACTCTCCCAAGCTTCTTGAGAGCCTAAGCATTGTTGGAACCCCACAGACGGTGCAGCTTCTTCGGTTGTTGACCAAAGATAGTGGCCAACTCCATCTTGCCAAGGTAACTTTATCTGGTACCCATCTGACGCAGGATGATCTTGAGGTCCTTGCCAAGCTACCCAAGTTAATTTGTGTCAGGCTCCGACACAAGGCATACATCGATAGGAAGCTCACTTTCAAGAACGAGGAATTTAAGAATCTCAAGTGCTTTCTTGTTGAGGATTCCAACATTACTGACATCAACTTTGAAGGTGGAGCTCCTAAGCTTGAGAAGATCATCCTTTCATCCATTGATAGCCTACAGTATATTTATGGAGTTGAAGGACTTTTAGAACTGAAGGAAGTCGAGTTGAAGAACAACACCAAGCTTTCATTATTTGACAAGGCCAGAAACATATCCAAGGTGACTCTTTGTCGTACCATTCTGAGTCAAGATGAGGTACAAATTCTGGCCAAGATATCTAGCATGCGCACCCTAGTACTCAAGGAGACATCTTATGTACAAAACCAACTTATCTTCTACAAAGACGACTTCCCAAGGCTCAACCTTCTTATTGTCGACTTTTCTGCCATTCCCAATATTAGCTTTACTGGCGGATCTGCTACTAGGCTCGAGAAAATCATCTGGTCCTTCACGATGGGTACTATCTCCGGCATTGACAACCTTCCAAAACTGAAGGAGTTCGAGTTCAATGGTGATTTTGTCCCCAATCAGGTGAACGAAGCAATTAACAAACATAAAAACATTCCCAAGCTTATACACAACAAACCAGAAAACCAATACAAAGAAGCGGGAAACATACAGGAAAAGAGAGATGTTACAAGATTCCCATTCTGCTGGAAGATACAGGATTGATGTTGGGGAAGCAATACATATTATCCATTCATCATTGACTCCCATACCATGGTTAGTTTGTGTGTGCTTTTGGTTTGCCTTACTTGTGTGTTTCTATGTATGTAAAATAACTGAGTGTATGTCCCTGCTACTTACTTTGCATGTGTGCCCTGTAACTACGATTGAGCATATGTAATGGTGTGTACATGTGTGCCATGTAACTACGATTGAGCATATGTAATGGTGTGTACATGTGTGCCCTTTAAACTACGATCGAGCAAATGTAATCGTATCTAGTTTGTGTCCATGGATTTGGAGGTCTATGTTGGCTTAGGCCAACTATAGCCGATCCCCTAAGAACAGAGTAGTAAAATGGCGAAGTAAAGTTAGTAGAGTATATTTACTCAACTAAAATTTGGTTGGTTCTAGCCGATCCCCTAAATTTAACTGAGTAAAAACAAATTTGAATGTAATGAACAAAGATTCGATTTTAAATAAACTTCCACTGAAATATAGTTTAGTTTAAACCGAAATGCGACACATAATTTACATTAACAACCACCGAAGCATAGTCTAATTTAAATACAACTAATCGGACTTTGCAACTGCGAGCTACTCCGCCCTAGAAATCCCACACCCCATGGGGTCAGGCCCTGTGCCGTAGTCGCCATAGTCGGGGAAGATCCTCCGCCATTCTTCAACATTGAAGTCGTCATCGATGCCGCCTCCACTGCCGCCGCCATCCTCACCTCAGAGGACGATGATCTCCCTCCCCTGCCCCCCCCCCCCCCTACCACCCGCTGCGTGCTCCGCCTCCACCAGCTCGGGGTACAGGAGGCAGATGTCCAACATGTGCTCCTCGGCGGAGGCCTCTACCGTGAGCCGTTCCCTCGCCTCCCGGTCCTCCCAGTCCACCGCCGCAGTCACCACCCCCGGCGGTGGTGGGTCGAGAAGCGGCGCCTCGCCCCATGGGAAGTTGAGGCCGGCATCGGCACCTTGTAGCCGGACCTGCCACCTGTTGTACTTGCGGGTGACGGGCTCGGCGGTGTGGAACAACCCAAGCCAATGCTTCCTATGGGTGTCTCGATCGGTGATTTCGACCACCCACGTCCCCCACACCGGCTGCCGGATGCCGGGATACTTCCTCTGTGGATATGGTGGCGCAGGGAGATAGGGGGAGCTGGCGAGGCAACCGGATGGGGCCACATCTTCCCGGCGGCAGCTTGAGGACCCGTGCTGCGGATGGGGGGATGAGCGGTCACAGGATCCGGCCAATGATGGGTACGGTGGGGGTGCGGGACCAGCGGTGGATATTGGGAGAAGGAGAGGCAGAGGAGGCATGTGGATTTTTACTCCGACGCCGAGCGGTGATGTAAATATACACGTTGGATACGCGGCGGAGTAATTTTTTACTCCTCTATGGGATCGGCTAGAGTTAGCCTTAGGAATGCCTAGATCCGATGGTGTGAGAATTAAACATCTCCTCTCCAAGTTCTTGAGTGGCCATCAAGGAGACAAAGTGTCGAGTGGATCTCCAAGGAGACAAACTGTCTAGTGGATCTCCAGTTTGTGATCCCGCACCAAATTCCCTCACATCGACATCCGCTTTCTGTTTCCAGGCTCCCGCGACCTGTGCGAGAAAATCTTGCCATCTCTTATTGAAAGGCGTCTAGAACGGATTGAGGACTTCATCCGTTCTCTAAACACTTCAATCTATCGGATCAGCCGTTGACAGAATCCTTCCTAACACAAACGTATTCCCCCAAGCACAAGAATCCATACCTTAGACAGCCGGAATCCTGCAAATCCGATCCGGCTTATCCAGTCGAGATCAGCCGGCACGGGAGCTCCGCCGACCGCATCGCCCTTTCTTTCGGTCAACTCAGCCGAAACCTGTGAGTTTTACAGTGAGCAAGATACCCCTTCCATTAAAATATCAAATGTTTGCAAACATAGATTTTTTTTATCCTGAGCTGATATGCACCCAAACAGTAGAATTTGAAAGCCTAATAAAACAATTCGAAAATATCTGATTTTTTTATAAACATTAATGAGTGTTTCACTTGTGTGCAAAATTTCATAATGGGATGACATTCATGGAGGTCTGAGAAGAAAAAATCGATGCTCAAAAAGACTATTTTTGGGAGCATTGATCCTTTCCATCACGAAAATTTGCAAACAAGTGAAACACCCATCAATGTTTGTTGCCAAGAAAAATTCAGAACTGTTTAAATGCTTAACTTGTTTTTGGATTTTACTATTCATCAGGGTACATGTGAGTTCGGGGTCAGAAAAGTACTTTCGATATGTTTGACACATTTTCATGGTTGTTTGGTCTTTGGGCTTCTTAAACCACTTCACGGCATTTTGAACAAAAAAACACTTTCTCCTTTATATGTCAAGGCAGACAGCCTGAACACATTTTGAACAAAAAGACACTTGCCCCTGTACCCAACACATTTTCCCGATCTATAGGGCACCCCTCGTAGACATCCCATATGTGGGGTGGATATGTGGCCATCTGACCGAGCTACGTCGGGGCAGTCCCCGCTGGGCCATCCTGATTCCACAAAACCCACCATGCACAAAACCTAGCCTACTCTCCCCACCGCTCAGAGCCCTTCCTGTCCACTCCCGTCGCTGCCCTCCATCGATACAATGTCTGGGTCCAACAATGGATCCTCCTCTGAAGCCGACCCCATTGAATTGGATGCCCTCACAGAGGACTCGGACGAGGAGCTCGCCATCCACATTACCCTCCACTGGTCATGAATGAATATGGGCTAAGCTCCAGCTGCGCACCCTCCCCATTGGCCGGACGGGAATCCTGCGGCTGATTGCGCCCGCGATGGTGGCCCAACGGGGCTCTTGCATCTCCTAGTCTTCACCTATCACTCATCACTCCTAGCCTACTATGGGCGCTCCTTCGAACCCGCGGCGACTCTCAAATTCGAAGGTGTGCGCAACTTATTGTTTAAAACAGGCGCCCAGGCAGCTTCACACTACTCCGGTTGAGGGGCTTGTAGATCTATGCCAGTACCCTTGCCCTTCGACTCCGACAACAAGGACCGGCTTAGTTTCATGGCGTCGAGCGAACGCCGTTAACCACTGCCGCGTCGGATGTCTAGCGCCACTGCCACAATAATGTGAAAGCATTGCGGCTTGGCATCGTAGCGCCTCACGAAGCAGCAAGCAGAGGTCGCCACCAAAGTGAGCCGCCTTGCCAAGGAAGAGGCATGTGGTGCCCGACCTCTCACTGACCTCCCCTATTCGTCTAAGTCCTTCGGGTCCTCCAGTGACTTCGAGGCGCACCTGGATGCCGACACCTACGCCGACTTCGAGATGTCCTACCCCGATAAATATGAGGGGATTTGGTGATCCCCTCCCCTTCACCAATCCTCTCAAATCCCCATCACACCTCCTTATTATTTGGTGCAAAATGATTGCTAGACAAGGTTAGGAAAATAAATACATTATGATTAAAAATGCAATCTTTACGACTTCAAAGGCTCGTAGAATAAATGTACTTACAAGAAAGGAGCAAACCAGATTAGACAAAGTAACAAACAGGCTTGTATATTCAGTTACAAGTATCATTATTCCAGATAAAAGTTTGTATAAACACGACATATATATGCCACAGCCCAGATAAAAAATACAAGATGTTTGATTAGCGAATATTAACAACCATACACACAAATTTGATTGGTGAATGCTCTGGCTGAATTGCAAGCGCGCTGACCACGTCCACGATTTTGGGATGTACTCGAGATGGAGAGCAGCAAGCAGATGAAGAACACGTAATAACAGCCATAGCACACCATCCAACTACGTAAAACGCCATCCATCCAGTGTTGCGAACAACCCGCATGGCTAGGAAGAGCCTCCTACAACGCCATCGCAAGGTACAAAAGCATTGTGTGTCTATATGCCTCATTATTGTCCGAACAAATGGTGAAAGCTGCAAGCCCCTCTCAGTGTGCCCTCTCAGAGTACCCATGTCATCCGGCGCACCGCCTGTGGGATGTCCTATATATATATCCTGCAGCATTGGTAGTCATCGGGGCGCGCTGAGAGGGGCACCACGAGGACGGGCGTCCGCTGGAACGCGAGAACGGAGGCCACCTCCTTGGCGCAGCGTACGTCTATGAGAACATTGGACATCCCGCAGGCGGTGCTCCGGATGACATGGGCGAGCAGAGAGGCGTCAAACCATGCAAGTGGCGGTGAAGACAGCCTCGGTTCATCACAATGCAGCACGGGCGACTGATGGTCATGCGACTATTGGATTTGGCGGTGGAGGCGACTCTCGATGACCTCAAGGAGATCAATCGGCGCGGCAGCACATCTGCGAGCACATCAGCATTCGACGATGACAGCCGCGTGAGGCTCTAGAATCAGTTCCTAACACTAGGGCAGCTGCGCGCGTTAGAAATTTTGCTAGCACAACGACGACGATCATGTGAGATGCCAGCATCTGGCACCTAGCACTCAGGCAACGACTTCGGCAGTATGGTCGATGCTACATAGTGACTCTATGTGTGGAATGCTAGCGGCCAGTTCCGCACCGACACATGGGCGGCCACCTAATTTGGGTTTTAACAGAACAACACATATTCATTTCTTGCAGGTTATTTTTTGGGCCACTACATTGATTCGTATGTGGTCGCTACTCACTCTGACAGATGCCAGGAAGTGTATGGCTACTGGGTCTATCAGCTGGGAGACGGTAGCACTATCTTCAACCGGTTTGGATGGTGGTCATGTAATAGGATAGGTGTTTAGTTTCCTATTTATGTTTATTCTGCCGGTTGTGGCTATTCCGTTTTTATGCTTTTAGCTCTTTGTGAGCCTTTATGTTTTTCGAGACTTGGAGACTTTCTTGAACTATTTGCTTATTAATAAGATGGCCGCATGCATATTTCTGATGCAGAGGCTGGGGGATAACCTCCTTTCGGAAAAAAATTGTCGTGGCGATGGTATAAGATGGAAAATCGTCTCACATATATGCTGGTGCTTTTTTGGCCTGGCTTGGAGTACTGGCCGATGCAACTATCCAATGAGTCGTTCTCAAGATGCTGATTGGGACACCACTTCATTTCCGGGTGAAAAATCGTGTCCTCATTTATTGATTGTGCTCACCAACGACAAAATTGCTTCATTATCTTGTTGAAGGCATTTTCTATGTGTTTTCTGGGCTTTATTGACTAATCTCGGCAAACACATTGAAAAATCTTTATCCAGGCCATTCCTGACTGGACGTGACGATGATGGCGCGATGACATTTATCTCTTCTTGAAGGCGTTGTTCTAGAATAAATTGACTTAGTCGTAGTTATTTCATTCCTTGTAATGGCTTGGGCATGGTTGTCTTTTATTATGTACTCTATTTAATAATAATTAATGATAAGGTTGTATGCATCATGATAATATAGAGGCAATGGGTTTAACCTTCTATTTGAAAAAGATATAAAAAGCTATAGGCTGCCTCTTAAGTAGGAGTAATGCTACATCTACAGAGGATATACATCAGATTTACAGGATGAGATGAGGTGGATGGTTTTGATTGTTAATTAGAATGAAGCGGGCCCACCTTAAAATTCACGAGGAGGGCGAGAGATTAGTGAGGGGAGAGGGATTAGTCTGTTAACTCCGTAATTCCTCCCCTGTATGTCTAGCTTTTTTTCTTAAGTAGTTACAATGCCAAGTTGGTCCCATTGTGGGCCTCCAAGATGAGCAGAGAGTCAAGCTTGCATGGCAGCCCCGAGACCTATTCAATTGTTGCTTAATAATCTCTCCCCACCTTTCAATCAACTTGGTGCCACGCCGGTGTGCCACTGCACCAATACCTAGACGATTGACTCGTCGCCGCTACATCACCTCTTCAAATGCTGAAGTTGTGCATCACGTGAAGGTAGCTAAGGTAATACCTAACAAATGGGCTTCAAGACCTTGTGTAACAAGGATACAAGGAATACCGAATGCGCTCCACGTCTATCCATCTGCACTAGCAGTGAGCAACTTCCCAATAGGGTAATGTTCTAATATTTTAATGTTCTGATGTCTCTAATTCTTATCTACATGTCATCGCATCAGATCTCTCCATTTTACTCTCATCTTCCCCTTCATCCATGTGTGCTTCTTGCCTATATGAATGAACAACTTGTCTAGATATCTAGTTCGGTGAAGATACATAGGGTGGTATATGTACAGGGGAGAGGAGAGAGGACGGGGACCACTATTCACACAATTGTAGCATGTGAATATTGATTATGCATCCAAGCTATGAATGCTCGTGGGTACTATACCTTTGATGTACATAGGAGCCCCAGGCATACTTGTTGGTAAGCGTGTAGTCTTCATGAACTAACTACGAGGGGTAGGGGGAAGGAAGATGGAGGGAGAAGGAAGAGGGAGGGAGAGAGAGAGACCGGATATGGCGGTCGGGCAACTGCAGAACGAGCTCGGCGACATCCGCAAGCAGCTCTTCCTGACCACTACACTGGCGATGAAGACCCCAAGGTCATGTCCCCGCTTCCGGGGAGTATGCCCACAACCTGTTTGGTCTAATGTTCGAGCATCATTCCGGACTACGCATGCCACACCAACATCTTGTATAGAGAGAGAGAGAGAGAGAGAGAGAGATGAATGAATTATGTTAACATTACTACGTGGTTGTCGCATGAAAAATCGTTGAAAATATTATAGAGTAAATTGAATTCATGATCAATAGAAGTTTTTCACTTATTCATAAAAAAAAAGTTTTTCGCTTATTGATTTGTAGATCAATGCTCAGCCATGTGGCACCAGCCCACTACTACTACTCGGCTACTATAAATGTGATTGCTCCAACCACACATTTCCCATTCCTCTCTCTATAACTTCGACAATGTGTGCACTGGATTGTGAGTGTCTTGATGAATATGTTTTGGGACTGGAAGATGGTAGGAAAATTGTGTTAGGCAAAAATCCTCAAGTCTGCATGAAATTGAGGGTACCTCACACTGGAGATTAATTTCCGGGGTGGTCGGGTGGCCAAACTCTCTTTCCCTTCTCTAGAGCGTCTGCGATAGCACAACATCCAACGACATAGTTATATGACTGTGGTGGGTAATTGGTAGGCCCGTATTGAGTTAATTTAATATGTGTGCAAACTAGGCATGAACGGTTTTAGCTACAAGCTATTGCGGCCACACACCTCATTTCTGATGCAGGGATTAGTTTGTTCAGACAACGGAAAGAGATAGCAAAGCAAGCTACTCGTGGAAATGAGCTGCTTTTCTTTGTTTGAGAAAAAACAATTTGAAATAGACAAGTGTGCAGTGAAATTGCCAACATGTAACCTCTTCTTAAAAAACCAATTTGAAACATATAATCGTTGAGTAGAACCGTCTCAAACTAGATGTAGAATTAAATTATTCGTAACTGAAATTTTATAGGCTCGATGCCCATTAAATAAGAAATATGAAGATTGTTACATTTCCATTCCAGAAACAAATCTTGTTTGATTCAGTTAGATTGGTCTTGACATGACAGTTTCGGCTGGGGCTCAATTCATATCTGACGCTCAATATGAACACATAATTACACGTGAACGGACATTTTCCTTAAAATACATGTTTAGAAAAGTGCATAAACTGTAAAACGTGAGTAAATTTTTATGCATAAAGCTATATAAAGATAAGATGGGCATTATATACATAAAGTATTTTACTTACTTATTTGAAAGTTTATGTTGTGGTTGTTGGACAATTTCTCAATTTTATTGCAACAGAGTCTTAAAAATAACAACACTTTCGACACTCCAAAAACGTATAACCATATTTCTCAAAAAAAAAATTGGCAACTTTTAAAAATTCTGAATTTATTGCTGGTGTCAGTGGCTAGCCTTTTTTTTGCATGGTAATACGTGTTTCATTCATATCATAAAGAACAAAGTACAGGTCACGTAAAGACCAACATGACAAAACTGAAAAGATAGTAGGCAAATGGACTGCCCTGGTGATAGCATATGCAAGAGTGTTGTTAGAGGCAATCAAGCTTGTCTCTTTGAAGCTTCTCCACGTGGCTAGTTCCACTATCAGCAAAGTTGTGCTCTCCGTTCAACTCTGGATTAGTCTGATTAAACATCTCTACTCCGTCATGACGTCAAGCCTTGAGAACCAAAGCTTGTCCGAATAATCACCATGAAATTGGGTTTCTTTGTATACCATATATGCAAGAAGTTGGTTTACAGGTAACTCTATACTCTGTACAACATCCGGCTTCAGTTAGGAGCACAAGTTAACAACGAATGAAAGAATGAGTAGTCACACACACGATCGGCTGGAGCAGGAGCAGCACCGATCAGTGGCACACGATGGTCTCGAAGCAGTCGATTCCGTCGAACTCCGGCGCGAACCGCGGACGTAACATGGACGGCGACTGCGATTTCCCTTTGTTGGCCCGCTGCTCTGCCTCCCGCGGCAGGCCTCCCTGCTTCCCCTGTTTCGCTGCTCCAGCCCGGTCGTCCTCCTGCAGCTTCCGTCCCCGCCAGGACAGACGAGCCCAGCTGCCGCCGTTGCCGGCGCCGGGGGCGATGTCGGCCGGCGAGGCGCTCAGGATGGAGAAGGCCAGCACCTTGTCCATGCTCGAATGGAGACGGGGAAAATTCCTGCAGCAGCTCCGGTGGCTGACGCTTTCTTGCAGGCACGCTCTCTGTCTCCGACTTGGCTTCAATCAATCAGTCAATTGGCTTTGCTTGGTTCTCTTTTGCTCGGGTTGGTGAAGGGAGAGAGGCCACGCGACCCGGCTTATATAGAGCGAGGCATGGAGGAAGCTTTGGGCATGGCGGTTTCCTGCGCTGGAAGAGTCGGGAATATTGGTGGACGCGGCTGCGAGGGAGAAACAGCGAGCGAGGGAAGAGCGTGGTGGAGGTTGCAACCGTCTCGCTGTTTCGCGCGTGTTTATCTTCTTTTCCTCCTCCTCCTGCTGCTGCTGGTCCCACGCGGGCCGCAGCAGTGGCATGACGTGTCGAGTATATACTACATGTTTTTCTTAAGGTAAACGATTAGACCCGGCGCACCGGCTGAAACGTTGCACCGGTCACCTCCCACCACACACGTATCTTGTGGGGCCAACCACCGCTTTCCCTCTTCCTGCCTTATCTCTTTCACTGCCTTATCTCTTTCACGACCGACCATGTGAGTCTATCTTCTCCTTCACATCTCCTTTTTTCTTCGTCGCTCTGCCATGGCATCCCTCGATCTCGCGCACCCTCTGGCATCATTCACACATCCGACTACGCGTGAGCACCCATACAGGGGGCGTGCATGAGCTCGCTGATTCCCCGTGCTGTGTGGCGGGGCTGCATGGCGACGACGAGCCTGATGCTCGTCCTGCGGGGGCGACGGCGCCCCCCGATTCCACGGCTGCGACAAGCCGGGCAGGCCGCACAACGGTCAATCGATGATGGGGACGCGTTGCAGGCTGCTACGGGGCTGTGGCGTCGTGCACTGCTACTAGTGGCAGCTCACCAGCAGTGGAGCGCCCGGTCCGCGGCGGAGGCTGTTGCGTCCAGCACGACAAATGCTGGAACCGGCGGCGACGCGGGGGGGGGGGGGGGGGGGTGCTGCAACCGATGAGGTGCAGCGCTGGAACCGGTCGGAGGATTTGCTTCAACCGGCGAGGGGTTGTGGTGGTCGGCGATGGTTGTGTCCGCCATGAATTTTTTTTTCTGCATCCATTTTTTTTGCTGGAACCACTTTTAAGTTTTGCTGGAACCAGCTTTCGGTGTTGCTGCAAATTGAGAAGATGGAGGTGCCGTCGCCGTATGACTTTTGCTACATCAAATTTTGGCTGGAGCCACTTCTGATTTTTGCTGGATCCAGCATTTGACTTTGCTACAACCAACGAGGACGGCCCTAGGACGGCGGTGGACGGCATGATTTTTTGCTGCATTGACATTTCAGTTTTGCTGGAAACCATTTCAATTTTTGCTGGAACCGTGTGAAATTTTTGTTGGAACCATGTTCAGTTTTTGCTGGATCATAACATTGTTTACTGAAAACAATTTTCGTTATTTTTGCTGGAACCATATCATTTTTTGCTGGAAGCACATAATTTTTTGTTGGAACCATGTTTTTTTGTTTCAAACTGGCGACGCCTGCTCACTCTGTTGTTTTGCTGGAAGCACATAATTTTTTGCTGGAACCATATTTTTTGTTTCAAACTGGCGACGTCTGCTCTCTGTGCTTTTTTGCTGGAACCGCCTCTCAGTTTTTGTTGGAACCGGCGTCGTAGGGTGCTGGCACCGGTGAACTCATGGTGATGGTGGTGGATCGCGATGTCACACAGCGGTCAACTACTACGACCTGCTGCAACTGTGAACTTGATGATGCTCGACTGTGACATCGTTTTTGCTAGAACGAACCCGTCGACGATGAGGCGGCGAGCGGGACTCCGGCTGCTGCGCAGGCGGCGATGCGATGGATTTCGGCAATCTGAGCCGCATCCTTTTCCTTTTTTTATCTCGTGTGGGTTCGGATGCCGGATGTGGGGGACAAAGCACTCCTGATCTGACGGTTGGCACCTAGCGGAGCGAACGCACGGGATGCGACCGGCCGAAATTTTCGGCCGGTGCGCCGGCGCCTATCACTGGCCTTTTCTTAATGTTTTCTGCCCCCGAGGCCGAGAGCTTCCAGTTTGGGCAACCTGAGATTTCCTGTGGCCTGTCAAACTGGTGTCTTTTATTCCAAAAAACTATAAAACTGCGTTTGCTCGTAGAGTATGTACCAGAGGCCTCGGAATTGAATTGGTTTCGTTTCCAGTTCAGCGACGAAACTGTAATAGACACAAATACGAAATCGCTTATTTGGACGTCATGAAATTGGCTCATGGAATCTCAGGGAGGTTTCAGTAGCAAATCGTGTTTGGATGGCAAACTCTGGAAATTGCATAGTTCTTTCTTCTTTGTGCATCATATCAAAAATTGTACAATGTGTGAGCATAACTGAATGATTATCTCGCAATAAAATTTAACAAATATTCTAAAAATTGACGACACCAAAATCCACAATCGGTCCTTTTTTTGTAATGGCAGTCCGCAGATCCAACATGTTAGCACCCCCTCACAGCAAAATCTGCTTGTCTTAGAGCCACGGAAGGGGAAGAACAGAGGGAAACCCGAAAAGCAAAAAAAACACATCTAAAAACCTGGAAAAATGTAAATAAAAATAAAAAAATCCAGACGGAGCACCAGCACATGACACGTGGCGGCGGTTGTACGCACCACTTGGCAACCCTTGTGGGGCTCTCGCAAGTGGCACCCCTTCGACTAGTTGCTCTTTATAATTTACTATTTGTTTGTTCTAGTTATATGCAACCATGGGACCCGCTATATGACATATTTTACATCATATAGGAGCGCGATGCAGAGGGGTCCATGGGACCCGCTATATGACATATTTTGCAGCATATAGGAGCGCGATGTAGAGGGGTCGATGGGACCCGCTATATGACATATTTTGCAGCATATAGGAGCGCGATGCAGAGGGCGATGCAGAGGGGTCGATGCGACTGGGACGACCCACCGATCATGAAGCGAGCTATTTTTTCTTTTAAGCGCGCGACATGAAAATTCCAAAAAAAAATGAAGTGGCCATGCGGGAATCGGATTCCCCGCCTCGAGCTGCTGAAACATGCAGCTAGCCCATGAACCGATGGCTCATGGTGACGATTGGAAGTGCGAAATGGTTAAGAACCATTGCAACGTCGAGAATAAAATATTTTAAATTTTTTCAAAGCATTTTTTCCAAATTGTGAGTAATTTTGAAATCACAAAATATTTGCTAAAAATAATTATTTTTTAACATTTCTATTTTCTCCTGAAAATGTCAACAATTTTTTTAGTTCTAAACTTTTTTATTGACATGAGCAATTTTTGCAAACTTGAATAGTTTTCCGAAAGTAAAACATGTATTAAAAAGTCTTTCAATTTATTTTGAAAGCACACATTGTGCATCCGTGAACAAAATTTGCAAAAACGCAAACAATTTGTGTATCCGTGAACAAAATTTTAAAACTGGACTATGTTTATGACACCTCAAGAGAAATATAAAATGCGAATCTTTTTTTTCAAATTTGTGAACATTTCTTGAAGACATATTTTTTTAAGAACATTTTTATGAAACAAGGGAAATTTCGAAATTCTGACTTTTTTTGTAAACACAAACAAATTTGTGGCAAATTTTCAAATCGAAAGACTTCTGAAATTTTATTTTTTAAAAAAAATTTGTAAATTTGTTAATATTTTCTGAATTCTATGATTAAAAAAGAAACAGGAAAAAACTAAAAAATGAAACTGATAGAAAACAAAACCCGAAACACCAGCAAAAAAACAACATGAAAAATACCGCCAAAGAAAGGAACCAGAAAAAGACCTACTGAACTAGAATGATTGTAGAACCCGATTAGTAGAAACTGCTAAATGGAATGGTCGTTGCTTCCTGTGTAAATGGCCACCTACTTGACACAAAATGCGTCAAATAGGGACTTAATGCAACCAATGCTTAGAATGTGGTTATCTATCAGTCTTTAGCGCGACATGTGTTCTATGTCCTAGACCCGAGGTCGGCGTATGGACTTGGGATGATGGCCGACCTGCATTGGGGCGACCAAACGCTACTCCATAACTGAGTAGTTATAAAGGTTGGTTTCGGGTTTGGATTCCTAACACAATCTCATATAACCGAAATATAAATTCTAATTGGTCGAGAAGGAACCGGTTTTTTCACTTGGAAGCTATCCCAAAACATCTATGGGTACAAAGCGATTTTAAATTGTTGATTTTAAGTTGCTGAACTCAAACGTCTATGGAGAGTAACCGAACTGGGCCAGACATTCTCACGATGCAGCCAAAGACCGAAGGTCAAGGCAGCAACTTCCATTCTAGGTATCCCATTTGCACTACAAGGTTCACACATCTTGATGCAAGAGACTACACTCGCACAGTCTTCACCACCGCGGTCAGTATCCACCCAATTGCCAAGATCCCCAGTCTGGCGGGAACTGCTGACGCATGGGCACAAGAATTCAGAGACACGGATGCGCAAAGCAGAGGAGCTGCGAAATGAGGGCGTACACCCCCAGAATGCAACTGGCAAAGGCCGTATCCCTGAAGATTGGGCTGGGGCCTCTCTTGCCAATAACGGTCCATTAACGCTTGGACATGTGGATCATACGACCTATGGAGAAGTTACAAGATGGGATGGCTAAATACTCAGTGCTGCTGATGTTCTGATGTCTCCAATTCCCGTTTGCATAGGCTATTTTTCTCACCTCCTCTTTGTTCATGTGTGGTCAATGCCTGTATGAATGAAACAACTAGGCTTGCTATCCACTTTGGCGAAGTTGGGGCGGTATATGTATAAGGGAGAGGTCGGAGGACATCGCCCACCCAAGTTGTTGGTTGAATTTCATTATGTATCCATAATATGAATGGCCATGGGTATTGAATTTCTATACCTAGAAGACAAAATTGCATCACATGCGCCCAATATGACCATAATACCATAGGGTACTTGGTGTTAGTGTACTCTAAGCAGAGTGAAAGAAACAATACGGAAAAAACAGCCCATATGGTCCAGCTATCATGATCCTGCGACTGTGCAGCCATGGCTCCTTCACGGTGACAATCTATCATTAGGGCATCTCCAATGGCAACCCGCGGAAAACCTCCCGCATCCGTCCAGGGACAGGGGGATAAGTACATAGACACGGATGTGGGACATTGACATCCAACGCTAGCCGCATACATTTTGATAACAATTTGAACCAACCGAACGAAATTTGATCAAACAAGACGAATTTTGATATAAACATGACGGATTTCATTTAAAGTACGATAATTTGTACATAAAATCGGAAGATATTTCGTCTAGTCAACTAAATACCTAAAACTAAAACCCTAAACTAGCATGTACTTCATGGTGACCTCGTAGGCCCTGCCGGGCTGGCCCGCTGCGCCTCCTCTGACATCGTTGCCGACCCGCTGTCGGAGTCATCGTCGTCGGGTTTGGGGCGGCGGTAGGTGGTGGCGCCGCGGCAGGGCTTCCCGCCAGCCGACTAATGCTTGCGGATGAGCCTCTCCACCTCATCCTACGCCGTGCATAGTGCGGCCGCGGCCACCAAGGATGTGGGCTGGGGAAAGAGCGGTGACGGCGATCACGGCGAGGGACCATTCCTCGCCATACCTGGCCATCTCCCCATCGACGCAGCGGAGACGGTGCTTGGCCGTCTCCGACGTCATCACGGAGCGGTCCAAGGCCCGGGTGTAAGCCAGGTCTGGGTCCGCCGCGATGTGTGGTGGCTGGAAGTCAGAGTCCGCGAACTAGGATCGGCGCACGGCGTTACGCCTGTCCCACTGACGCTGCTCCCGATTGGCGTATCCCTGCGTCGTCATGGCACTCCGCGGTGACGATAACGAGTCACCGCGACGGTAGTGCAGAATGCGCCCCCGCACCTTGGGTAGGGGCGACAGGGGCCAGCGGCGCTTCTCCTTCACGATCCGCCGGGGCAGCGGCGAGAGACAATCCTCCTTCATGATGCGTTGGGGCAGCGGCGAGAGACGCTCTTCCTTAACGTGGCGTCCAATTTGGACGCCGCGGCTGCAGCGCAGCGGAGAACATGGAGGGTATGTCGGCTCCGGCTTCACGAGAGGAGCACCCTCGGTGGCGGAGCCAGGCCGTTGGTGTGGATGACGGAGCGACGAAGCATCATCTCTATCTGCTCCTCGTACTCCATGTCGGTGCCGGCGTAGACCTAACCCGGCACCGCTGGCACAAACTGCAGCGGTGGCTGCTGGTCCTCCTCATCGTTAGAGGAGATGACGATCTCCGCCCATGTTGAGTCGCTGCCAGCCGGCGAGGATGACGGCCCCGCATTTCAAGGGCGGCGTCTCCATGCCGACACCGACGCCTGGACTTGCCCGTCGCTGGAGATGTTGAGGGAGATAGGCGAGGAGGAGGAGGATGCGATGTAGGCGGCACCGGAGCACAACTTAAATAGTCGCACCCAGGCCATGCGAAGGGCGCCAGCCGCTACAATGCGGCGCAGGGGCCGGAGTTGGTTCCTCAGGAACCTGCGTCCGCATTGAAGCGGCGGCTGCCGAGATGTCACGTCAGTCAGTGCCGCCCTCCCTCCCTCTGGTCTCATCGCAACATCAATGCTGGCCTCCGCCAGCTCTGGTTTAGCATGAATGCGGCGTCGTAAGCGGCTGCGTGCATCGGAAGGGAAGTGCAGGAGGGACGGGTGACGGGTTTTTGGTGAGCCAGGGTGATTAGAAGCAGGCTTGGGAGCGGTTTTCGGACTCCCGCAAACCTCCCCCACTTTTGTCTCCGGTTTGCGGGAGAAATCGCGTCCGGACCGCCCCGCAGACCGATACAGGTCGACATTTGATGGCTTCCGCGGTCTGGACAACGTGGTCCGGACGGTTGCGGGAGATTTAAGGGTCCGCCTTGAGAGTAACACTATGAGCTTGTGACCACGAAGCAGTAGAACCAGTGCTCTCCGGAAAACTTGTTTATAAGAGCCTCTATAGTCGGACCTCTCAAACTCAACTCATACGCCCAGGCGGGCTGCCCGGTCACTATCCGGTCATGTTTTTTCGACCCAGACGGACGCCTCAAATGGGCCTCAAACGCCCGGGCTGAGCGGCACCCGCCATATCCAGCCCAAATATGGGGCGGATATGGGGGCGCCCGGGCACGCCGACCACGTCGGACCCGGCCCATGCTGGCTCACCCAACGCCACTTATATTCGTCCCCGTCATCTCGCGGGAGCAAACTCTAGCCACTTCACTCCACTCCACTCCACTCCCCTCCGCCACCCAAGCTCACCTCCGGTGGTTTTCGGCCTTCTCCGCCATGGCAGGGAGCCGATCGGACTCCGAACAGTCCAGATCCGTTGATTGGGGTGTCATCCTGTGTGGGTTGGAGGAGGCAATGGCAGTCCGCATTGCACTCTGCCGCTCCCGGGAGGACAACGCTCGACCGACGGACGGATCTGTCCGCCGTGATGCCATAGCGTCTGCTCACCGGGTGCTCGGGTCCTCTAGTGCTGGATCCTCATGGTCCTGACCGGAACACCCGTCCTTCCCCATCACCGGTCGGGCAGAGTATGAGTCGCACCGGTAACGGGCGACCCGCCGTGAGAAGGAGAGCATAAGGCCTCCGAGGCCCGTATCGCGGAGGAAATGGTGGCGGCGGAGGTGGCTGATGCGGCGGCGTGGGCGCCCGCAAAGAAGGAAGCCATCCGCACCTGCATTATGAAGAAACAACAATGAAGGAACATGCACGCCCTCGCCCGAGAGCAGAATCGGGCGGTCCGTGCCATGGCCGGACTGCCACCGAAGGAGGAGGACAGCGACGGGAAGGACAGCTCCGGCGACGAGCAGAACCAGCTCGATCTTTACTGCGTCTTCGACCGGTACTTCCACGAGAAGGACGGCAAGGGCCTCGGGAAGGGCAAGGTGCATGAACTCCACCATAGCCAAAGATGCCAAATTTTGGTAGTCCGATGGCATGTTTAGTGTGGTGTAATGGAATAGCCGGACGATGCATGTGCGTCGACGTAGTTGCATGAGTTTGTATGGATTTGAGATATGGTAATTGAGGTGTCCGGATGTGGATTGCATTGTTTGTTGAGTTGCCATAGATCGAGACTAAGATTTGTCACTCCAAGTACTGGAGAGGTATCTTTGGGCCCTCTCGGTAATACACATCATAAGATTGCAAGCAAACGACTAAGGAGTTAGTCCCGAGGTGATGTATTACAGAACGAGTAAAGAGACTTGCCGGTAACGAGATTGAACTAGGTATAGAGATACCGACGATCGAATCTCGGGCAAATAACATATCGATAGACAAAGGGAATTATGTATGTTGTCATAACGGTTCGGCCGACAAAGATCTTTGTAGAATATGTAGGAGGAAATATGGGCATCCAGGTTCCTCTATTGGTTATTAACCGGAGAGGTGTCTCGGTCATGTCTACATAGTTCTTGAACCCGTATGGTCCGCACGCTTAACGTTCATTGACGATATAGTGTTATATGAGTTATATGATTTGGTGAACGAATGTTGTTCGGAGTCCCGGATGAGATCACGTACATGACGAGGAGTCTCGAAATGGTCGATAGGTAAATATTCATATATAGGACGATGGTATTCGGACATCGGAAGGGTTTCAGGATGCACCGGATAGCCATCGGGTCATCGGAAGGGGTTCCGGACACCTCCGGTAGGTGTTATGGGCCTAGTGGGCCAAGGGAGGGACAGACCAGCCCCTGGTGAGCCTCTTTTTGGATAGCAGGCCCTAAGGGAAGGAAAGGAGGGAGGGCTAGCCCCTCCAGCCTTTCCCTCTCATGGGAGAAAGGAAAGGGGGGCACCTTCCCCCGCCTTTCCCCGCACCTATATAAGGCAGGAAGGGGGCGCGGCTTGGGAGAGACTCCAAGTAGGATCGGCACCTCCCTTGGATGCAACTCCCTCCCTCCCACCTATATATATGTGGGAGGGGGCGCCTAGAACACAACAGACAATTGCCTAGCCGTGTGGGCCGTCCCTCCACCGTTTACACCCCCGGTCATATTTTCGTAGTACTTAGGCGAAGCCCTGTGAAGACCACTTCACCATCACCGTCACCACACCGTCGTGCTGACAGAAACTCATCTACTACCTCGACGTCTTCCTGGATCAGGAAGGCAAGGGACGTCACCGAGCTGAACATGTGCAGAATGCAGAGGTGCCATGAGTTCTGTACTTGATCGGTTGAAGCGCGAAGAAGTTCGACTACATCAACCGCGTTGTGATACGGTTCCGCTTACGGTCTATGAGGATACATAGACACACTCCCCCCTCGTTGGTATGTATCTCCATGGATAGATCATTGCGTGTGCGTAGAATTTATTTTGTTTTCCATGCAACGATTCCCAACAGTTAAGTCGTGGGACTAATTCGGAGGAACGGGAGAGATTTTTCACGGAAAAATAAAGAGTTCTCAAAATTTTGGGGAATCGGCAATGAACCGCACGTAGAAACCGTTTGGTTCAAAGGTTCTCTCTGAAACCGTCCGGTTCGATTGCTCGAACGGTACCTATTGTGTAGAAAAAAGCAGATGCCACCGGTGCAATCACCGGTCCGGTCCCATTTTTTAAACTATGCCTCTCCTTTGACCACCTATGGGGCTATTACCGGGATCACGCCCGATGCACTCGGTGCAGTGCATTTGGTCACCGGAGCTTTGTCTGCCCTAAGCCCAATCCCCTAGCCTACCACTACCCACCTTTCACTACTAGGAAAAAGGCTACCAGTAGCGCGGGTTTTATGTGTATCAGCAGCGCGCGGACAGGCGCTACTAATAAAGCGCTACAGCTAAAAGTTAGTAGTAGCGCGGTTGGCACCCGCGCTACTACTAAAAATTTAGTAGTAGCGCGGATGCCACCCACGCTACTACTATTTAAAACCCGCGCTACTAATAACAGAATAGTAGTAGCGCATCTATTATACCACACGCTACTAGTATCTTAAATACTAGTAGCACACATTTCCCCCCACGCTACCACTAACAAATTAAGAATTAAAAAAATAAAAATTAGATGCAGTATTTATGGATGAAGATCAGAGACACGTCCAGTGCAAAATAAATTAAGGTCACAGGACCATCTTAACACTTGCACCGTTCATGGATGCAACATTGAACATCTCAACTTCAAGAGATCACGTGATTCATTTGACAGTAAACGCACACAACCAAAGGTGGGTACCTTTCCTAGTGTTCCACCGGCAGCCTAAACATACCACTTCTCTAGATGTATCTACCAAGGCTCAGAGTTCAGACGCTGGTGGACCCAAATCCTCCCTCCCCCCAAATGATGGTATCGAGGTCCTCCACCTCGGCGACCTCCGGCTTCGCAATCACCTGGACGATCATCTATACGACGCGGTCGCCGGGCTTCACGGCGAAGTCCACCTCCGAGTGGTTGAAGAGCATGACACCCACCGGGCAGCGGTAGTCCGTGTCGATCACCCCTGCGGCCACGTCGGGAAAGTGAAAACTTGTTAGTGCTCGTCAACGTCCAAATCCAGTAGGGTATTTTCTTACTTTTTAGCACATGCACACGAATCAATAGTAATAGCCAGAGGTTGGTCCTTACTTGTTGCACGAGACGTGAAGAAGTGTGGGTACCCTCCTTGTTGCACGAACGAATCAACGGGAGACACTGCCGCGAGCCGTGAAGAAGGTCGGGTCCCCTCCTTCTATAAATAGCTCAGGTGCCTAAAGTTGTAAGGAATCTTAATACAATGAACTCATAGTAATGCATAATAACAAGAAAAAATAACCATGAATCATACTAAAAAGATCATTCTATGAGTCGAGTTGACAGTTTCGAGACGGCATAAGCATCCTAGATGAAAGAATAACCAGGATTTGTTTATTCATTAGTGTTGATCTCCACGGGCAGCTAGCAGTGTATGCTGATGCACAATGTACACATCGAACCCCCCAAAACCAAAAACATTTCTGAGTGAACAACAAACCAACAGATTGCTCGACCCTGAAAACAAGCAGTTTTTTTTTTACTTTCCTTCTCCATTACTACAAAAGGCAAAGAAACAAACATTTTTTTTGTGATTTTCATTTTCTTTTACTACAAAATGCAGTAAAATAAACTAGAATTTTGTGTGTGTTTTTTCCTGCGCTTCGAAAGACAATACATAGAGCAAACAAACGGAATCCTCTCGAGATCTTTACTTTCTCCGTGGTGATTTGTCAACACCGCTGCCATCCTACATATATGGAGTAATTCTCAGAAAATGTATACGTGGAGTATCAATGGTTACTGTTTAAAATGATGAGAAAGATATGTCTTGTGCGTGCAGGTTGGTAATTAATTTTTTTTACAGGTGATCCAGAAACATTTCAAGATTGATACGGAACCAACAACTATTACTAGATATAAAGCTTTACACAGAACCAACAACTATTCTTTTAAAAGAATCCAGAAAATGGAATTTTATTTACTATTTTTAATGCTGGGTGTGTGCTTACCTTAGCTCGAGAGGAGTAGCAGCTAAATTGAGAACCATGACAGTAACAACATTGCAACGAGCTACTAACATCGCCATAGCAAGTCCACCAATAATAACAGTGGTCCCTGCAATCATGAAGGGTCGGGTTACATCAAGCTGCTTTGAGAAATATTATGAAAAAGACTAGCTCCATCAGACTGCACGTCAGAAGCAAGCAACAGCAAGTCAGCAAGCATCCAGATCCAGTAGCTTAATGGAATAAATCTTAAGATTAAAAGTGAAGAGGTTGAAGAATACGCAAAAAATACGCAAGTCAACAACAACAACAAAAACTCAATGGTCAGCTGTAATATATCGCACATGGACATGGAGCGGAGCAAACAAGATTGATATTACTTGTTTATTTGGTTCAGAACTTGAGTGAATAAGGCTCATGCTTAGTCAATCAATAAAACAAGGTTAAGTTTTGGGGTTCGGTTAAGCAGCAGCAGCAGCGTCCATGAGAGACATCGTTCATTCGGCCACCGAGCAACAAGCATAGCTAATTGCTGACCATCAACAAGCACAGACGACGCATCACTTATACAGCAGCTAAAGTACGAGTTGACCGTACATACAAAGGAATCATCGACCGATTCCATGACACAAGAGTAAAATCCTAATATGACCGGCTAATCAACACCGTTAACAGAATTGATGTGTGCTCTGAATTCTGATATATATGCTATGGCCAAACTATTATTACGAGTACTATATATGAGCTGCTCATCTTGGGCTGATAAATCTATGAAGCGCTCAAGCTCTTTTGTCTATCAGAGTATACAGGCTACTTCGCCTGTGAACTTAAGAACTCCATAAAGCTGACATCAGAGTACATAAATCCTATCAGAGTGAAATTGCATGCTGGCTGGCATGGGGCAGGAACTGCTCCTAGTTGCTTGCGGCCATATGATTTGGTAAGAAACTCTTTCCAGCTGAGACCAGCATAATGCATGGCAAAAAACACATAGTGCATATCAAATTCATTCATGCAGACAACAGCAACATAATATGCATATGTGTTTTATGTGAAATTGCAGTTGGACGAACCAGAGAGACTAGAGACCTATGCTGACAATTGAGTACTAAACCGTAAAATAAGACGAACACTACCAAATTCGATCTGTTGCGTCCACCCACATCCCACAAAAAACTTGTCTTGGCACACTAAGCATTCCCCAAAAATGGGTTTTTAGCTGCTGTCAGGTCCTTTACCACAACACAAAGTCTAGCTGCCAGTGGTCTTGTACAAAGCTACTACAAAGTAACTTACAGGGATCCTTTCTGCTTTGTAGTAGTACTTGAGGTCAAAAGGGTCAGCAAACCCAAAATCATAGTCACCTAAAAACTAATCCAATCAGAAATTCAGAAATTACCATAGTGCTAAATCCGCTAAGCCGTAGAAACGTGATAATCAATCAAATAACGTCCCTCTCTCAGATCTCACCAACCTCTCTCAGATCTAACCGGTAGTTTGAGACAGAACAACAGCTACAGGAGCAACATGGCACGAGACAAAACGAAAACGGAAGGGCGTCTCCGGATCTGCGCACCTGTGATGAGGTTCATGTCGGAGGGGACGATGCACTCGTCGTAGCCGGTGTCATCGTCCTGGCCGGTCTCGGCGGGCAGGCGCGTGCCGTGGCCGCTGTAGTGGAAGAAGAGGGAGTCCCGCCGGGCCGCGCATCGACGACGAGGCGCGCGAGCTCGCGGCGGATGTTGGCACCCGTGGGCTGCTGCTGCCGCGGCGCGGCGGGGTAGGCGTCGGAGAGGACGCGGATGGCGGCGCCGTCGTCGTCGAAGCCGAAGCGGTCGACGAGGGGAGGAAGGGATATTGCTGGATCAGGGTGTGGGGGGGGAGGGGCGCGCTTGGGGGAGCGTTGCGCGCGGCCGGTGCTCGCCGAAACCGGCCGGCGTGGGTGGGGGCGGTGGCGAGGAGATCATGGGGAGAGGAGCTGGGCTGGATCGTGAGGAGATCGTGAGTTCCTGAGAATTTTTTTTCGGGATGAGAGGGAGAGAGTGGTGGGGTGTGGGAGTGGATCGGGCCGGCCGGGGTGGGGTGGGAGTGGACATGATTAGTAATAGCGTGGGGTCATACCAGCGCTATAGCTATGTACGTAGTAGTAGCGCAGGTTTTATACCCCTCGCTACTACTATGGCCTGTACCGGGGGCATTGATGGAGATCACTTAGTAGCAGCGCGGATTTATACCCCTCGCTACTACTATCAACTTAGTAGTAGCGCGGTTTTTATGCCCCTCGCTGCTACTAATTAGCAGTAGCGCCCGTTTTTAGACCGCGCTATTGATAAACTTCTGTGTATAAGGTTTTCCCTAGTAGTGTTTTGCAATCTCTCCATATCCAAGACCAACAACGGTGACCGCATGAAGCAGGCAATACAGACGCCCCCACCCATGTTGGTGAACTATGGATCGGGGATCATCACATCCGACATGATCAACCGCTCATCTATCACGGTGTCGTCCTTGTCTCGGCCTACAAGTCACCTGTGAGAGTTTCCCAGCATGAGAAAACTATAAATGAACTTGTATATGTAAGGAATTATTACTTGTTAGAAGTTTTATTATATTAGGGGTTTAGGTTGCCATTTTGATGTAAAGATAACCGAGTAGCATGATTTTTTTATTGTTTATGCAAAGGACAATGAACAATATTCATGCCCTAAAAAATAATATGTCTGGCGCACACAATAACGAAAAACACAATGTGCGAGCTGAGTCAAAAGATTCAAATAGTACCTTTGCAAAAAAAAAAAACAAGTTGCAAGCAAACCAAACCAGTTGGTAACAGTGTACTAGGTATATTCTGCCAATGAAAATTGTAGTGTGAAATAAAACAATGAACAAATAACTAAATTCTTCACCAACCTTCGCTTGCATGAGCAATAATGTTTTATTTATATATATGCAAGCCTGCATCTGCATGAGCACAAATATATCCACACACATTGAAATTTTCTCCTTCATTCGTTTGACATGTTAAGACATGAATAGGTGCGAGCAAGCGGAAAGAGAAAATGGCGAGAGAAGATCCAAAACAACGGAATAAACAAGTAGGAATCAGAAACATCAGGAGAGACAATATTTACCCAGTGAGTCGATTGGCCCACAATAAGCAACATGGTCTCCAAGAGCCTCACAAGTATGGCTAGTTCTATAAAATGACCGGGCCTGGTGATAGCGGTCACAAGTGGTTTTGGTTGCCATCGAGCTCGAGATCTGCTGGTTCCACTATCAACAAACTGTGTGTTTTTCTTTGCCGTCCATTCACTGCCTGTTCCCCATTCAGTTACGTACTGTTTTGGCACCAATTTTCTCCTTGTAAGTGGTTCGAGTCCACCTCTGCCACAGTTGTACCATGCCACAGTAGTACTTAACACACAGGTGTCCACCTCTTTTGATGGGCGGCTCCAATTATCGATTAGCTTTTTTGTGAACTTCCGTACGGCCCTACCATGTTGAGCCTTAACTACCCTGCCACAGTAATACTCCCACAAAACCTTATCCACAAGATCAAGGCAAAATGAGTCTCTCGCTCCCATATGAAGACGGACAAATCATCAAAGAGAAGAACTTGGCTAATTCGTTGTGCTACCGATCTAAATCGCCGTCAGTGGTGCACTCCTCCTGGACTTGATCTGCAACATAAGGATGTCTGGGGCGCCGGCCCTAGGCTTGGTGGTGGTGGCCTGCTTCTTCGTTGGAGTTGGTCGGCCGGCTGGCTGTGCATGGAGTGGGGTCAGTGGGCTTGCATGGTCATGACGGCGGAGGTCGCAGTGGCCGGCGGCTTGGCCGGTCGGCGGCGGCGGAACATGGCCGGTGGCAGCGGCAATGTTCTGTCTGGATCCCGGGGCGGCGGCCCTTGATGGTGGCGGCCGGTGAATTCATGAACAGATGTGAGCAGACACAAAAAGAAACTGACGTGAGAAGAACCAAGTAGATGTCGAAATCAGAGGGCACGGCGAAAGCATCATTATTTAACCAGCCAGTCTATCGACCTGTAGTAAACACCCTTTGTTTCTGAATTTTCATCGCGGGGAGAGAGAACTCCCCGCCTGAATCTTTCATTCGTAGAGGGGCAGACCCCAGGTAGAACAGCAGCAGGAGTGTTTTGTCAGGCTACTGGAACAACGCATGTACACACAGGCACACGAGACCTGGAGATCAGGGAGGCCGCTGTTTCTGAAGCTCCCTCGCCAGAGCAGAGCATCACCTCGACAGGCTTTGAGCGTGAGGTTCAGAGAAGGCGTCGCGTCGATTCTCTGAAGGTGATAGCAGGAGTCAGGCCATCTGTGAAACAAATGAACGGCCTTGGTGATAGCAGGCAAGAGTGTTGTTAGAGGCAATCAAGCTTGTCTCTTTGAAGTTTCTCCACGAGGCTAGTTCCACCGTCAGCAAAGTTGTGCTCTCCGTTCAACTCTAGATTAGTCTGTCATGACGTCAAGCCTTAAAAACCAAAGCTCTTTTCGGATAATCACGGCGAAAATGGGTTTCTTTGTACCATATGAAAGAACTTGGTTTACAGGCAGCTCTGTATTCAGTACAGCATCCGGCTTCAGTTAGAAGCACAAGTTAACAACGAATGAACACGCCGATCGTACGGCCGTCAAACGGAGAAAGAATTAGTAGTCACACGCCCGGCTGCACCACGAGCAGATCGCGATTCACCTGCGATCAATGGCACACGATGGTCTCGAAGCAGTCGATCCCATCGAACTCCGGCGCGAACCGCGGCCGCGGCGGCGACGGCCACTGCGATTTCACGTTGCCCGGCTGCTGCTCTGTTTCCTTCCCCGCCAGGACAGCCGTGCCCAGCTGCCGGCGGCACCGGCGCCGGGGGCAACTTCTGCCGGTGAGGCGCTCAGGATGGAGAAGGCCAGCACCTTGTCCATGCTCGATTGGAGATGGGGACAATTCCTGCAGCAGCTCCGGTGGCCGATGCTTTCTTGCACGCACGCTCTCTGTCTCTGACTTTGCTTTAATCAATCGGTGGCTTTGCTTGGTTCTTTCTTGCTGGTGCTGGTGAAGGGAGAGCGGGGACGCAACCCGGCTTATATACAGGGCCGGTCCTGAGATTTTGGGGCCCCGGGCGAAACTCAAGCTCGGGGCCCTTAACATAAACATTATAGTAGTACTATTTACAGGGCCGGTCCTGATATTTCAGGGGCTCGGGGCGAAACGACAACCTGAGGCCTCTAAATATGAACATCAAAATAAAGAATAAAAAATCAAGTTCAAAAAGCTTGTCTTGGCATGCACACTCAAGTTTCAATTTTTTCCTTGTACAACATTATATTCATAATATGTCGTATGAATCATTAATGTTTTCTATATGAAAATTGTTTGGACACTATTCTCCATTGATCTTTAAATCCATTTTGTATTCGTCCACAATAATATCCACTTCTTTGTTACTTTAACTATGGTCCTAACTAATCCAATAAAATTGACCACTTACATTTGGATTTAATTATATAGCCTGCTGGGCTATGTTTTCACATCTCGTTGATGACTTCTCAAAAAATAAACTGAAAGTAATATCACATTGCATGAACACACAACCACCATCTATCGTTGGGCAATTTATAATTCGACCAAAACGTGGAAAGCAAAAATCTATGAAGCTTTGCTTGTCTTAAGGAGTTTATTATTTACCTGGATGCAGCACATGTAGTACCTGTCCCCCTACGACCATACTGAGCTCTAAAGCCATCCACAGATCCACGAGCTTTCTCGTCGGGCTCCGAGGCCTGATGGGGATGCACAAGGCGAGCAACGCTTTCACCATGTCAATCTGAGGTTCAAGCTATCATCATACCCAAGTCGTGCCCAGCCAGGGACATCTCCTTCTGGCTGAGGTAGTTGATTAGTGCGACAAGATCCTGGAAGAACAACAATGCGATGTACTATTCCGGCCTGCCGGAGTAACTGACTGCAGCCAGCACGCATCTGTCGCCCGCCATGGGTTTATCACAACTCCGGGAACCCAGCAGCAGCCGATGGAAATTTTGGTAGATCGTGCAATCAGTCGCCGCTGTCACGGGCGGAGATCACGGTGTGATATAGGATATGCGTTGGGCCATAATGGATCTCGTGGGATCGACAGCCGTTCGTCCGTGATGTGCGCTTCTAAAAGAAGACAGGGCACATCGGGGGCCCCTCGGTGTCCTGGGGCCCGGGGCGGCCGCCCCGTTCGCCCCCCTCCAGGGCCGGGCCTGCTTATATACGGCGGAGCATGGTCATGGTCATGGTCACGGAGGTAGCTTTGGGCACGGCGGTTTCTTGCGCTGGAAGAGTCCAGAATATTCGTGGACGCGGCTGCGACGGAGCTTGTGACGCACGCGGTGGCGTGATGGTGGTCGCAACGTCTCGAGGTCTCGCGCGTCTTTATCCTTTTCCTCCTGCTGCTGGTCCCACGCGGCCTGCGATGACGTGTCGGCCGGTGCAGCTCTAGCGACCGAGCCGACCTGGCCTGGTCATCCTGGCATCTAATATTAAAAACTAGATAATACCTCGCGCGTTGCGGCGGGAACACTTGGTCACATACACATGATAATACATGTATAAAATAACTTTGTTTTTTTCTTTTGCGGGGTAAAGGGAGTTTTATTGCAAGTTTATAGAGTTACAATCAACAATGTCAATTGTGTGACCTAGTGTGTTTTTTTTACTAATATAGTGATATTATATAAGTAATCTCATATGACTGGCATAAATAAAATGTACAAATTTTTATTTTGATATACTTGTTGTGTATTTTGCGGAACTCCGGTTGCAAATCATGCTTCAAATCCGCATAGTTCAAATATCAACAAAGAAATAAGCATTGTGGTAGTTTGCTTTACTTGACAGTGAATAACAAACGCCCATCAACCATCATTGCACTGCACAGAACACACCAATCTTCTCACTCGCATCAGTTATCCCCGTGATGATTATCCCCATGGTGAAAGGCTATCGCCATGACAAGCTTATGCGGGTGGGGGCACTAGTGAAATCATTTCATTTGGGGAGAGTGCATATGGAGCAATGCCATTTCATGGCCACACCTGGATAGATGATGTCCTGTAGTTGCTAGTACATTTCTGCAACAGCTCCTACAAATCTTCACGGAGAAAGAATTGCTATGCGCAATGGCTCTACAAATATTCATGGAGAATGAACTGATATCCGCAAAAATTTAGCGAAATTGATATGTTTGAGGCATCACTAAGCACTGAAATGGACAGATAAAATGTTCATCATCAAAGTCTAGAAGGCCAACAATCCATCCGTTACGTGTGCCTGAGAAACAAGCTTGACTTGCAGGCATGCTTTGCAGTTCCGCGCCTTTGGATGGATGTCCCGAGGAAGGAATCCATGGAGAAATACTACTACTACAGCAAGATGCGTTGCGCACCAACGCGAGTTCAATGGTAGCCTCGCCTGAACCGAGCGCCATACTGGCCCGGCCCAGGCGCGCGGGAGTAAACTGCCTTCTCTTTTCATTTTGTATTCCTTTTTTGATTTATTTTTTTACTTTTGTTTATACATCCAAATATTCTAGACATATATATTTCAAATATATACTTTACATATATTTTTTAAAATGTGTGTCGAAAAATGTTTCCGATGTATACAAAAAATGTACAATGAGTATCGAACAAAGTTGAAATAAAAAGTATAAGTTTTATAATGAAAACATGTATATAAAAATGATCTTGATGTATACAATATATATATATATATAATTAAGCATTTGAAAAAATATTAAATGTATCTAGAAGAATTGTTGACCATGCATTCAAAAAATGTTAAGCATGTATTTAAAAAATGTTAATAAGCACTTTAAAATTGATAAATGTGTGTAGAAAAACTGTTGACCAGTTAATCTTGTATTCTATTGAAAAAAGTTAAACTTGTATTTGCAAAATGTTAATTAAGCATTTTAAAATGTTAAATGTGTATAGAAAAGTGTTTACCATGTATTCCAAAATTGTTAATCTCGCATTTAAAAAACTGCTAATGAAGCATTGGAAAAATAATAAATTGCAACAGAATAAATGTTCACCAAGCACTAAAAGCATTGTTACTATTGAATTTGAAAAAGATTAATCAAACATTTGAAAATATTAATAATGAGTATAGAAAAACAAATATTTAACATGTATTTAAAAATGGTAATATTGTATTTTCAAATTTTACTCAAGCACTAAAAAAATTTGATCATGTATTCAAAAAATGTTAAAAGTTTGCTAGAAAAAATTTAAACATGTATTAGATAAATGTTATTGAGATATATGAAAAGTATAGGATGAAAACTAAAAGAAACAAAGAAAAATTAAAACCAAGTAGAAATAAAAGAAACCAAATAAAAAAGAAAACAAAAGATAGAAACAAGTGCAAAAAGAAAGGAAAAACAGTTAAAACCGATAAATAAATAAATAAAAACTAAAACGACTTTCAAACCCAAAAAATAGTAAAATGAGAAAAATAAGGAAAACAAAAGTTATATGGAAGAAAAACCAAGAAAAAAGATATCAAAGAATGAAAAGAAACCAAGGAAAATCAAGAAAAAGAAAGAAAGAAAAAACCGATGAAAACAAAGAAACCAGAAGTTATATCAAAGAATAAAGAAAACCCAAAAAACCGGTGAAAAACAAAAGGAATCGGAGAAAAGTAATAGAAGACGAGGAAAGAGAAAAAAAACCACAGAAAACCGATGCACAAGCGAACATGCAGCAATTCAACCACATCGAGCGAATAACTGTGTTAATGGGCCGGCCCGCTCGTGAATGTGTCCCCTGCATCAAATAGAACGCGAAATAGGTGGGGCAACGCATATGCAGTATTTCGGCTGCCAGAGGCGCGGACCAATATTCTAGTTTTCAGAAAACTACTTCAAATATATAGTCCGCATTAAATTTCTTAGAAGCCAAACATTGTTTACTTTGACCAAAGTTAGTGAGAAAAGTATCAACAAAAATAATACTAAATAAATATAATATAAATATATGCTTAATGATGTATCTAATGATATTTACTTAATATTATAGATGTAGATATGTGTCCTCTATAAATGTAGTCAAAGTAGGGTGAGTTTGACTTTTGAAATTCGGTGTGGCGTACATATATTATTTTATAGTTGTCCGTACTAGCATATCAAAACTGTGTTTAGAGCCACCCCGCGAAACAAAACTGTGTTTAGAACCGATTATCAAAACTTGTTGCCTTTCATCAAAACGATAAATCTAACACTAAGAGAGTAACACTGTTGCAGCAATGATTATCTGGTGAAATTTTTATTTATATGAACAAAGCAAGATAATTCCTTGCACGAGACGAGAAGGTACATGAATTCTACTAATTTCTTCATTAAATAATATACTAAAAGGTTTTTGTATCATCGGCAACACATTTGATTAAGATGGAACATTTGCCAACTCACCGAAGCCTAGCGTTATTACATTCAAACCTAAACTAATAACATTCTCATGCTGATCAAGCCCTAGCTCGTGGTAGTAGCCAACACAGTAGACAATATCATATAGCCAGAAATATAAATTCTAACTAGTTGAGAAGGAACCACTTTTCTCATCGACTATTTTCAAAACTTCTCTCGGTACCAAGCGATTCAAACTTGCTAATTTTAAGTTGTTGAACTCAAGCGCCTCGGTCACTAAAAGTCGGGCAAGAATGAATGAAGATCCACCGTGGTTGACTTGGCATTCTCACAACGGAGTCAAAGGGCGAATGTTGAGGCGGCAACTTTCATACTAGCCATCGCATGAGCACCAGGGAACCGCATCAGCCCATCAACAAAGGGATTGCACACATCCCGATGCAAGAGAACCACATTTGCACGGTCTTCACCACCGCCATCGGCATCCACCCATATACCAAGATCCCGAGTCCAGTGGGATATGCTGACACTTGGACACAAGAACTCAGTGACATGCATGCTCATAGTCGAGGAGCTACGAAACGCGACAGTGCACCCCCAGAATGCAACTGGTGGAGGAAATGTTACAGAGGTTGGGCCGAGGCATCACTCGACATTGACAGTCTATTGACACTTGGACAGATCAATCTTGCAACCTGTGGAAAACTTACAAGATTGAGTGGCTAATTACCCAATGTTCTTCATGTTCTGATGCCTTCAATTCCCGTTTGCAAAGGCTATTTTTCTCACCTTTCTCTTTGTTCATGTGTGGTCATTGCCTATATGAATGAAACAACTGGGCTTGCTATCTACTCTGGCGAAGATTGCTATCCACTTTGGCAAAGATGTGGCGGTATATATGTACAAGGGACAGGTCGGATACCATCATTCACACAAGTATAACATGTTGGTTGAATATTTATTGTGTATCCATATTGTGAATGGCCATGGGTATTGAATTTCTATACCTAGAAGGAAAAATTGCATCGCATACGCCCCATATCACCAAATACCATAGGATACTTGGTGTTAGTAGGTCGTGTAAGCAATGGATGAAGCGATACGGATAAAGCAGCCCGCATGGCCCACTTATCATGCTTGGCGGGGATGGCAGGGCGAGCCACTGTGCAGCCATGGCCCCGTCACAGTGGCAAGCTAGCAGCATTAGCCACCTCAAAAGAAAAAGGAAAAAAAGCTACCAGCATTAGCTCAATAATTTGGTGCGTACTCGTTATCTTTCATCAAAAAGATAAATCGAATGTTATTAGAGTAACGCCGTTGCAGCAATTATTATCTGGTGAATTTTTATGTGTATGGACAAAAGCAAGATAATTCCTTGCACGAGACCATAAGGTACATGAATTTCACTAATTCCTTCATTAATTAGTATAGCTAAAGATTATTATATCATGAAAACAAAATTGATTATATTCTTGGAAGATGGAACATTTTACCGACTCGTTGAACACTAGTTTTATCATATTCAAACCTTAACTAGCAAGAGCATCTATAGCCGGACCCCATATTTCCTCAAACGCCCGAAACACGTTCACACGGTCAAAAAAAATACGACCCAACCGGATCCCAACCTTTTCTCTAGACATCCGGACTAACCGGCGCACCTCAAACCCATCTCAAATCTGGGGACAGAGGGCGCCCTGACACCCCACCCCACGTCACAGCAGCCCCACCGCCAGCCACACAAAGCTCTTTCTCTATCATCTCTGCATCGTGGGAGGATGCACCGGCGTGGGCGGAGGAGGCTGGCAACCCCGCGTGTCACTGGCAACCATGCTGGCTGCAGCCTCACGGGAGTGCCGCCGCCGCCTCACGAGCGTGCTGGCCGGCCACCGTAGCCAAGTGGGGTGTCGTGGGCATGCAGCCGCAGCCTCGCGGGGGGGTCCTGGATGAACGCCGCAGCCGCGTGGGCATCGCATGCTTGCTGACCGCAGCCGCAGCTGCGCGGGCGTGCACATGAGGAAGAGGTTGCCTACTGGGCGTGGGCATGCTGGTGGCGTGCCGGTCGTCGCGCGTGTTGGACGCAGCATGCAGGCGTGTTGGCTGCGTGTTGGCCGCCCGGCGGGGCACAGCCGGAGCGGCGTGCCGCGGGCAGGCGTGCGCAGCCGAATCCGTGGGCGGGCATGCTCGGAGCTCGCGAGCTGGCCGCCGGAGCCGCCGCATCCGTGTTCGTGCATGCTGGCCGCCGCGTGCGCAGCCGCATGCGTGCGTGCTGCCAACCACGTGTGTGTGCGCAGCAGCCGCCGCTTGTTGGGGATCGGCTCACCTGCTCTCGTGTCTACTGCAGTGCTGAAGTCTCATTTATGTGCGTGCCACGGAAGGTGTGAGCTACAGTTGTTTTCAAGAGAGAAAATGAGAATGAAAGCGATCACATCCGTGCACTGACCAGGCGCGTCAGTGTACTTATGAGGGACCGAACTAAATACATAGGGTCGTAGATGCTCTAAGATTTTCACGCTGATCCAGCCCTAGCTCGTAGTGCCCTACACAGTAGAGAATATCATGTAGCCAAATATAAATTCAAACTAGTTTGCGGAACCAGTTTCCTCGTTCATAAACTATTTCAAAACTTGTCTCGGTACCAAGCATTCAAAGTTGCTAATTTTAAGTAAGAACTGCTATACAAACGATGGGTTGTGCCCGATTTGTAGACGACAAGCTATAGCAGCCATCGATCACTTGGTTCACGTGGACCGCAGCCATCGATCACGTCGTCGTCTGAAAATCGTCCAGCAACTTGTCATGTGCATAGTAATTTCGATTTTAAGTTGTTGAACTGAAACGTCTCGGTCACTAAAAGTCGGCCAAGAGTGAACGAAGATCCGACGGAGTGGACTTGTCATTCTCACAACGGAGCCTAAGGCCGAAGGTTGAGGCGGCAACTTTCGTAGTAACCATCACATGAGCACTAGGGAACCGCATTAGCCCATCAACAACGGGATTGCATACATCCTGATGCAAGAGAACCACATTCGCACGGTCTTCACCACTGCGGTCGGTATCCACCCAATTACCAAGACCCCGAGTCATGAGGGATTTGCTGACGCTTGGGCACAAGAATTCAGCAGCATTCATGCTCGTAGTCGAGGAGCTACAAAACGCGACCGTGCACCCCCAGAATGCAACCGGCAGAGGAAAAATTACAAAGGTTCGGGTAGAGGCATCACTCGACATTGACAATTCATTAACAGTTGGATGCACATGCCTTGCGTCCTACGGAAAACTTGCAAGATTGAGTGGCTAAATACCCAATGTTGCTCATGTTCTGATGTCTCCAATTCCCGTTTGCATAGGCTATTTTTCTCACCTTCCTCTTTGTTCATGTGTGGTCAATGCGTGTATGAATGAAACAACTAGGCTTGCTATCTACTTTGGCGAAGTTGGGGCAGTATATGTATAAGGGAGAGGTCGGAGGCCGTCATCCACACAAGTATGACATGTTGGTTGAATATTCATTGTGTATCCATAATGTGAAGGGCCGTGGGTATTGAATTTCTATACCTAGAAGGAAAAATTGCATGGCATACGATTTTGATTGGCACTGCCTCCCACCTCGAGGAAGATCCGGCGGGGTTTTACTTGGGGTTAAGTGTGAAACGTTGGAGGTAAGGAGCGTAGTTATGGGAGAGTTTGCTGTCAAGTTTCGGGTTAGATCTAAGGCAGATGGGTTTGATTGGGCTTTGGTGACAGTCTACGGGGCTGCTCAACCAGAACTCAAACCAGATTTCTTGGCAGATCTGGTGCGCATCTGTGCTAATGAACAGTTACCTCTCTTAGTGGGAGGGGATTTTAACATAATCCGAAGAAAAGAAGACAAGAATAATGCCAATTTTGATGGTCGATGGCCCTTTATGTTCAATACTATCATTGAGAGTTTGGATCTCAGAGAGATCGAACTCTCGGGTAGGAAATTCACTTGGGCTAATTCGTTACCGGTACCGACTTTTGAGAAACTTGACCGTGTGCTAGCTAGTGTTGAGTGGGAGCAGAAGTTTCCACTGGTAACAGTACAGGCTTTGACTCGGGGTGTCTCGGATCATACACCGCTGTTAGTTGATTCCGGTGTTCAAAATTTCATGGGTAACAAGAATTTCTTCTCGTTCGAACTGGCTTGGTTCGAACGAGAGGGCTTCCTCGAGTTGTTAGCTACACACTGGGCTATGGACTCTGGAGGTAGGACACCTATTGACAAATGGCAATCCAAGATTCGGCATCTCCGTAGTTTCCTTCGTGGTTGGGCTAAACACACGCATGGGATCTATAAGGCGGAGAAGGACAGACTCCTTCTTATCATTCAAAATTTCGAAGCTAAAGCAGAAACATCTATCTTAGATTCCACTGAGTTGGCCACAAAGATAGATGCGGAGATGAAGCTCAAAACGCTTCTCCGTGAGGAGGAATTGAAGTGGGCATTGCGAGCCAAGGTTCGCAAAATCGTAGAAGGCGAGGATAACACTCAATTCTTTCACATGATTGCGAATGGGAAGCATCGTAAGAAGAGAATTTTTCAATTAGAACAAGATGAAGGAACCATAGTTGGTCAGGATAATCTCAAAGAATACATTACCAATTATTACAAACAGTTGTTTGGTAAGCCGGTAGAGACTTTTGTGGCGTTGGATGAGTCTAGGGTTGAGGATGTGCCTCAACTTGAGACCGCCGAGAACGAGCTTTTGACTGCTCCTTTTTCGGAGAAAGAGGTGTTTGAGGCTATCTCTCAAATGGAGAACAACAAGGCTCCAGGTCCGGATGGTTTTCCGGCGGAGTTCTACAAGAAGTGTTGGCATTTTCTCAAGGGGGACTTAATGCCCATGTTTCACGAGTTCTTTGAGGGTCAGCTGCAATTGTTCAAGCTGAATTTTGGGACGATTACTCTTCTGCCTAAGAAGACGGATGCTGTTCGGATCGAGCAGTTTCGACCCATTTGTTTGCTAAATGTGAGTTTCAAGATCTTCACTAAGGTGGGCACGAATAGGCTTTCACAAATAGCACACTCAGTAGTTCAGCCGTCTCAGACAGCTTTTATGCCGGATAGAAACATCCTGGAAGGGGTTGTTGTCTTGCATGAATCGCTCCACGAAATCCACTCCAAAAAACTGGATGGCGTAGTTTTTAAAGTGGATTTTGAGAAAGCATATGATAAAGTCAAATGGCCTTTTCTGCAACAAGCGTTACGTATGAAAGGTTTTCATCCGGCATGGAGAAACCAAATTAACTCTTTAACGCAAAAAGGGAGTGTGGGGATTAAGGTGAATGAGGACGTTGGTCATTATTTTCAAACTCACAAGGGGCTACGGCAAGGAGACCCTATGTCATCGATTCTATTTAACATAGTGGCCGACATGCTGACTATTTTAATAGGTCGGGCAAAGGATGCAGGACAGGTAGGTGGCCTGGTTCCACATCTAGTAGACGGCGGGTTATCTATTCTCCAATATGCTGATGACACTATCATATTTATGGAGCATGACATGGCGAAAGCTAGGAACATGAAGCTGCTGCTTTGCTTATTTGAACAATTGTCCGGGCTTAAAATCAACTTCCACAAGAGCGAATGATGACCGGGATTCGTATCAACAATTGTTCGGATGTGAATTGGGTTCCTTACCATTTTCGTACTTGGGTATACCCATTCATCATCGTAAGCTAACTAATGCTGAGTGGAAATGTTTGGAGGATCGGTTTGAAAAGAAACTAAGCTGTTGGAAAGGAAAGCTCATGTCATACTGAGGGCGATTAATTCTGATTAATTCGGTCCTTACTAGTATGCCGATGTTTCTGCTATCCTTTTTCTTGGTTCCGGTTGGAGTTAGGAAAAGGTTAGATTTCTACTGATCTCGTTTCTTTTGGCAAATTGACGAGCTTAAGCGGAAGTATAGACTTGCAAAGTGGGATATTATTTGCAGACCTAAAGACCAGGGTGGCTTAGGTATTGAAAATTTGGAAATCAAAAATATATGTCTCCTTAGCAAGTGGCTTTTTAAGTTATCATCTGAGACGGAGGCCACTTGGGCACAGCTTTTACGCAATAAGTATCTCTTTGCTAAAACCTTGGCCCAAGTGTCTGTGAGACCTTCAGATTCGCCCTTTTGGAAGGGGCTTATGAGAGTTAAACAGTTATTTTTCAACAAGACTAAATTTATTGTTGGGAATGGTACCACGACGAGGTTTTGGGAGGATACGTGGCTTGGGGAGACGCCACTAGCACTTCAATATCCTTCTTTGTATAACATAGTTCAACGTAGAGATGCCTTTGTTGCTACTGTTTTACAATCCGTTCCCCTCAATATCAGCTTTAGGCGGACGCTTGTTGGTAATCGTTGGGAGGCCTGGCTCCATCTGGTTCGACGTTTGATGGATGTCAGGTTGTCCGCACACCCTGACCAGCTGCATTGGAAACTTACTAAGAACGGTGTGTTCTCGGTCAAATCAATGTATCAGGATGTCATTAACTCTTCGGTCATCCCTACCTCCTTACATGTCTGGAAAGTTAAGGTACCCTTACGTATCAAAGTGTTTATGTGGTTTGTGCATAAACAGGTAATTTTGACTAAGGATAATCTTGCAAAACGTAATTGGGTAGGTCCGTCTCGGTGTAGCTTCTGTGATCATTCTGAAAGCATCAAACACCTCTTTCTCGATTGTCCGTTGGCTAAGATTCTGTGGCGGTCGGTTCATATTGCTTTTAATATCAGTCAGCCTACCTCTATTAGTATGTTATTTGGAACATGGCTAGATGGGGTGGATTATGACATTGCGAGACACATTCGTGTTGGCGCTTGTGCTCTTTTGTGGGCAATATGGAATTGCAGAAATGACTTAGTCTTTAACCGATCAACAAACTTTCACTTTTTGCAGGTTGTTTTCAGAGCCACACCGTTCATCCGTATGTGGTCGCTACTCACTCCGACGGAGGCCAGGGAGCGTTTGGTTACTGCGTCTACCCGATGGGAGATGGTAGCTCGGGTTATTTTCAACCGGTTTGGATGGCGGTCATGTAATAGGATAGAGTGATCCTATAGTTTTGCCAGCCGGTTGTGGCTTTCAGAAGTACTTTTCAGCAGATTTTGTTTTACTTTCCACTATGACCTTTTTGTACGTTTGAGACTGGTTCCTTATTTTTAATAATTTGAGCCGTATGCATCATTCTGATGCAGAGGCTGGGGTATGGCCCCTTTTCCAAAAAAAAAAGATAATTTTTTTAAAGGAAAAACACCCTAGGGTCCTGTGGTGAGCAGAGTGAATGAAACGATACGGGGAAAGCAGCCCATATGGCCCAGCTATGATGGCGGGGAGAGCAGGACATTCGACTGTGCAGCAATGGCTCCTTCACAGTATACCATTAGCTCAATAATTCGTTCGGTGCCTGCTGGTGACCACGGAGCAGCAAGCAGCACCAGTGCCCTGCCCGATCCATCCAAGGACACCTAGCTGTGAAAGCCTAGTGCGCTACGGAACAAAAACGCGACGCACATCGACCATCATTGCCCTCCGTTGATGCTGCACAGGCCACGCCCACCTGCTCACGCGACCCGTGATCAATGCCCATGGCCGGTCCATGCCAAGCTTGTGTACTCCCTGTGATCATTTCCATACCGGAGCGCATTGTCATTGTGCAACGCGCATCCACACCTGGGATGGACGCACGCAGCCGTGTAATGCTAACCAAATTTGAATGAGCCGAGCGGGTAAATGGACAAAATGACATCAAATTTGAACATCCAAAACATTGTCCGCACGCAGCCATACCAACAATGAACCAGCGGTATGTCCCCAGCCCAGAGGAGGACCGGACCGGACCACCATGCTTGGGCTCACTGACTCTATACAGGAGGAAACGCTCCCGTGGCCATGGATGTCCCGAGGCAGGAACCCAAAGCTGGAGGAAGGAGGAATACTACTACCGCCAGCGAGGGTGCGGCGGCGGCGAAAGGAAAGGAAAGGCTACTATTGGTGGTCGAGCGCGTTGGGGCCGGAGCAGTAGCTGCGGTAGGGGTCCCAGACCCACTGCACCAGGAACCTGCGCCCGCCGACGCCGTTCAGGTTGTACGCCGCGCCGGACCGCCCGTCGGTGAGCAGCTGGCCGGTGTACGCGCCGCCGCCGCCGGTGCCGTAGATGCCCTCGCAAAGGTCGGCGATCTCGGTCGGGAAGGAGGGGTCCCCGCCGGCGTACCACGCGTTGGCCAGCGGGTTGGACGCCATCTCCGCCAGCTCGTGCGCGATGACGCTCACCATGCCGTCCACCCCCGGGTCGCCGTTGGGCGGCGCCTCGGGCCGCCGCCCCGGCACGTAGGCCGGGATGGCGAACGGGTAGGCGCACACCTCCGGGCACCGTCCCGCGGAGTTGCCCACCCACGCGTAGGGGAGCGTGTACCCGACCACCGACGGGAAGGTGAAGTAGTGGAACCCGCACACCTGCCCGCAGAAGTTCTCGACGCGGACCTCCGGCGACGTCAGCACCAGGTACACCCCGCCGGCGTCGACCGGGAGCGGCCTGGTGCGCGCGGTCACCGCGTCCTTGACCACGGTCTGGATGTCCATCCGGGACAGCGACGCGCCGCGCGACATCCGCGCGTCGCACTTCTCCTGCCCGAGCGCCACCACGGCCGACACGTTGGCCGTGGTCTGGTCCGTGTAGAGCCGGACGGTGCGCCACCAGTCCGCCACCGACGGCGACGGGACGGCGCCCTCCTTCTCCCCCGAGGCCTGCGGCGAGAGGGAGCGCAGGAAGGCGCGGATGGTGCGCTTCTGGTCGGCGGGCCAGGCGCCGTACCAGATCGGGTGGACGGTGATGTCGGCGGCGAGGACGGGGCCCATGTGGTACTCCAGCTTGACGAAGTCGGACGAGCCCTCGAACTTCTTGGACGCGCCGAGGCCGGCGAGCGCGCCGCTGGCGTCGCGCGGCGGCCACGGGCGCCACGCCACGGCGAGCGGGGCCGCCGCCGCGAGGACGAGGAGGAGGGGCAGGAGGACGGCGCCGCGGTGCGGCATCTCGGCTGGCTTCGAGGGGAATGTCGCCTGGTTTACTTTACTGGAGGTTCTTGGCCCGGGATGCTTTATAGAGAGTGGGGGACGGAGGTGGTGAGAGTGTAAAATCCATGGAGTGAGAGTGAGAGTGAGGAGGAAGACACGGGACAGTGCTCTTGGCTTGGCGCTTTTGGGGTTTCAAGTTCGAACAGTTTGGCCCTCGGCGCGGCTCTGGTTTTGTCTGTGGATTAAGGAGCCGAACATGGGGTGTTCCTCCTAATAATCTATCTACTGCTCACTAACATTCATTCTACTGCGTCCGAATCTACTTGACAACTTGAGTAGTGTAATGGGCGCATGGGGTGGCGGAAAAATAAAGCTTGCACTGTTACGGTCTTCTCCGAGACTAGTTTCGCAGTAAAGTCAGTGAGAAGAGTGAAAGCATTTGCCTCTCTTTTTTTACATGAATGATTGTGGCACTACATTTGTACTGCCAGTCAAGTGGGAAGGCCTCAAGCGCATATGGATTCCTTGTGCTTTACGACGGCACCACATGTTGCCTCTCCACGGAATAAAAGACAGTACTCCTATACTGAAAAAGGGGGAACAAAAGGAGTGAGGTGTCAAAATACGAACTTTTTAGTTTCAAAAAAACCTTAAAATTGTACAAGTGAACAACGATGTTATCTGTACACGTGTAAAATTTCAGAATGAAATCCCTTAAAATGCAATATGTACAAAAAAAGATAAATTCATGGCCCTGAAAATGAATAGTATCATGTATTAGAAAGTCCCAGATTTGCTTTTTCTGCACAGCCCTGATTTCAACATGGTTCGTCCTAAAAATTTACATACTTGTATATTATGCCTCTATGTATATCAATATATTTTTTTTAGATTTTTTTGAAATATAAAAATATGAATTTTGATAAATTTTAATTAGAAAAAGCTTTCATGGAGCTCGGCTTCCAAAAGGGATTAAGTGGATCACTTCTTATGTACTCGCAAAGAATAATTCTTCTCTATCTATAGTTCATGGCATATTAGAAGTAGAAGGTGCTCTGTTGTAATTCTTATCGACTGAAAAATATTGCAGTCAGATTGATAATTGTCGAGTGACATTATTTCGCTGGTCCAAACTAAGGGGTTGTTTGGATTGCAGCCACGGCTCGGCCAACCAATTTTTTGGTCGTTGACTGCTCCCACATGCTTCATTTGGGTCAACGCCAGCGATTCTGAACCACGCCAATATTTTGGTTGCCCCGTTCAGCTTCTACACCCACGAGTTGGCGAGATTGTGGCGGCAGAATCCTTGGCCAAATCTTTGGCGAGCCAATTTTGGTGGGGCTGGCTGGGGTGTGATCCAAACAGCCCCTAAGAGCATCTATAGCCGGGCACCCTAAACCGGCCTCAAACGCCCGGGCGGCCAACCCGGTCACAAGAATGTGACCTATACGGGCGCCTCAAACGGCCTGACATGCCAGGGCTGACCGGCACCACTCTTATATACCCCAAATATGGGGCAGATATGGGGGGCCCGGGCACGGCCGGGCGCGTCCGCCGTGTGGAATTGACAATGGGTTGTCACGTGAAATCGCCCGGAAACCTGGCGGTTCGATGAACGCCTCCTCCGTCGCCGTGGTGTGAACAACACGTGCCACCGCTCCGGCTCGCCGCTGCAGGCCAAATCCGGCTATTTACGCCGGCCGACGTCCTCTACCCCTAGCCCACCCACCTCTTCCCTCTCTGTGCCGCCACCTGAGCCCGTCTGCCACCTCTCCCCCGCTCTCCGGCATCGCCATAGTCTGGGAGAAGATCACCACGTACGCTATGCTCATGCCGGAGCCCCGAAGGCAAATCATGGAGGATATCCAAGCTAGGCACGCCGCCCACCTCGCTGCCGGGATGCCTCCGGACTCGCCGGAGCCGGAGGAGGTGGATGGAGAGCAGCTGCCGGAGCCCATGAAGGTGGCGGATCCAGAGGAGGACGAGGCGGAGCAGCCTGCTCCGGGGGTCAACATGGAGGAGGCAGAGGTGGAGTTCGCCGTCGCCCAAGCCGCGAAGACGCGAATCAACATAACATTATGTAATCCATCCAGGATGAGGCTTATGTGGAGGCCAACTGACAGTTCCTCCGACAGGTCTGGGCGGCGATCGACTCCGTGTTCGCCGAACTCCGTGCGAAGATAAAGGAGAAGGCCGGAGCGGAGCAGCCAGAGCTGTACCTGTCGCCCATGTACCCGGAGCTGGGCATGGAGATAGTCCACATCTTCGACGAAGAGTAGCTAGGTGATGTATGTAGTACGTGAGTTTTTTTTTCCTTACATGCTTTTGTATGAATTTAAGAATCCACTCCTTCCGTTCCTAAATATAAGTCTTTTTAAAGATTCCACTATAAACTACATATAAATGTATATAGACATATTTTAAAGTATAGATTCCCTCATTTTACTTCGTATCTAATCTTTGTAGAAGTATCTAAAAAGACTTATATTTATAAAGAATGTGATGTCCGCACGCATTTGTATTAATTTGAGAAGTGCCGATCACTGCCTGTTTGAGATGTCATATTTGTCAGATGCCGATGTAAATGCTGTAAGGAATCTGTTAGAATTTTTATAAAAAGTTTCGGAACAAAAGACGGTAAAAATGGGCGGGCAGAGTGCGCGCGCTCTCGAGTGTGGTGGGACCCGCCCGCCAGATCCCGGGCGTCTCGTCCGGTTGCCATCATATCACGCGTGAATGACAGACCGACCCCACACTACAGCGCGCCGCCGTACACGTGTTACTGTTGGATGGACTGACGCCATGGCCCACCGGGCCGAGATATTTCCTTTCCTTTCCCACCCGACCCGCCTCGGCACGCGCGGGGGGCCGGGTCACGAGGCGCCCTGCCCGAACGAAGCGAGTCCGCAGCACCGAATAATCTACGCCACACGCCGACACATGGGCCCGCGGCGCAGTTGGGCCACCACTATCAGCGACTCGTCCGGCTCCGGCTCGCTTTACCCGTGGTCCTCGTGACCCGCGGGGCCCGCGTGTCCGATAAAGGTGGGGACACGGGCTACGGAAAGGGCGAGGAAATTGGAGCGAAGCGGGCGCGGAGTACTGCTGCGCCGCATCGATTGCGGTGGGGCCCGCACCCCCGTCCTGCCGCACCGCACCCCGCGTGCATGCAGGGGAGGAGGAAATTTCTTCTGCCGTGCATGTGCACGAATCCGAGCGGTCCGTACGGCACGTATAGGACGGAGAGCCGTTCGGATCTGGGCGGTGATTTCTGAGGGTGGAGCTGAGCATGCTTGGTTGTTTGGTTGTTTGGGGATGCACTTTCCTGCAGGAGTAAAACATCAGGTAGTGTGCCGTTAGTTACTAGGGTTCGTGCGGAGTGAAATTTGTGCGTGAGCCGTGGAATGATGAGTGGCCGTTACCGTTAGTTACTAGGGTTCGTGCAGAGTGATGGCGGTGTTTAAAGCCGGCTGCTTGCTTTGTGAGGGGGTACTGCGATATCATATCCTCTGTTAGTGTCCGTTCGGCCGTTGATCATCAGTGCTAGTAGGACTGACAGTACCTCTATTACCACTCAGGTAAACATGTCTTGTGGATTCAGATGCTGGGCACTAGGGACAGGTTCAATTCGCTCTCTCACACGGCTCAATTCAGATTCAGATACTGTTTCGAAATGTTCATCGTTATCGAGCCACGAGCTACTACTGGCTACGTCAGCTAGGAGGCAGATTTGATAGGAGGCGGTCGAGTCAAACCCTCCTGAGCGTGGCCGCGTCTGCTACGTACTGTCCCACGCACCAGTAGTACGTCCTCCTCTCTGTCCATATTTTCAACTTGTTTGACAAGTCTCTGTATGTGTGAGCGCAGGCTCTGACTCGTGTCGTCGCCTGCAAAAAATAAAATGGTCCATGACTATGAGGTAATAGTGTCCTTCAATTTATCATGCATGTGATGGTTTGGTCTTGGAAGTTGCAAAAGCTAACTATCTAGTCCTAGAACTTGTCTCAGATGTGCATGTTTAGTCCTGGGCCAATCAGGAGCAGCCAAGTGGCGCCAGCTGGACCAGGCCGGTCGTTGCCGCACATTTTGCAGAGTCCCCCGTCGTTCTGTCAAATTAACCCGCGGGACACATTGAATCCGGTCGAGCCCTTCTGCGACTACTCGCCGAAGGCCGCGGTGGACGCGCTCGTGCTGCTCGCCGTCCTCGCCGCGCTGGGCTTCCTCGTGGGCCCACACGTCAGGCTGCTGCTGCTCGAGGCACGCGCGCTGCTCCACCCGGCCGCGTCCTGCCGTGGCCGGGGCCGCGCTCGGGTGGGGGCTGCTGGAGCAGCAAGCGCGCAAGTGCGGCAAGCAGCGCTGCAGGAGCCTCAAGAAGGCCGTCGAGTTCGACATCCAGCTCGAGACGAAGGAGTGCGTGCGCGGCCGCCCCACCCCCGCCGCGTGGTTGGCGCTGCTCACCGCCGTCGGGGCAGGACGGAGGAGTTCTAGGACTAGCAGGCGGCGCTAGGTCTTGCGGCCGGGGAGCCATGGCCTGACCTTCGTTGCTGTTTTTTCTTGAAATCTTATCTCCTTTACGAGTGGTGTGGGGTTGATTGGAGAAGCAAGGAGGGGTGTGTTTGAGGTAATTCAGTTGTTCTCCTTGGAGAAGCGCAGGCATCTTTACTGCTTTTCCTCTTCTTTTTCTTCTTGATTCCGGCGTTTTTTTAGTTCATCCATTCTTGTGCTCTCGGTTATGAGCAGAGTAATTCTTTGTCAATGTGTTGTTCGGCGGCTCAAGGGAGTTCATCACAATTCGGTCTATTTAAGATCAAGGTCTGGTTAAGATCTTCCAAGTAATTTATATCTCCTAAATAAGATAGCATCACTAAGCTGTGGTGCAGCATGGCACTACTTTTCCCACATTAATTCTTAGTATTATTACTCCACTTGTCATCGACTAGTACCATGATGCATAATTCGAACCTATAGGGTTGACGTTGTTTAGCTTATTTGTAATGCAGTCTGGTAGTAGTAATCTGGTGATATTTGCAATGGCATGGACAAAAAGAAGTCCAACACAGTGATCTTCAAAAACACCATCATCAGATCACTTGTAGGAGGCACATAAAAGACACCACCAGGGAAGTTTGGTTTGTTGGGAAAACCTCTTGGAAAAAAGTATTCTTTGTTGGTGAATTCGGCGTAGCTGTCCAGCATTTATATTCATGCTCTCATCTGACGATTCAGATATCCAGAACACCACAGGGGTTTGGATGGGAACACCATGGCTTCCATCTTTTCATGACAACAACTGAATGTGCTATTCTTGGATCTTTTCTTTCACATAAGGTTCCGTTTTAGAGATTCCCGGACTGCATCAGACGTAGCATATTCAGGCTTAACAATGGATCAGATACTTGTCCTGATCTATCTGCACTCCACATCCAGACACATTCAGTTATTTAGGAAACATGAAGCTTGAAAAATTCTGCCTGTGCTCCTCTATCAGCTGTCCCAGATCAGCAGCCAGGCGGCGTCCAACACCTCCTCCGACCCAAGCTCGCCCTCGACCTGTCGCTCACTGTCACCGCGTCCGCCACCGCCACCACGACCGCCGAGTGGAGCACCACCGACAGTAACGGCGGCGCGCAAGCCGCGTGCGAGCCGATGCGGGTGTTCACATGCAACTACCGCCAGAGAAAGTTTTTCAGCTCGCAGGCGCCGGGCGGGCACCAGAAAGCGCACCGGCGGCAGCGCACGCTGGCCCGGCGTGCGGTGCACCAGCTCGAGGCCTACCCCTACGGCTACGCCGACGTGGCCTCCCTCCCGCTCTACGGCTCGCCCGGGCTGTAACCCATCGGCATCCAGGCGCACACAACGGTGCACCCTCGGCGGCGCAGGCGGAGCGGCAGCAGCAGCAGGACGCCGCCGTCCTCGCGGCGCCAGCGCGCACGCGAGCTCCTCCTGGGCGACGACGAAGAGGTCAGCTTCGGGTGCCCCAGCAGCTTCAGGCTATCACAGCTGGGCGCCGACGTGCTCCCCCTCCTCCACTCCGGCCACAACCTGGGCAGCAGCGGCAGCATCGTGGTGCAAGCCGACGAGGAGCCTGACCTGACGCTTTGTACGGCCACTGAGATGTATTGTAGGTTGAATTCATGAAATGGCAGGGGGTTATATGCAAATGTTCAACAGCTGACCGGCTCAGTCCAGCTGGCGCCACTTGGCTGCTCCTGATTGGCCCAGGACTAAACATGCACATCTGAGACAAGTTCTAGGACTAGATAGTTAGCTTTTGCAACTTCCAGGACCAAACCATCACATGCATGACAAGTTGAAGGACCTGCCGTGCTATTACCTCCATGACTATTGTGCCGATGCAGGCATGGCACGCAGCAGGGGAAATGAAATGAAAGTTGACTGTGCTGACGGTACAATGCAGAGTGTCTACTGTGAAAAGCCGGTCCAATTTGACACGCAAGGAAGTTCGCACCAAATTTACAGAGGCTGCCTAGAAGCATTCCGAAGTTCCTCCATTTTTTTTCCAAACGTATACGCAACTTGTAGGAAACTGTCAAGATCATTTACCATCTGAATGAAGACAGAAAACTGAGAGTAGATGCAAACTCTTTGTATTTCTAAGATGCATTACTGTGGTTTGGTACTAGGGATGGCATGTCTCAATGTGTCTTCCTATGCTTTTCAAAAAATGTTCAAAGCACTTGCCCCCTCACCACCACAAAATTTTCGAAAAGGAAAAGGAAAACACATAAAAAAGAAAAGTTAAACAAAGGAGGTGAAAAAAAAGTATGAAGAGGAAAGAAAGAACACATGCAAACAGAAAGAACGACAAGAGGTAAATGGGCTAGGCAAGGGCGACTAATGCTTGTTTGCCCGTCTATCCGAAACTTTGAGTGTCATATAAGAATTGTCGTACCCCACCAGTCAACACAATCCAACCGACACAACATGTCATGACTTAACTGAATCAAACATGATTTGTTTCGGGCAAGAAAATTGAACAATCTTCATAACAATTATTTAAGTGGCATCATGCCTGTAAAACTTTAGCTAAGAATATTTGAATTCTACATCTCGTTCATGATTGTACGACTGTTCTATGACACGATTATATGTTTCAAAATGATTTTCCTCACACGGAAAGAGACAAAAAAAAACAAGTCATTTTCTGCGAGTGGCCTGCCTTGCTACCTCTTTCATTTACCTGGACAAGGTATCTCTCCATCAGGAAAGGGATACGTGGTTACAATAGATTGGCGCTAAAACCCATCATGTATATTAAAGTAACTCAATATGGGGCTACCAATTATCCACAACTATCATATAACCATGTTGTTAAACAGAATGCGGGTGCACACGCTCTAGAGAGGGGAAAGAGAGTTTAGTTGCTCAATGCCCCGTGAAATAGACTTGTGGTGGGAGGTAGCCTGAAGTTCATGTGTGCACCTACCGGTTTGAGCCTAACACAATTTTCCTAATATCTTCCAATCCCACATGATATTCATCAAGACACTCACAGTCTTGCACACGTACTATCGAAGTTGTAGGTAGAGGCATGGCAAATAGTGTCACGTGCAAATGTTTGTGATGGCATTTGTAACATGGCAAGCACACTTAGAAGCAATGACATTCATAGTACCCGGTTAGTAGTAGTGGGTTTGTGCCACATCATGGAGCATTGATATATGAATCAATGGTGCCAACGCTTCTAGTGCCCATGAATTTAATTTACCACTCCCTCTATAAACTAATATACTTCTCTTTTAGGGATCTAAAAGACATTATACTACTTTGCAGAGGGAGTATTATATTTTCAATGGGTTGTTGAACAAAGGTGGGAGATGGGGGTTTGAGATGGTCTGGAGATGGTCAGAGATTGTGAATTGAGGGGAAGGTGGCAACATAAATTGGTATTACTATTGCTAAGAAAATTCAGAAGAGTTGTTACAATTGAGGACTGGAAACTCAACGTATCGCTATATCCCCGTACCCCGCAGCATGCACGGCCGGCTTTGAACTCTGGTGGGCTGAGGGCCACGTGTGGCACGATTGCATTGTTCCAACCTATCGCTCCGTCGTCGCATGAATGGAGCAAGGTGATGTTTTTTTTGAGACAATCAAGGTGATAGGATAGGCCATGGAGGAATGGGCGGGCCAAGGAAAGATAAGAACATGGGCTTGATCGGTGATATCGACCCATTTATAATCAACAAAGCTAGATAAGAAAATTTGTGACGTGTCCTGGTACGTGGGAGCTATATATAATATAGTTTAGAGCAATGCTACCATCTGTCTCGCCTCAAGGTTTTTCCACGTCGAGCGTTACCTAGCCGGCTGATTATGGATTACTATGGAAGTGTTTTTGTGGGCGAGTTTTTTTTCTTCTATGTGTTTCCTTTTTTTTAATCATTTTTCTCGCCTTTTTCCGTTTTGTTTGTTTCCGACGGTTCTCTTATGTTTCCTCAGTTTTTCTTTTTAATTTGTCTGTGGTTCTATTTTTTTTTTGTTTCTTCACATGATTTTCTTTGATTTTATTTTTGTTTTCATTTTCTTCTTTTCAACACATGTCTACTTGTTTTAGTAAATATTGTGCATTTTTATTGTACACGTATATCATTTTTTGATACACGTTGAACATTTTTCAACTACAAGATGTACATGCAAACTGAGCATTGCACAGATGATTAGGTTCCTTATGGTGAAACCATTCCACAAGGATTTAAGTCCTAGACTTTGCACTGGTACTGATATTTTATTTTTTGAATTTTTCAAGAATTATTGGTGATGTTCGCATAAAGGACGAAGTTACCGAGAGCCGTTCAGATCTGGGCGGTGATTTCCGGGAGTGGAGCATGCTTGGTTGGTTGTTTGGGGATGCACTTCCCTGCAGGAGTAAAACATCAGGTAGTGTGCCGTGAAATCTGTTCGTGCGCCGTGAAATGATGAGTGGTCGTTATTAGTGTTCGTATACAGAGTAATGGCGGTGTTTAAAGCCGACTGCTTGCTCTGTGAGGGAGTACTGCAACATCCCCTCTTAGTGTACGTTCAGACGTTGATGATGAGTGCTTAAAAGAATAGTAGGACTGACAGTATCTATCACTACTGTTCTTTTTATTACTCCCTCCGTCTTATAATATAAGAACGTTTTCGACACTAGTGTAATGTTAAAAACGTTCTTATATTTTGGGACAGAGGGAGTAGTAGACGTCTACCTGCTCAAGCAAACATATCTTGTGAATTCGCTCTGTCACGCGGCTCAGTTCAGATACTGTTTCGAAATGTTTATCGACCCACGAGCTGCTGGAGACTCCGTCATGCACGGCCTTGAAGGCTTGGAGGCAGATTTGATACCAGGCCGTCTGAGTCGAACCCTGCTGAGAGTAGCAGCGTCTGCCACGCACCAGTAGTACGTCCTCCTCTCGGTCCCTATTTCCAACTTGTTTGACAAGTCTATGTGTGTGACCGCAGGTTCTGAAGGGGTGCATGATTTGTGTCGATGCGGCATGGCATGCAGCAGGTAAAATGAAATGAAAGTTGACTCCTGACGGCACACGGACGGTGAAAGAGAAGTAGGCATTGCGTGCAAAGTCTACTGTAAATAGCTGGTCCAGTTTAAAACGCAAGGAAGTTCACAGCAAATTTACACAAGTTCCCTAGAAACACTTCAAACTACACAAGAGAAAGATCGACATGTCCTATTTTTTCTTTAGAAATGAAAGATTCTAAAAATGGGCCTAAATGGAAAATAATTAGGAATCCCATACACCAAAATTTCTACGAACTCCAGCTGAACAACAATACCCTCCCCCGCAAAAAAAAACCCCCACAAAACCCGACAAGCAGAGGCAAACTACAAAAAAAAGGGTTGATGTAGTTTTTTCCCAAACAAAATCTCTCTCTCTCTCTCTCTCTCTCTATATATATATATATATATATATATATATATATATATATATACACATAATAATAAATGGGCTATTCCCTATCCCACCTATACACGCTAACCACCCAATCGTGGTAGCGTGAACTGTCTCCGGAAAAACAGGATCATAGCGAGGTGGAAAGAAAGCACTGCGGGTTCCCTTTGCGAGCCACTGGCGCCGCTGCTGGTTCCCTCTACCTCTGCCAACCGCTCCGGCGGTGGGAGGGAGGGGAACCTCGGATCTGTGCGTTGGAGGGGTTCTCAGTAGAGTTAGGGTTGAAAGAGTTGCTACCAAGGCCGTTGCGGCGGCTGCGCGTCTGAATAAGTTTCCTTGGGCTCTATTCGCGGTTAGATGGGGCTCTTGTCTTTGTCTAGGAGCCAGCGGGGTCAGGGATCCCCGGATCTCGCCGAGGTCACGGACAATGGTGTCTGGAGGTCCACCGGCATTGGCTTGGTTGGTCGGTGGTTGCGTGGAGATAGAGATTCTTCTTCATCGTCGTCGGTATGATGTCCTGCTGCGTTTCATCCTCCTTTGTGCTGCTGCTGGAGGGATATCCTGCTTTGCCTGGGCAATTGGCCCAACCGCGGCATCGGAACCGAATCCTAGTTCTCTTCCACCTGGAAGGGGCACATACATCTGTAGGCACGTTGGATTCATATGTGTGTCCTTGTCTTTTTGGCGCGGGAGTGAAGAAAGGGGGGGGGGGGAGCATGGCGGCGATTATACCGTGGTTGAAGATGATGACACATAGCTCCAGAGATCTTCGTGTTTTATTCATTGTTTTATGGTGCTCTTTGCTATTCTAGTTATTTGTGCGTGTGTTAGGGCGTGCTTGTATGGATCAAGGACTTTGTATTATTTTGTGATTTGTATATAAGCATACTTTCACAAAAAAGGGGCTATTGTTTCCCGTGGTGCGTCATGGAAGTTGTCCCCAAAGTTGTAAAATATTACCCACCAATGCCACATATAAGCGATAAAAACCATTTCACATAGGGGAATCCCCCTCTGGGTCGGCCCATGCAGTAGAGACCTCCTATACTGCGCTGTCCGCGCTAGTAGAAGAGGCAGCGCGCCCGTTTGAGCCGGCCCATGTTCGGGCGGCCTGTTGTTTAAATTTTGTTTTTATTTTTTATTTTTCACTTTTGTTTTTTTACTCTAAATAGTTTGGCACTTGAAAAAAAATCGATAATAAAAAATGACAATTCAAAATAAAATGTATTATAAATCATAAAATGTTTGTGGATTCAAAAATGTTCATGATTTTATAAAAAAATGTTTGCTTATTCAGAAAATATTAGAAATTTGTAAATAAATGTTTGGGAAATCCAAAAATGTTCATGATTTCAAAATCTTGTGTATTAAACAACAACAACAACAACAACAACAACAACAACAACAACAACAACAACAAAGCCTTTAGTCCCAAGCAAGTTGGGGTAGGCTAGAGGTGAAACCCATAAGATCTCGCAACCAACTCATGGCTCTGGCACATGGATAGCAAGCTTCCATGCACCCCTGTCCATAGCTAGCTCTTCAGCGATACTCCAATCCTTCAGGTCTCTCTTAACGGACTCCTCCTATGTCAAATTCGGTCTACCCCGCCCTCTCTTGACATTCTCCGCACGCTTTAGCAGTCCGCTATGCACTGGAGCTTCTGGAGGCCTGCGCTGGATATGTCCAAACCATCTCAGACGATGTTGGACAAGCTTCTCTTCAATTGGTGCTACCCCAACTCTATCTCGTATATCATCATTCCGGACTCGATCCTTCCTCGTGTGGCCACACATCCATCTCAACATACGCATCTCCGCCATACCTAACTGTTGAACATGTCGCCTTTTAGTCGGCCAACACTCAGCGCCATACAACATTGCGGGTCGAACCGCCGTCCTCTAGAACTTGCCTTTTAGCTTTTGTGGTACTCTCTTGTCACAGAGAATGCCAGAAGCTTGGCGCCACTTCATCCATCCGGCTTTGATACGATGGTTCATATCTTCATCAATACCCCCATCCTCCTGCGGCATTGACCCCAAATACCGAAAGGTGTCCTTCTGAGGTACCACCTGACCATCAAGGCTAACCTCCTCCTCCTCACACCTAGTAGTACTGAAACCGCACATCATGTACTCGGTTTTAGTCCTACTAAGCCTAAACCCTTTCGATTCCAAGGTTTGTCTCCATAACTCTAACTTCCTATTTACCCCCGCCCGACTATCGTCAACTAGCACCACATCGTCCGCAAAGAGCATACACCATGGGATATCTCCTTGTATATCCCTTGTGACCTCATCCATCACCAATGCAAAAAGATAAGGGCTCAAAGCTGACCCCTGATGCAGTCCTATCTTAATCGGGAAGTCATCAGTGTCGACATCACTTGTTCGAACACTTGTCACAACATTATCGTACATGTCCTTAATGAGGGTAATGTACTTTGCTGGGACTTTGTGTTTCTCCAAGGCCCACCACATGACATTCCGCGGTATCTTATCATAGGCCTTCTCCAAGTCAATGAACACCATATGCAAGTCCTTCTTTTGCTTCCTATATCTCTCCATAAGCTGTCGTACTAAGAAAAATCTCATGTATTAAACATGTTAATGAAATTGAACATTTGGCCAATTCACAAAATTTTCATGAATGAAAAACATCCTAAAAATTCAAAAACTGTCCGTGACTTACAAAATAGTTTGTTCGTTCATAAAATGTTCGTTTATATAAAAAATGACCATTTCAGAAAATGTTCATTAAATCAAAAACAAATGTTCGTGAATATTAAAAATTGTTCCACCAATTTCCAAAACAAGGTTCGTCCATTCTAGACATGTTCCATGATTCAAGAACATTTGTATAAAAACGTTTGCAAATAGTATAAAATGTTCGTGAATTCAAAACATGTACTTGATTATCGAAAATGATCGGACATTTATAAAAGTGTTCATGGATTTGAAAAATATTAATGATTTTATATAGTTCACGAGTTTAATTTTTTTCATGATTTCACAAAATTGAGAGTGATAGTGTATCTCGGTAATGCGGCAAAATGTGATCATGGTCATTGGAGAGTATAATTTTTTTCCAATGCAACCCATGGGCCCATTTGCTATTTATAATAAAAGTAAGGTGTGCTTCTAGTAGTCCGTTTTGCAATTTTGCATAAACCCCCCTGCATTTTCTATGAATCAACCCGCAGTACACACTTAAGTCACAACTGAACATTCATTTTGCATTTTTTTGGACACTCCCCTAACTGTCTAGGTAATTCACTCGCGGATCATATTTAAGTCAAACAAATGCTTTTATAAATTATCCATATCTTTTAAATAGTAGCTCCTTTTTTAAAATGTTATATTTGACATTTGATTAAAAATGTGTAGAATCTGAACATGATGCTATTTTTACCTGTTAAATATTATTTTAGAAGTAAACGTATAATATATAACGCATGGTCCATTTTTCTTTCCTACCAGCGGTGATCCGAATTGCAAATAAATACCCACTAAAACCATAGGGACGAAAGAAAACATTGATAACCACACACGCACACCTCTAAATACCCCGCAAGAGAAAAACAATAGATTTCTCATCGCAAGAATGCATGGTCTGTTTTCCTTTCGTATCGGCGGTGATCCGGATTGCAAATAAACACCCACCAAAACCATATAGAGACGAAAGAAAATATCGATAACCACACATACACACCTCTGAAAAACCTTGCAAGGAAAAATAACAGATTTCTCATTGAGAGAGAGAGAGGATGCCTTTGATTAACCACATTCAAATACGTTTTGATTTGTGTGAACACTAAGGCCACCGCCGACGAGGATGAGAAGGAGGATATGTGGTAACACAAATGTGATGCCCCGTTAAAATAAAGGACATGGACCTATGGTGGTCTTGCGTGATGGTTATTGGGTTAAGAGCGTGTGTTATTTTTTCTCCCATTGCAATGCACAGGCTCTTTTCCTGTAATAATAAAGGGCTATTGCTTTTGGCTGTACGTCACAAAAAATACCCTCAAAGTTGCAAACTATTACCCACCAATGTTACCTATAAGTGATAAAAGATCTTTTACACAGGAGAGTCCCTGATCTCTACTATGCAACTTTATTCTTGTAGACTCGTGTTGGGCCTCCAAGCGTAGAGTTTTGAGGACAGTAGCAATTTCCTCTCAAGTGGATGACTTAAGGTTTCTCAATCCATGGAGGCATAAGATGAAGATGGTTTCTCTCAAACAAGCCTGCAATCAAATACAAGAAATCTCTTGTGTCCCCAAAACACCCAATAAAATGGAAATTGTATAGGTGCACTAGTTTGGCGAAGAGATGGTGATACAAGTATAGTATGGGTAGTAGGTATAGGTTTTTATAATATGAAAATAAAAAACAGCAAGATAACAAGTGATAAAACGGATTACAAACGGTATTGATATGCTTAGAAACAAGGCCTAGGGTTCATGATTTTACTAGTGCAATCTCTCAACAGTGCTAACATAATTGAACCATATAACAATCCCTCAACGCGCGACAAAGAATCACTTCAAAGTTCTTATCTAGCGGAGAACATAAGAATAAATTGTTTGTAGGGTATGAAACCACCTCAAAGTTATCCTTTCCGATCAATCTATCGAGTTATTCCCATAAATGTCACAAACAGCCCAAGAGTTCATACTAAAATAACACCATATGATACACATCAACCAACTCTAAAGTCACCTAGATAGTCCAATGTCACCTCTAGTATCCGTGAGTTGATTATTCGATATGCATCAAACAACTTCAGATTAATAATGTTTAATCCAACACAAAGAACTTCAATGAGTGCCCCAAGATTTCTACCTGAGAAAGTAGGACGAAAACGTGCATCAACCCTTATGCATAGAGTACCCCAATGTCACCTCTGGAATCCGCGAGTTGAGTGTCAAAACATACATCAAGTGAATCAATATAATACCCCATTGTCACCAAGGGTATTCATATGCAAGACATACATCAACTGTTCTCAAATCCAACAAGTATTCGATCCAATAATAGTGAAACCTCAAAGGTAAAAACTCAATTCATCACAACAAGATAGAGAAGGGAAAACACCATATGATCCAACTATATTGACAAAGCTCGCGGTACATCAAGATCGTGCCAAATCAAGAACACGAGAGAGAGATATCAAACACATAGCTACTTGTACATACCCTTAGCCTCGAGGGTGAACTACTCCCCCCTCATCATGGTGGCCGCCGGAATGATGAAGATGACCTCTAGTGATGATTTCCCCCTCCGGCAAGGTGCCGGAACAGGTCTCCAGATGGTATTCCAAAGGTACGGAGGCGTGCGGCGGCGGAGTCAAAGTTCTAGGGTTATTTCTGGTGGTTTCTCTATTTATAGGATTTTTTTGCGTCAGTCTCACCCTAAGATGGGCCACAGGGTGCCCACTACCCACCGGCCCACGACCAAGGCCCCTGGCGCGCCCTAGTGGGTAGTGGCCATCTCCTTCACCTTGTGGTCCTCACGAAGCTTCTAGTGCCTCTTTTGTTCAAAAAAAACCGTTAAATTTTTTTGCTGCATTTGAAGAACTTTTATTTTTGCACAAAAAACAACACCACAATAGTTATGTTGAAAACAACGTTAGTCCGGGTTAGTTCCATTCAAATCGTAACAATACCATATCAAATTGTTGTAAACATGGCAGGAATACCTCATAAATTATAGATACGTTTGAGACGTATCAGTCCTCACCTGGGCTGGCCCATATAGTAGGGACCTCCTATACTGCGCTCAGCGCCCCGCGAGAAGACGTAGCATGCCCGTTTGAGCCGGCTAATGTCCAGGCGGCCTGTTTTATAAATTTATTTTTTACTTTTTCTTCTTCTTTACCATTTTTATTTTTTAATTTAAATAATTTGAGACTTCAAAAAAGTTCCGAAAAAACAGAATTTTGAAATAAAATATGGATTCAAAAAATATTCTTGTTTTTTCAAAAAAAAATCGCTTATTCAAAAAATGTTTGAAATTTTGAAAACAAATGTTTGAGAAATCATAACCATTTCATATTTTTTTTAAAAATCGTCTACAAGAAAATTTTAATTAAATTGAACAAAAATTCGTTAATTCATAAAATTTTCATGAATGGGAAAATATCCTAAAAATTCAAAAATTGCTCGTGAATTCAAAAATGGCGGTCGTGGTGCCTCTCTTCAGCTTTGCGCAACCACGACGTCGCGGCTGGTCGGTGTTGAATATATGGTTCGTGCATGTATATTGTATAGCCTGGCCCACCTCCTAGTCATTGTATAGTTGAGGTTGTGGCCCACTATGTACACCATATATACGTGCGCTTTGCACCGATCAATACATCGTGAAGCATTGCCAAAACAATCGTTTCCAACATGGTATCATACCTACGATCCTAACCCTAACCTGTGCCGCCACCGCCGCCACGATCCCATCGCCGCCGCCGCCGCCACCCACCGCCGCCGCCACCTTGTGCCGCCGCCACCGCCGCGACCCTTCGCCGCCGCGCCACCGCCCCGGTGTGCCGCCGTCGCCCGCGCTTCCGCCCGGCCCCGCCGCGCCGCCACCAGCCGTGCCGCCTTCTTCCCCGCCGCGCCGCCGCACACGCGCCGCCGCACCACCCCTCTCGGCCATGGCCTCCCCCGGTTCCACCGGTACCACCCGCAGCCGCCGCACCAACCCGTTCCAAGGCCCCGATCCCGTCGTCATCTGCGACCTCAACATCCTCGCCCGAGTTCCCGTCGTCCTCGACCACCTCACCTCCACGTACTATGCCTGGAAGACATACTTCTCCCTCGTGTTCCGCGAGTACAATCTCCGGGATCACATCGATGGCTCCGTGGACTCCCGCTTCATGGAGGACGATGAGGAGTGGGCGGCCATTGACACCATTCTCATCCGTTGGTTCTACACCACCATCTCGAAGGACCTCTTCCACACGGTGGTCTCCGCCGACGATGACGCTCACGCCGTTTGGACCAAGCTCAACGGCCTCTTCACCGACAACGCGCTCCAACGCAAGGTTTTCTTGCACGACGAGTTTTTTGGGTGCCAGCAGCTTGACTCGTTTGTTGACAATTATTGCATGCACCTCAACAAACTTGTTGACGAGCTCAGTGACCTCGGCGAGAAGGTCTCCGATGAGCTTCTCCTCAGCACCCTCATCGCCGGCCTAAACGAAGACTTCGGGAACGCTACCTCCAACATCCCCCTCATCACCAACCCGACCTTCCCCAAGATCGTCGCGTACCTGAAGCTGGAGGAGCGGAGGATGCGGATGTCGCGCACCCGGGCCACCCACACGGCCCTCACCGCCGGTACCGTGGCGGTGCGCCGCCCACCGTCCCGGCCGCACCGCCACGGCCTGCCCCGGGCCCATTCCAGGCGCCGCCGCCGCCCGGGTTCCCGTACCCGGCGCCGCCGCAGGCCCCTCCGCCTCCCACCGAGCAGCAGCAGCGCCGGGGCGGGCGTCGCGACCGAGGTGGCCGCAAGCAGCAGCAGCCGCAGCAGCTAGCTGGCCACGGCGGGGCGCCGCGCCAGCCGCAACACCAGCTCTCGCCGGCGCCCTGGCATTTCTTGACGTCTACTGATGTTACCTATTCTTTGACATTCATCACAAGATAAGACAAACTTACGAGCATCTTTGAAGAGAGTAGGCCAATAAAAACCAGATTGTACTACGTTGTGTGCAGTTCTATCTCCAGCGTGCTGCCCTCCATAGGATTCAGAGTTACACTTGCATAGGATCTGTTCCTGTTCATGCTCAGGAACACAACGTCTAATAACACCATCTACTCCTTCTTTATAAAGGTGTGGATCATCCCAGAAGTAATGTCTTAAATCATAAAAGAACTTTTTCTTTTGCTGGTATGTGAAACTAGGCGGTATATATTTAGCAACAATGTAATTAGCATAGTCAGCATACTAAGGAGAAGTACGAGAAGCATTAACGACTGCTAATTGTTCATCAGGAAAGCTATCATTAATAGGCAGTGGGTCATCAAGAACATTCTCTAACCTAGACAAGTTGTCTGCAACGGGGTTCTTCGCTCCCTTTCTATCAATAATATGCAAGTCAAATTCTTGGAGCAAGAGAACCCATCTAATGAGTCTAGGCTTAGCATCTTTCTTTTCCATAAGATATTCAATAGCAGCATGATCAGTGTGAATAGTAACTTTGGAATCGACAATATATGGTCTAAATTTATCACATGCAAACACAACTGCTAAGAACTCTTTTTCAGTAGTAGCATAGTTTCTCTGGGCAGTATCAAGAGTCTTACTAGCATACTGGATAACATTCAATTTCTTATCGACTCTTTGCCCTAAAACAACACCTACAACATAATCACTAGCATCGCACATAATTTCAAAAGGTAAATTCCAATGAGGCGGCTGAACAATAGGTGTAGTGATCAAAGCTTTCTTAAGTGTTTCAAATGCTTCTACACAATCATCATCAAAGACAAAAGGAATATCTTTTTGTAATAAATTAGTCAAAGGCCTAGAGATTTTAGAAAAGTCCTTAATGAACCTCCTATAAAAACCGGCATGACCAAGGAAACTTCTTGTACCTTTTATGTCCTTGGGACATGGCATATTTTCAATAGCATCAACTTTGGCTTTATCAACTTCAGTACCTCTCTCGGAGATCTTCTGCCCCAAGATAATGCCTTCATTAACCATAAAGTGACACTTTTCCCAATTCAGGACGAGACTAGTGTCTTCGCATCTCTACAAAACTCGATCAAGATTGCTCAAACAATCATCAAAAGAGGATCCATAGACGGAGAAGTCATCCATGAATACCTCACAAATCTTTTCACAAAAATCAGAAAATATAGCCATCACGCATCTTTGAAAGGTAGCAGGTGCATTACATAAACCAAAAGGCATACGTCTATAAGCAAAAGTACCAAAAGGGCAAGTAAAAGTAGTTTTAGATTGATCCTTTGCTGACACAAGTATTTGAGAGAAGCCAGAATAACCATCTAGAAAGCAAAAATGTGTGTGTTTGGATAGCCTTTCTAGCATTTGATCAATAAAAGGTAAAGGGTAATGATCTTTCTTAGTAGCTTTATTTAACTTACGGAAATCAATTACCATCCTATAACCTGTAATAATTCTTTGCGGGATCAGTTCATCTTTATCGTTAGGAACAACGGTAATACCTCCCTTTTTAGGGACACAATGGACAGGGCTTACCCATTCACTATCAGCAACGGGATAAATAATACCTGCCTCAAGGAGCTTTAGAATCTCCTTTCTTACCACTTCCTTTATTTTGGGATTTAATTGTCTTTGAGGATCTCTAACTTGTTTGGCATCTTTCTCCACTGAAATTGTGTGTTGACATAATGTGGGACTAATGCCCTTAAGATCATCCAGTGTATATCCAATTGCAGCTCGGTGCTTCTTCAGAGTTTTCAATAATCTTTCTTCTTCTTTCTCTGAAAGGTTAGCACTAATAATAATAGGATATATTTCTTTTTCATCAAGATAAGCATACTTAATATTATCAGGTAATGGTTTGAGTTCAAACACGGGATCACCCTTGGGTGGAGGGGGATCCCCAAGAATTTCAACGGGAAGGTTATGTTTCAGCATAGGTTCCTGTTTAAGGAACACTTCATCTATTTCTTTCCTTTGCTTCATAAACATATCATTTTCATGGTCTAGCAAATATTGTTCTAACGGATCAGTTGGAGGAACAGCAATGGAAGCAAGACCAATAATTTCATCCTTACTAGATGGTTCCCTTTCACGAGGTTGTCTACTAAACTTGGCAAAATTAAACTCATGAGACATACCATCTATGCCAACAGTGACAATATTCCTTTCACAATTAATCTTAGCACTAGCTGTATTCCAAAAGTGTCTACCAAAAATAATGGGACAAAAATCATCTTGTGGGGAAGCAAGAACAAGAAAATCGGCGGGGTATTTCACCTTCCCACACAAAACTTCAACATCTCTAACAATCCCAATAGGTTTGATGGTATCCCTATTAGCAAGCTTAATAGTAACATCAATGTCTTCTAATTCAACAGGTGCAATATCGTTCTTTATAAAGATCATAAGGTATCGCACTAGCACTAGCACTAGCACCCAAATCACATAAGCCATGATAACAATGATCTCCTATTTTAACAGAAATAACAGGCATGCCTACAACAGGTCTACGTGTCTTAGTATCAAGTCTAGCAATATTAGCAGTCTCACCCAAGAAAGAAATAACATGCCCATCTAAATCTTCTTCCAAGAGATCTTTAACCATAGCAATACTAGGTTCAACATTAATTTGCTCAGGAGGTGTATAGGTCCTAGTATTACTCTTATGAACAACAGTCGAAGCTTTAGCATGATCTCTTATCCTAACAGGAAAAGGAGGTTTTTCAACATAAGTAGTAGGAACAATAGGATCACTATATGTAATAGTCTTTTCTTTGACTGTAATAGGTGCAACTGTTGGGGAACGTAGTAATTTCAAAAAAAATCCTACGCACACGCAAGATCATGGTGATGGTATAGCAACGAGAGGGGAGAGTGTTCGTCCACATACCCTCGTAGACCGTAAGCGGAAGCTTTAGCACAACGCAGTTGATGTAGTCGTACGTCTTCACGATCCGGCCGATCCAAGCACTGAACGTACGGAGCCTCCGAGTTCAGCACACGTTCAGCTCGATGACGATCTTCGGCCTCCGATCCAGCAGAGCTCCAGAGATGAGTTCCATCAGCACGACGGCGTGGTGACGATGATGATGTTCTACCGGCGCAGGGCTTCGCCTAAACTCCGCGACGATATGAGCGAGGTGGAATATGGTGGAGGGGGGCACCGCACACGGCTAAGGAACGATCCGTAGATCAACTTGTGTGTCTATGGGGTGCCCCCCTGCCCCTGTATATAAAGGAGAAAGGGGGGAGGCCGGCCGGCCCTTGGGGCGCGCCAAGGAGGGGGGAAGTCCTCCTCCTAGTGGGAGTAGGACTCCCCTTTCGTAGTCCAACTAGGAAGGAGGAAGGGGGAAGGAAAGAGGGGGAGAGGGAGAGGGAAAGAGGGGCCGCGCCCCCCTCCCCTAGTCCAATTCGGACTCCCCTTGGGAGGGGGCCCGCCACCTCCTGGGCTGCTGCCCTCTCTCTCCCCTCAGGCCCACTAAGGCCCAATACTTCCCCGGGGGGTTCCGGTAACCCCTCCGACACTCCGGTTTTCTCCGAAATCACCCGGAACACTTCCGGTGTCCGAATATAGTCGTCCAATATATCAATATTTATGTCTCGAGCATTTCGAGACTCCTCGTCATGTCCGTGATCACATCTGGGACTCCGAACAAACTTTGGTACATCAAAACTTATAAACTCATAATAGAACTGTCATCGTAACGTTAAGCGTGCGGACCCGACGGGTTCGAGAACTATGTAGACATGACCTAGAACCATTCTCGATCAATAACCAATAGTGGGACCTAGATGCCCATATTGGTTCCTACATATTCTACGAAGATCTTTATCGGGCAAACTGCATAACAACATACGTTGTTCCCTTTGTCATCGATATGTTACTTGCCCGAGATTTGATCGTCGGTATCCAATACCTAGTTCAGTCTCGTTACCGGCAAGTCTCTTTACTCGTTACATAATGCATCATCCCGTAACCAACTCATTGGTTACATTGCTTGCAAGGCTTATAGTGATGTGCATTACCGAGAGGGCCCAGAGATACCTCTCCGACAATCGGAGTGACAAAACCTAATCTCGAAATACGCCAACTCAACATGTACCTTCGGAGACACATGTAGTACTCCTTTATAATCACCCAGTTACGTTGTGACGTTTGGTAGTACCCAAAGTGTTCCTCCGATAAACGGGAGTTGCATAATTCTCATAGTTACAGGAACATGTATAAGTCATGAAGAAAGCAATAGCAGTATACTAAACGATCAAGTGCTAGGCTAACGGAATGGGTCATGTCAATCACATCATTCTTCTAATGATGTGATCCCACTAATCAAATGACAACACATGTCTATGGTTAGGAAACATAACCATCTTTGATTAATGAGCTAGTCAAGTAGAGGCATACTAGTGACTATAGTTTTGTCTATGTATTCACACATGTATCATTTTTCCGGTTAATACAATTCTAGCATGAATAATAAACATTTATCATGATATGAGGAAATAAATAATAACTTTATTATTGCCTCTAGGGCATATTTCCTTCAGTCTCCCACTTGCACTAGAGTCAATAATCTAGATTACATAGTAATGATTCTAACACCCATGGAGTCTTGGTGCTGATCATGTTTTGCTCGTGAGAGAGGCTTAGTCAACGGGTCTGCAACATTCAGATCCGTATGTATCTTGCAAATCTCTATGTCTCCCACTTGGACTTGGTCCCGAATGGAATTGAAGCGTCTCTTGATGTGCTTGGTCCTCTTGTGAAATCTGGATTCCTTTGCCAAGGCAATTGCACCAGTATTGTCACAGAAGATCTTCATTGGTCCCGATGCACTAGGTATGACACCTAGATCGGAAATGAACTCCTTCATCCAGACTCCTTCATTTGCTGCTTCAGAAGCAGCTATGTACTCCGCTTCACATGTAGATCCCGCCACGCCGCTTTGTTTAGAACTGCACCAACTTACAGCTCCACCGTTTAATATAAACACGTATCCGGTTTGCGATTTAGAATCGTCCGGATCAGTGTCAAAGCTTGCATCGATGTAACCATTTACGACTAGCTCTTTGTCACCTCCATATACGAGAAACATATCCTTAGTCCTTTTCAGGTATTTCAGGATGTTCTTGACCGCTGTCCAGTGATCCACTCCTGGATTACTTTGGTACCTTCCTGCCAAGCTTATTGCTAAGCATACGTCAGGCCTGGTACACAGCATTGCATACATGATAGAGCCTATGGCTGAAGCATAGGGAACATCTTTCATTTTCTCTCTATCTTCTGCTGTGGTCGGGCATTGAGTTTGACTCAACTTCACACCTTGTAGCACAGGCAAGAAACCTTTCTTTGCCTGATCCATTTTGAACTTTTTCAAAATTTTGTCAAGGTATGTGCTTTGTGAAAGTCCTATTAAGCGTCTTGATCTATCTCTATAGATCTTGATGCCCAATATGTAAGCAGCTTCACCGAGGTCTTTCACTGAAAAACTTTTATTCAAGTATCCCTTTATGCTATCCAGAAATTCTATATCATTTCCAATTAATAATATGTCATCTACATATAAAATCAGAAATGCTACAGAGCTCCCACTCACTTTCTTGTAAATACAGGCTTCTCCAAAAGTCTGTATAAAATCATATGCTTTGATCACACTATCAAAACGTTTATTCCAACTCCGAGATGCTTGCACCAGTCCATAAATGGATCGCTGGAGCTTGCACACTTTGTTAGCACCTTTTGGATCAACAAAACCTTCTGGCTGCATCATATACAACTCTTCTTCTAGAAATCCATTCAAGAATGCAGTTTTGACATCCATTTGCCAAATTTCATAATCATGAAATGCAGCAATAGCTAACATGATTCGGACAGACTTAAGCATCGCTATGGGTGAGAAAGTCTCATCGTAGTCAACCCCTTGAACTTGTCGAAAACCTTTCGCAACAAGTCAAGCTTTATAGACAGTTACATTACCATTAGCGTCAGTCTTCTTCTTAAAGATCCATTTATTCTCAATGGCTTGCCGATCATCGGGCAAGTCAACCAAAGTCCATACTTTGTTTTCATACATGGATCCCATCTCAGATTTCATGGCCTCTAGCCATTTTGCGGAATCTGGGCTCATCATCGCTTCCTCATAGTTCGTAGGTTCATCATGGTCAAGTAACATGACTTCCAGAACAGGATTACCGTACCACTCTGGTGCGGATCTTACTCTGGTAGACCTACGAGGTTCAGTAGAAACTTGATCTGAAGTTTCATGATCAATATCATTAGCTTCCTCACTGATTGGTGTAGTTGTCACAGGAACCGGTTCTTGTGATGAACTACTTTCCAATAAGGGAGTAGATACAGTTATCTCATCAAGTTCTACTTTCCTCCCACTCACTTCTTTCGAGAGAAACTCCTTCTCTAGAAAGGATCCGATTTTAGCAACGAAAATCTTGCCCTCAGATCTGTGATAGAAGGTGTACCCAATAGTCTCCTTTGGGTATCCTATGAAGACACATTTCTCCGATTTGGGTTCGAGCTTATCTGGTTGAAGTTTCTTCACATAAGCATCGCAGCCCCAAACTTTAAGAAACGACAACTTTGGTTTCTTGCCAAGCCACAGTTCATAAGGCGTCGTCTCAACGGATTTTGATGGTGCCCTATTTAACGTGAATGCGCCCGTCTCTAAAGCATAACCCCAAAACGATAGCGGTAAATCGGTAAGAGACATCATAGATCGCACCATATCAAGTAAAGTACGATTACGACGTTCGGACACACCATTTCGTTGTGGTGTTCCGGATGGCGTGAGTTGCGAAACTATTCCGCATTGTTTCAAGTGTAGACCAAACTCGTAACTCAAATATTCTCCTCCACGATCAGATCGTAGAAACTTTATTTTCTTGTTACGATGATTTTCCACTTCACTCTGAAATTCTTTGAACTTTTCAAATGTTTCAGACTTGTGTTTCATTAAGTAGATATACCCATATCTGCTCAAATCATCTGTGAAGGTGAGAAAATAACAATACCCGCTGTTGGGGATATTACCACTGGGCGTAAACCGGCCTACTTGGGTCGGGTTAACCTCATTAGTAGTATAAGCAGATGAAGGCCCAAGGCCTGTAGTCGATTTAGAACCTGTAGCCGTAAACCGGCCTGATGTATAAGTTTGTATTGTAAGTTAGGAATAGAGAGATACCAACCGGGATACGAGTATGAACCGGTTGGGACTCTATGGACCGACGGGCGTCACCCGTGTATATAAGGGGACGACCCGGCAGCGGTTCAAGGGAGACAACTACAACTCGAGCCTAGGCGAAGCTTGTTTGCTCCCTAGCCATCGAGACCACATCAATTCCGTCACAACTAGACGTAGGCTTTTACCTTCATCGAAGGGGCCGAACTAGTATAAACCCTCGTGTCTTTGTGTCCGCTTTAACCCCTTCAAGTTAACCTGTAGCGATGGCTCCACGACTAAGTCCTTTCACTAGGACATCTGCCGTGACAAATCCACGACAGTTGGCACCCACCGTGGGGCTATCGCACGATGGTTTGATGATCTTGGAGGGCAGGCTCAAAGGACTCGAAGGCTATGCTGTGGGCCGGATGACCAAGAGTCGTTGTGGCAAGATCTACATCGATGATGCAGGATGGGGTCCCGAAGCCAATTCGATCGAGTACGGGTACCGGGTCCCCTTTGGTGGCATACACGTTTTCATCTGCAAGATTGGTGAGCCTGGGCCTGAGCCGGACATCTGCACCGACCTCGTCGAGACGGCTCAGCGTGCGAGATCTACCCAGGTTAAACCGGCCGTGAAGCGTGCCTTCGTGGGAGTCATCCACGGAGGAGAGCATGAGGACGAGTCAGAATTCGGTAGCGAGACCGTCGTCTATTCTGGCGACGAGTCTTCAACCGGAGAGACCGAATCATTGTACCAGTTGCAAGATGACCAGATCAGGGGCTGTTCCGATGGCGACAGTATTCTGGACCCCCCAGATCAGATCAACTGGGTTGGAATATTCATGGCTGGTACACAGGCGGCGAATCACTCCTCGACCGCAGCAGCAATGCACTCCGGATCAGCAGCGGCAGCGGCAGCAGGGGCAGGAGGCCTTGTGCGCCCGCCGGTTCAAGTTCTGTCGGATCTGTTTGACGCACTAGCTGCACTTATGGCAGAGGCCAATCCGGCGGACCAAGAGGCCCATGACGCAGAGATTGCAAAGGTGAGAGAGCAGATTGTACAGGCCAAAGCCGACCTGGCGGCAGAGAAGGATAGGATGGCCGCAGAGCGGGCCACTTTGGACGCCCAGGCCTACAAGCTCATGCTTGACCAGAATGCATCGCAGGAGGTCTTGAAGCGGAAGCACAGATCAAGCCTGCCATTAGGGTTCGACCCTCGGAATCTCTTTCACACTCCAGGAGCTGGAACCAGTAATCCGCCGGGGCACCTGGAGGCAAACCGGATCGAGGCACCAGGGCCAGGAGCGATGATCCAACCCCGCCTGATGGAACCTCCTTGACAGAACATTGTGATTCCTCCGCCGGTCCAGACACCTCCAAGTCATTATTCTAATCCTATGGACAATCTTGTCGCAGCTGCTGCACGATTAGAAGCTATCCCGGTGGAAGGAGACACTCCGCAAGCAATAAAGACGCGCCGGGTTAAGGAACTCCTCCGGACCGCTTTGATTCAACAGGAGGCATATTCATACAGCCGCGATCGGATTCACTCCACACCTCATCCAAGCCGGAGCTATAGTAGGTGCCTGGATGAACCGGCCATATCGAGCAACGCGCGAGGCCATGAAGCGGCCCGTGCAATAACCCGGCAAGTGGTGTTCGCAATGCTCAGGATGTGGTGGACCGGGCCCAGGCACGAAGGGAGGCCGAGTTAGCAGCGCAGAACGAGGCGGGTCAGCTTACACCGGTTCGTCCTACCACCTCTACCGGGCCAGGGGTCGCATCCACTTTGGGAGTGCCTTGTTTAGTCCCCGCTTTACGCAATGTATGCCTGCCCAAAGATTTCAAGGGTCCGCGCAAGGTGCCGAATTCCACCGCTGATTTATCTCCGGAAGCGTGGGTAGAGAGTTATGAGATGGCCATGGAGATGCTAGATGTGGATGAGACCGCGTGTGCAAAGTACTTCACCATGATGCTTGAAGGCACGACCCGCACTTGGTTGAAGAGCCTGCCACCTAATTCTATCAGCTCATGGGCCCAGTTGCGGGCCCGGTTTATCCAGAATTTCAAAGATACGTGTAAGCAGCCCAAGTCCATAGTAGACCTGGCGGCTTGTGTTCAGGAGGACGGAGAATCAACAACCCATTGGGTACGCCGCGTTTCGGAAGTCTTGCACTCGTCTGACAGGATCAATGCTGACTCTGCGATCTTAACCCTGGAGGGCAACTGCCGGTTTAAGCCTTTAAAATTGAAATTGGGGCGCATGAAGCGGTTTTGTAATGACATGGGAACTCTCATGGCCGCTTTAGTGAAGTATGCTGATTCGGATAGTACCAAGGATCCCGAGACTGACGATGATGAAGCAGGGAAGGGAAAGAAGAATAGCAACTCCAAGGGGCATCAGTACAAACCGGCGGGCCATGGAAACGGAGGCAAGCGCAAGGCGGAGGGCAGCATGGACTTTGTGGCTAACACTAACGCACAGGACAAGGGTCAGCGGCGCAGAGGTAAAGCGGCAAATCGTAATGGGGCTCCAAATCCTAACGCGGATCATTTGAATTATTTGTTGAATCAGCCTTGCCCAAAACACGGGACAAAGGAGGCGCCGGCTAACCACCTTTGGAAGGATTGTTACATTATGCAGGAGTTTAAAAACTCTAATGCCTTCCGGTATGACCGCGGGTCAGGGGGCGGTTCAGGATCCGGTTTCCATGGGCCGGGTCACGATGGAGCTTCTGGTTCAGGTTTCAATCAGGGCGGTCACAACAACTAGAATAATCAGAACGGTCAACAGCAGCAGCAGTCGGGTTATCAGAGCCAGCCAAAACAGTTGAACAATGGACAATATCATGTTTTCACAACTAGCTTGGATAAGCGCGACCGGAAACTCCACAAGCGAGCAGTGAACTCTGTTGAACCGGCCGTACCACGTTACTTACGCTGGTCGGAGCAGCCTATCGTGTGGAGCAGGGAGGACCACCCACCTCGGGTTGACAATCCGGGCCAGCTAGCGTTAGTGGTAGACCCTCAGGTGGGAGGTTATAAATTCACCAAGGTACTCATGGATGGAGGGAGCAGTATTAACATCCTATACTATGAGACATTCCGCCGCATGGGGCTAACAGACAAAGATCTCAGACCGTCTAATACAGTGTTCCATGGTGTGGTGCCTGGCAAATCAGCATATCCCGTTGGTAAGATAGCCCTGGACGTGGCTTTTGGGGACGAGCATGATTCCCGATCCGAAAAACTAACCTTTGAGGTGGTGAAGATCCGGAGCCCGTATCACGCCTTGTTTGGGCGGTCGGCTTATGCCAAATTCATGGCGCGGCCTTGTTATATCTACTTGCAGCTCAAGATGCCGGGTTACAAGGGGACAATAGCGGTTCATGGGAGCCGTAAGGTTGCTTTGGAATGTGAGGAAGGTGATGCGGCCTATGCAGAGTCGGTTTGTGCCACGGAGGAGTTGAAATATTATAAGGACAATGTTGATCCGGCGGACATGACCCCTTTGAAGAAGCCAACCACAGAGCATGATTCGGATCCGAAGTTCAAATCGGCAGCTGAGACCAAGCTTGTTGACTTCGTGCCCGGCGATTCGTCCAAGCAGTTCACTGTGAGTGCCAACTTGGACCCTAAATAGGAAAGCGCGCTCATCGAGTTCATCCGTGAGAATCGGGACATTTTTGCATGGAAACCTTCTGACATGCCAGGTGTACCGAGGGAACTCGCTGAGCACACTCTTAATGTGGATCCTAAGTATAAACCGGTAAAGTAATTTCTCCGCCGGTTTAACGAAGAAAGGCGCAAAGCCATTGGAGAGGAAGTGGCCAGGCTTTTAGCAGCTGGTTTTATCATTGAGGTGTTCCATCCAGAGTGGCTTGCTAATCCGGTGCTGGTTCTTAAGAAAAACGGCACTTGGCGTATGTGTGTGGATTACACGGATCTTAACAGGGCTTGTCCAGCAGATCCTTTTGCCCTCCCCCGCATTGACCAGATCATTGATGCCACGGCGGGTTGTGAGTGTTTGAGTTTTTTGGATGCATATTCTGGATATCATCAGATCAAAATGGCGGTTAAGGACCAGGAGAAGACAACGTTCATTACTCCCTTTGGAGCCTTCTGCTATGTATCTATGCCCTTTGGGCTCAAGAGTGCCCAAGCCACTTATCAACGGTGTGTACAGAATTGCCTGCATAAACAGATCGGCCGCAATGTGCACGCCTATGTGGATGATATTGTAGTCAAGTCAAGGCAGAAGGAGACGCTGGTGGATGATTTGAAGGAAACCTTTGACAACTTGCGAGTTTACAAGATGATGCTTAACCCGGCCAAGTGTGTCTTTGGTGTTCCGGCAGGCAAGTTATTGGGTTTTCTTGTGTCCAACAGAGGAATTGAGGTTAATCCGGAGAAGATTACGGCTATCACCTCCCTGGCTAAACCGAAGTGTGTCAACGATGTTCAGCGTTTGGCGGGTCGGATCGCTGCACTGAGCCGGTTTATCAGCCGCCTCGGAGAGAAGGCTATCCCTTTGTACCAGATGCTGAGAAAGACAGAGCAATTCATCTGGAGTCCGGCTGCTGATGAAGCATTGGAGGACTTGAAGCGGCAATTAGCCAATCCGCCCGTTCTTGCGGCTCCGGTCGACAAGGAGCCGTTATTGTTATACGTAGCGGCCAATGCTCGTGCAGTTAGCGTGGCTATTGTGGTGGAACGCAAGGAGGTAGGCAAGGAATATCCGGTTCAGCGGCCAGTTTATTATATCAGCGAGGTGCTTATTGAATCCAAGCAAAGGTATCCGCATTGGCAGAAGCTGGTATATGGAGTTTTCATGGCAAGCCGGAAGTTGAAGCAGTATTTTCAAGGGCACCCCATCACAGTGGACATTTCAGCTCCCTTGGGCGATATCATACAGAACCGGGAGGCGACTGGCCGGATTGCCAAGTGGGGTATAGAGCTTGGGCCGCACGGATTGAAGTACGTGCCTCGGACGGCGGTGAAGTCTCAAGCACTTGTTGATTTCATCAATGATTGGACGGAGTTGCAAGCACCAGAGGAGAAGCCGGATCACACATATTGGACTATCCATTTTGATGGATCCAGGCAATTGGAAGGCTCGGGGGCTGGAGTCGTATTAACTTCCCCACGAGGTGATAAGTTTTGTTATGTTCTCCGCTTAATGTTCCCTTGTACTAATAATGCAGCTGAGTATGAAGCCTTGCTCCATGGTCTCCGGATGGCTAAAGAGATGAACTTAAGCCGGGTTAAGTGCTTCAGTGACTCGGACCTCGTGGCTCAACAGGTGTCTGGCACTTGGGATTCTAAGGACCCGCTCATGGCCGCATATCGTCGTGAGGTGGATAATATTGCGGGTCACCTCAAGGGTTATCAAGTGGATCACGTGGACCGTCGAAAGAATGAAGCGACGGACGCTTTAAGCCGATTGGGTTCTCAGCGCAAACCGGTCCCGCCTAATGTCTTTCTTGATGTGTTGCACAACCCGTCAGTCAAGCTCCCAGGTGAAGCGGATTTGGCTATTCCTGATCCGTAGGCTCAATTGGTGGCAGCCCTGCATGTCATTCCGGATTGGACAGTTCCTTATCATGCGTACATGAACCGGGGAGAGTTGCCAGAGGATGAGATTCTAGCCAGGCAGATAGTCCGACGATCCAAGTCTATGACGATTGTCAATGGCGAATTGCATCATTGCAGTGTATCAGGGGCGTTTCAACGTTGTGTTTCTCCTGAGGAAGGCTGTGAAATCTTACGAGAAATCCATGAAGGGGATTGTGGTCACCACGCCGGTTCAAAGTCTCTGGTGGCAAAGGCGTTTCGTCACGGGTTCTACTGGTTGACAGCGCATGCTGATGCGGAGGACTTGGTTAAACGGTGTGATGGCTGTCAGAAATTTTCAAGGCGTGCTCATGTGTCGGCTCAAGAATTGAGGATGATTCCAATCACTTGGCCGTTTGCAACTTGGGGGCTGGATATGGTCGGACCTTTTAAAAGATCCAAGGATAAGAAAACCCACCTTTTGGTGGCAGTTGACAAATTTGCCAAGTGGGTTGAAGCGGAGCCTGTCAGCAAGTGTGATGCAGCGACAGCGGTGCAGTTCATCAAAAAGGTGATTTTCCGGTTTGGCTTTCCACACAGTATCATTACTGACAATGGTACCAATTATCCAAGGGTGCTATGAAGGAGTTCTGTGAACGTGAGCACATCCGACTTGACGTATCATCAGTGGCTCACCCCCAGTCCAATGGGCAGGCAGAACGGGCTAATCAAGAGATCTTGCGAGGCATCAAACCCCGGCTTATGGTTCCATTGCAAAGAACACCAGGATGTTGGGTTGAAGAACTACCATCTGTGCTATGGAGTATTAATACTACACCCAACCGATCCACAGGATACACGCCGTTTTTTATGGTCTACGGAGCGGAGGCGGTTCTCCCTAGTGATATCCGGCACGATTCGCCTCGTGTGGCAGCTTATGTTGAAGCGGACAATGAGACAACACGACAAGACGCTTTGGACCTATTGGACGAGGAGCGCGATATAGCGGCTGCCCGTTCGGCGATTAATCAACAAGATCTTCGTCGCTATCACAGTCGCCGGGTTAGAACCAGAACTTTTCAAGAAGGAGATTTGGTGCTTCGACTCATCCAAGACCAGACAGATATGCACAAGTTATCCCCACCTTGGGAGGGACCTTTCGTGGTCAGTAAGAATCTGCACAACGGGTCATACTATCTGATTGATATTCGAGAGCATAAAGACTCACGCACATCAGAGGAGGAGACCAACAGGCCGTGGAACATAGCTCATCTTCGGCCTTACTACACCTGAGCCATTGGCTCTATCTATGTACATATTATGACAGTGTATATATTATCTTTGATATAATAAAACCGGAGCCTCAGCTAAAGCGGGGTCTCTGTCTTTTCTTATCATGCGTGGTTACATGGAGTGGTTCTGTCTTAAAGCGGCCTCCGGTTTACCCCTTGAAATTTGCTTTTTTATATCACTTGGGGCCTTGGTCGTGTCCGAACCAACGCGACACCTTTTGATAGGCGAAAGCCACCAGATCACTTGGGGACATGGTCAAGTCTGAACCAGTCACGCCTCTTGATCGGCCTAAGGCCACAAAATCACTTGGGGGCTTGGTCGAACCCGAACCATTGCCACGCCTTTTGATTGGCATATATGCCACAGTTTCATTTGGGGACCTGGCTGACTTGAACCATTGTCACTCCTATTGGGGGCTTGGTCCTGTCCGACCATGGTAACACCATCTGATCAGCTCAGTATAGCATGTTTTTTGCAAACGGTTTTTATCATTTACTTTGCTTCCATATTTATTTTATGACTGTTTCTTAATTTTTGTTGTGTTTCCTTTATACCAACAACACCTTTTTCCGGTTCAGCCGATGGATTTGATTCCTTTTTAATCCGGAGAAGTATGCCCGGTTTACCTTTCCTGTTAACATCATGGAGTAACTGGGGGGCTCGTAATGACCCAGCACGGTTTATATGGGAGCTGTTTTCTCTCCCTTTGACGGTAATGGTTTATAAAACCTCCGCTTCAAGCCTGGCTAAGCCAGCTTCATGCCCAGCGATGGCAGGTACTTTGTATCGCCTATTTTGTTATGTGTTTTAAATACATTGCTGATATATATATATATATATATCAAGATCATAAACCGGCTGGCAGTATAACCGCCACCGAAGTTCAAGTTTTTCTAGTTGCAGGAAATATAAATTGAGGTTTTTCAAGCAAAAGCATCAGTACTTATGCACGAAGGCATATTCAAGGCAGAAGTATTAACTATCCTATTACAAGGCAACATGGTGCCCAAATAAGATCATTGTTATTTTGGCGGATCATTGTAAGGCAGCTATTTAAACTGGCTTCCGGTTCAAGCCTGCTCATCGTCCTGCCCCGCTTCAGCTTCCTCTTCTCTATCCATTGGCTGGAAATCAACAGTGGTCCAGTCGAAACCCATTAAAGCTTGAAAGACAGCCTCTTCATGGATCAGAGAAGACGGTTCAATATCAGGAGTGTAAGTATGCTTACGGATTGGAGGAATCAGATTCTCCGCTTCAAGAGTTGGGGCAGGCACTCGCTTGTTCTGATCATTGTATTGAGCTTGATAATGCGTCAAGTCTGCCTCTTCAGCTAATTGACAAGCCAGAGGGCGCACTGCACGGTTTATTGCCCTCAAATCATCTTCATTGAACTCGGAGCCATCTTCCTTCAGGCTGGGATAGCCTTGAGCTGCCTCCATAGGATCGAAATCCGGCACCCATGCTTTTGCCCGGATCAAGGCATTAATGGCTCCGGTTCGAGCAGCAGATTTTTTTAGCTCTTCAATCCGGGCAGGAAGCATTGACAACCTATTAAGAGTGTCCTGGATTAAAGAGGGTGCCGGATTGTTATGAGAAGCTGTGGTGATAATCCGCTGCGCTCCGGTATACAATTGTTTAACTAACGTGTAGGCAGCCTTCAGCTTGTTCCGCACATCTGGCCCTAAGTGCCCAATGCGTGTACCTGCAACAAAACAGGGCCAGTCTCAAACCGGATCTATTATAAGCAGGCCTAGAATTGCCAGAGAAGCCAAAAAGAGCTTACCAAAGATAGCAGCGGTCATGGAGTGTATTTGGCGCTTTACGGCAGTCAGCTCGTCTACCACCGGTTTAAGGGCAGCTTCAGCGTTTTTCAGCTCTTTTTGTTAAAGCGGCCTTTTCAGTGGCCCAATCAGCCTGCTCCTTCTTGAAGCCCTCCTTCAGCTGTTCCGTGATGCTCAAAGCGCTGGTCAATTCCTCCCTTGCTTTATCAGTTTCGGTTTGTTGGGTTTTCAGAGTTTCTTGCAGATCAGTAATCCGGTCCTCTTTGACCCTCACTTCAGCCTGCATACAGACAGTGCTTGGCTTTAAACAAAACGGTACAAGAATTTGAAGTCTCAACCACATAACAAGTTATACGCTTGATACTTGGGGGCTAATGCACCTTCAATTTTCATCTATTACTAAATCACAAAGTCCCAAGCTCAATACAGGTATTCAACTTGGCACTTGGGGGCTAATGGCTATTTGCTCAATTATGTTCTGATGTTACAATCTTTATTGGAGTCCCGGTTTAACTATGCTAAGTTGAACCGGCCCTTGGGGGCTATATTGATGAATTTCAAAGTACTGAGGATTATATTCAAGTCCCGGTTTGAAGAAGGTTACAAACCGGTCCTTGGGGGCTAGGAGGATTAATACAGTGGCAGTAAGTAAAGAAAGAAGAAGCACAAGGTAGTTACCTCAAATTTGTCTCTCATTATCTTTACCAGGCCAGCTTCACAGTCGCGGCTAGTATATAGCCGGTTCAAGTAACCAGAATGCAGATCTTGGGCACTCAGAGCAGCATATGTTTCCAGTTCTACATCCCATTTGCCTTTGTTCTTGGCAGAAAAATCCTCTTTCACTGTATGCTTGGTTAAAGCGACAGGATTCCCTGGTTCAAAGCGACCTACGCCGGTAATTACAACATCATCATCCTTAGACTCACCGGTTTGCGTTGGTGCGGTCGGTTTATCAGCAGGACTGCGGGATTTTTCAATCCGGACGGAGCTGGCAGGTGGGTCAGCACAGACTGAAGTATTGATAGGCCTTTCCTCAGGAATAGCATCATCTTGCAAAGGAGGATCATTGGGAATATCCTCATGAGCAAGCGCATCAAGATCTGGCGCTTTATCCTGTTCTGGGGCGACATCTTCCTCAGCCGCTTTGTCCAGGCGGGCCTTCTTGCTCGGTTTAGGTTTAGCCCTGAAAGAAAAACAAAGAGTCAAGGAACAGCATAAGTTATTACACAGTACACCGGAAGCATATGTTCAGCCTAGCTTACCCAAGAACCGTTTTCAGTGGTGGCAGCTGAGTGGCTGATGATTCACCAGAGGAAGAATGAGAAGTAACCTGATAATCGGAGTCGGACGGATTAAGAGGTTGACGGATGAAACCCGCTTTAGGATATAAATTAATAAAAAGGTTGGAGACCTCGGAGGGGCGTTTTCAAACCAGACTGTTTGGTAAACCGGCGGAGGTAACTACCTGGCCACTGTGCCGGGTTGTGCGGCGAGCTTCATGTTGCTGAGTCTTCATAAGAAATTTGGGATCCAAGTAAGCAAGAGGATGAGAAAATTTAACTTTCCGGTTTGCCTGGCAAAATTTTGGCAAAGGCAAAATTTCTGAATCGGAAGAGAGAATAGTTACCTCAGCGATTTCAGCATTACTGGCTTCAGCGTCGTCCTGACAAGTATCATCATCAATAAGGCGTGTAAAAAGTAAGCCTAGTGAATCAAGTTCTACCTCAAGGTCCGGGTTACCCACATCATCATCAATAGCTGGATCAGATGAAGCGGTGGTTTTCCTTTTGTGAGCTGGCTTCTTGATAACCTTGGTCTTGGGCCGGGTTGACCGTCCTGCTTTCTCCGTTTTGTCTTGTGGAAGCTTCTTGCTCCAAAATGGATTATCACCCTGGTTAAGCAGTAATTGATGTCAGAGGGAGAAAGCAGTAACAGGTTCAATAAAAGAACAATCAAAATCTTACAGCTGGCGGTTTGTTGGTGGCGCAGAAAGGGAGCAGACCGGTTTGAGCGCAGAGGTGCTCCGGTTCATTCAACATTTTCTTCACAGAATCTGTGACTTCATCATCAGAGAGTTGGATTTTAGTGTGTCGGAGTGGGTCATCGACGCTATCAGTATACTTGCACATCAAACCGGAGCGCCAGCTGAGAGGCAGTATGCTCCATGATATCCAACAGCGTGCAAGGTCTATTCCCGTTAAACCGTTGGCCATAAAGGCTCGGAGCTTGGACAGTTGCGGAGCATATTTACTTCTCTCCTTGGCACTTAATCTTTGTGGAAAGGGGTGAGTGTTGCTGAGCCACTCCGGACGAAAGCCAGGCAAGGGATTTTCATTGTCAGGGGAGGTGTCTTTGCAATAAAACCATGTTGCATTCCACTCCTTGGGGTGAGTGTGTAGTTTGACGTGGGGATAAGTGATCTCTTTCCTTTTCTGAATTGCCATACCGCCCAATTCGGTATTGGGGCCGTCAGTAAATTCAGTGCGGTGGTTTAAGTGGAAGCGGTCTCTAAACAATTCGACTGAAGGCTCCTCTTGAAGGTATACCTCAGAGAGCACTTGGAAGTGACATAGGTTGGTAATGGAATTGGGGCCAATATCTTGCGGACGGAGCTGAAAATTGGCTAACACATCCTGGTAAAATTTAGAACCAGGCGGTTTGAAGCCCCGGGCCAAGTGATCTTCAAAGACCACGACCTCTCCCTCTTGAGGTGTGGGAGGACATTCATTTCCAGGAACCCTCCAGTGGATCGTATCTTTGCTGTCTAAAGCGCCGATCAGGACTAAATCATCCAACTGAGTTTCTGTGACGCGAGAAGGAACCCAATTGCACTCATATACTTGTTTGGCCATGGTGAGATCTACAAGAAATAGGTGATTCCGGTTCAAGAATATGTTGGATAAAAGAAGGTGCTGATCTGAACAATGCTAAACCGGAGGCAGTACATATAAACCGGATTTCTACGAGGTGGCATCATATGGATTCTGGCGGTTCAACAAGGGGACTAATGGTGTATACCGGTTTACTAACTTTTTCTATATTAAGTTAAACCGCCTGATCTAAACATCGGAAGCAAACGAAGTTGTGGATGGCTAAGTATGCAGAAACAGGTTTCACAAGGTCCTATTGTAGCAGTGGATCTGTAGCAAGTTCAGAAAAACAGGAAATATTTAAAAAGAGTAAAGCAGAACGGAAGTGAACCAATGAGCGGATATGTAAATGAGATCTATGGACTTAGGCGGGAAATTACAGGCGGATGCTAAAAGATTACTACTAAACAGACCAGGGGTTCACAGATTCATTCAAGAGTCAGGGTACGAGTATGAACAAGCGACGAACACGGCGCGAACATGAAACCCTAAGAACAGATTTATGTCAAGAAGAGAAGAAGGCTTACCGGAAGCGAAGAAGACGCGGAAGGATACCGCAGTGCTCTGGTGCGTTCAGGTTGATGCAGCGGCCCAAGACGATGCAGAGGTCGACAGCGGCGGCGGAGCTCCAAGGCTGGCGACGCGAGGAAGACGAAGAGAAAGAGACGAAGAGGAGAAAAGGAAATGACCCTTCGGTCCTATTTATAAGGCAACAGGCGTGGGTCAGGTGCGCGAATCCAGGAGCCAAAATTTCGGAAGTGGAGCTGATGACTTAGGTATCGCAGATCTATTAATAAAGGAGGGCGTCATAAATGTTAACTTCGTGATGACATCATGCCGGTTTACAGCAACCAGAGATGATGACGACATGGCGGTTTACCAGTTACAAGAAGATGTCCAAGACAAAGATTTTGTGAAGGATTGACATGAATCAGTTCAAATCAATCTGGGGCCTAATGTTGGGGATATTACCACTGGGCGTAAACCGGCCTACTTGGGCCGGGTTAACCTCATTAGTAGTATAAGCAGATGAAGGCCCAAGGCCTGTAGTCGGTTTAGAACCTGTAGCCGTAAACCGGCCTGATGTATAAACTTGTATTGTAAGTTAGGAATAGAGAGATACCAACCGGGATACGAGTATGAACCGGTTGGGACTCTATGGACCGACGGGCGTCACCCGTGTATATAAGGGGACGACCCGGCGGCGGTTCAAGGGAGACAACTACAACTCGAGCCTAGGCGAAGCTTGTTTGCTCCCTAGCCATAGAGACCACATCAATTCCATCACAACTAGACGTAGGCTTTTACCTTCATCGAAGGGGCCGAACTAGTATAAACCCTCGTGTCTTTGTGTCCGCTTTAACCCATTCAAGTTAACCCGTAGCGATGGCTCCACGACTAAGTCCTTTCACTAGGACACCTGCCGTGACAAATCCACGACACCCGCCGCGAGCCTCAACATTCATTGGACCACATACATCAGTATGTATGATTTCCAATAAATCAGTTGCTCGCTCCATAATTCCGGAGAACGGCGTTTTAGTCATCTTGCCTATAAGGCACGGTTCGCAAGTACCAAGTGATTCATAATCAAGTGATTCCAAAAGCCCATCAGTATGGAGTTTCTTCATGCGCTTTATACCGATATGACCTAAACGGCAGTGCCACAAATAAGTTGCACTATCGTTATCAACTCTGCATCTTTTGGTTTCAACACTATGAATATGTGTATCACTACTATCGAGATTCAATAAAAATAGACCATTCTTCAAGGGTGCATGACCATAAAAGATATTACTCATATAAATAGAACAACCATTATTCTCTGATTTAAATGAATAATCATCTCGCATCAAACAAGATCCAGATATAATGTTCATGCTCAACGCTGGCACCAAATAACAATTATTTAGGTCTAAAACTAATCCCGATGGTAGATGTAGAGGTAGCGTGCCGACCGCGATCACATCGACTTTGGAACCATTTCCCACGCGCATCGTCACCTCGTCCTTAGCTAATCTTCGCTTAATCCGTAGTCCCTGTTTCGAGTTGCAAATATTAGCAACAGAACCAGTATCAAATACCCAGGTGCTACTGCGAGCATTAGTAAGGTAGACATCAATAACATGTATATCACATATACCTTTGTTCACTTTGCCATCCTTCTTATCCGCCAAATACTTGGGGCAGTTCCGCTTCCAGTGTCCAGTCTGCTTGCAGTAGAAGCACTCAGTTTCAGGCTTAGGTCCAGACTTGGGTTTCTTCTCTTGAGCAGCAACTTGCTTGCCATTCTTTTTGAAGTTCCCCTTCTTCTTCCCTTTGCCCTTCTTCTTGAAACTGGTGGTTTTGTTAACCATCAACACTTGATGCTCCTTCTTGATTTCTACCTCCGCAGCTTTCAGCATTGCGAAGAGCTCGGGAATAGTCTTGTTCATCCCTTGCATATTATAGTTCATCACGAAGCTCTTGTAGCTTGGTGGCAGTGATTGGAGAATTCTGTCAATGACACTATCATCAGGAAGATTAACTCCCAGTTGAATCAAGTGATTATTATACCCAGACATTTTGAGTATGTGTTCACTGACAGAACTATTCTCCTCCATCTTGCAGCTATGGAACTTATTGGAGACTTCATATCTCTCAATCCGGGTATTTGCTTGAAATATTAACTTCAACTCCTGGAACATCTCATATGCTCCATGACATTCAAAACGTTGTTGAAGACCCGGTTCTAAGCCGTAAAGCATGGCACACTGAACTATCGAGTAGTCATCAACTTTGCTCTGCCAGACGTTCTTAACGTCGTCAGTTGCATCAGCAGTAGGCCTGGCACTCAGCGGTGCTTCCAGGACGTAACTTTTCTGTGCAGCAATGAGGATAATCCTTAGGTTACGGACCCAGTCCGTGTAATTGCTACCATCATCTTTCAACTTTGCTTTCTCAAGGAACGCATTAAAATTCAACGGAACAACAGCACGAGCCATCTATCTACAAACAAACATAGACAAGCAAGATACTATCAGGTACTAAGTTCATGATAAATTTAAGTTCAATTAATCATATTACTTAAGAACTCCCACTTAGACAGACATCTCTCTAGTCATCTAAGTGATCACGTGATCCAAATCAACTAAACCATGTCCGATCATCACGTGAGATGGAGTAGTTTCAATGGTGAACATCACTATGTTGATCATATCTACTATATGATTCACGTTCGACCTTTAGGTCTCCGTGTTTCGAGGACATATCTGTATATGCTAGGCTCGTCAAGTATAACCTGAGTATTCCGCGTGTGCAACTCTTTTGCACCCGTTGTATTTGAACGTAGAGCCTATCACACCCGATCATCACGTGGTGTCTCAGCACGAAGAACTTTCGCAATGGTGCATACTCAGGGAGAACAGTTCTTGATAATTAGTGAGAGATCATCTTAAAATGCTACCGTCAATCAAAGCAAGATAAGATGCATAAAGGATAAACATCACATGCAATCAATATAAGTGATATGATATGGCCATCATCATCTTGTGCTTGTGATCTCCATCTTCGAAGCACCGTCATGATCACCATCGTCACCGGCACGACACCTTGATCTCCATCGTAGCATCGTTGTCGTTACGCCATCTATTGCTTCTACGACTATCGCTACCGCTTAGTGATAAAGTAAAGCAATTACAGGGCGTTTGCATTTCATACAATAAAGCGACAACCATATGGCTCCTGCCAGTTGCCGATAACTTCGGTTACAAAACATGATCATCTCATACAATAAAATATAGCATCACGTCTTGACCATATCACATCACAACATGCCCTGGAAAAACAAGTTAGATGTCCTCTACTTTGTTGTTGCAAATTTTACGTGGCTGCTACGGGCTTAGCAAGAACCGTTCTTACCTACGCATCAAAAACCACAACGATAGTTCGTCAAGTTGGTGCTGTTTTAACCTTCGCAAGGACCGGGCGTAGCCACACTCGGTTCAGCTAAAGTGAGAGAGACAGACACCCGCCAGCCACCTTTAAGCACGAGTGCTCGTAACGGTGAAACCAGTCTCGCGTAAGCGTACGCGTAATGTCGGTCCGGGCCGCTTCATCTCACAATACCGCCGAACCAAAGTATGACATGCTGGTAAGCAGTATGACTTGTATCGCCCACAACTCACTTTTGTTCTACTCGTGCATATAACATCAACGCATAAAACCTAGGCTCGGATGCCACTGTTGGGGAACGTAGTAATTTCAAAAAAATTCCTACGCACACGCAAGATCATGGTGATGGTATAGCAACGAGAGGGGAGAGTGTTCGTCCATGTACCCTCGTAGACCGTAAGCGGAAGCGTTAGAACAACGCGGTTGATGTAGTCGTACGTCTTCACGATCCGACCGATCCAAGCACCGAACTTACGGAGCCTCCGAGTTCAGCACACGTTCAGCTCGATGATGATCTCCGGCCTCCGATCCAGCAGAGCTCCGGAGATGAGTTTCGTCAACACGACAGTGTGGTGACGATTATGATGTTCTACAGGCGCAGGGCTTCGCCTAAACTCCGCGACGATATGACCGAGGTGGAATATGGTGGAGGGGGGCACCGCACACGGCTAAGGAACGATCCGTAGATCAACTTGTGTGTCTATGGGGTGCCCCCTGCCCCCGTATATAAAGGAGCAAGGGGGGAGGCCGGCCGGCCCTTGGGGCGCGCCAAGGAGGGGGGAAGTCTTCCTCCTAGTGGGAGTAGGACTCCCCTTTCCTAGTCCAACTAGGAAGGAGGAAGGGGGAAGGAAAGAGGGGGAGAGGGAGAGGGAAAGAGGGGCCGCGCCCCCTTCCCCTAGTCCAATTCGGACTCCCCTTGGGAGGGGGTGCGCCACCTCCTGGGCTGTTGCCCTCTCTCTCCCCTCAGGCCCACTAAGGCCCAATACTTCCCCGGGGGGTTCCGGTAACCCCTCCGGCACTCCGGTTTTCTCCGAAATCACCCGGAACACTTCCAGTGTCCGAATATAGTCGTCCAATATATCAATCTTTATGTCTCGACCATTTTGAGACTCCTCGTCATGTCCGTGATCACATCCAGGACTCCGAACAAACTTCGGTACATCAAAACTTATAAACTCATAATAAAACTATCATCGTAACGTTAAGCATGCGGACCCTACGGGTTCGAGAACTATGTAGACATGACCTAGAACCATTCTCGGTCAATAACCAATAGCGGGACCTAGATGCCCATATTGGTTCCTACATATTCTACGAAGATCTTTAACGGTCAAACCGCATAACAACATACGTTGTTCCCTTTGTCATCGGTATGTTACTTGCCCGAGATTCGATCGTCGGTATCCAATACCTAGTTCAATCTCGTTACCAGCAAGTCTCTTTACTCGTTACGTAATGCATCATCCCATAACCAACTCATTGGTTACATTGCTTGCAAGGCTTATAGTGATGTGCATTACCGAGAGGGCCCAGAGATACCTCTCCGACAATCGGAGTGACAAAACCTAATCTCAAAATACGCCAACTCAACATGTACCTTTGGAGACACCTGTAGTACTCCTTTATAATCACCCAGTTACGTTGTGATGTTTGGTAGTACCCAAAGTGTTCCTCCGGTAAATGGGAGTTGCATAATTCTCATAGTTACAGGAACATGTATAAGTCATGAAGAAAGCAATAGCAGTATACTAAACAATCAAGTGCTAGGCTAACGGAATGGTTCATGTCAATCACATCATTCTTCTAATGATGTGATCCCACTAATCAAATGACAACACATGTCTATGGTTAGGAAACATAACCATCTTTGATTAATGAGCTAGTCAAGTAGAGGCATACTAGTGACTATAGTTTTGTCTATGTATTCACACATGTATCATGTTTCCGGTTAATACAATTCTAGCATGAATAATAAACATTTATCATGATATGAGGAAATAAATAATAACTTTATTATTGCCTTAGGGCATATTTCCTTCAGCAACTACTTTCACTTCAATAGGAGGATTATATTTAAACCACTTCTATTTAGGGAGATCAATGTGAGTAGCAAAAGATTCACAAAAAGTAGCTACTATCTCAGAGTCAAGTCCATACTTAGAGCTAAATCCACGGAAAGCATCAGTATCCATAAAAAGATTTAACACAATCGAACTTAGGTGTCATACCTGACTCCTTACCATCGTCGGAACCCCAATCTTCAGAGTTGCGTTTAATTCTTTCCAATAAGTCCCATTTCAAATCAATAGTCTTCAGCATATAAGAACCAGCATAGGAAGTATCGAGCAGGTTGCGATTATCAAGAGAAAGCCGAGCATAAAAATTCTGAATAATCATTTCCCGAGAGAGCTCATGATTGGGGCATGAATATAACATTGACTTAAGCCTCCCCTAAGCTTGAGCGATGCTTTCTCCTTCGCGAGGCCAGAAATTATATATGTAATTACAATCACGATGAACAAGATGCATAGGATAGTACTTCTGGTGAAATTCCAACTTCAATCGCTTATAATTCCAAGATCTCGTATCATCACATAGCCTATACCATGTCATTGCATCTCCCTTCAAAGATAAAGGGAAGACCTTCCTTTTGAAAACATCATCAGGAATACCTGCAAGCTTAAATAATCCACAAACTTCATCCACAAAGATAAGGTGTAAATCGGGATGCAATGTTTCGTCTCCTGCAAAAGGATTAGTTAACAGTTTTTCTATCATACCCGAAGGAATCTCAAAGTGAATATTTTCATAAAGTTCAGTAGGTTGAGGAGCATCTATTTGCTCTTCTGGTTGGGGTGAAGATACCCCAAACAAGCCCCTCAAAGGATTAGTTTCCATAGTGACAAGTAACAGAAAATTTCAGCACACTATATAAATGTTTCCTTACCAAGTTCCACTCACCAAAAGTGCTACACTCCCCGGCAACGGCGCCAGAAAAGAGTCTTGATGACCCACAAGTGTAGGGGATCTATCGTAGTCCTTTTGATAAGTAAGAGTGTCGAACCCAACGAGGAGCAGAAGGAAATGATAAGCGGTTTTCAGTAAGGCTTTCTCTGCAAGCACTGAAATTGTAGGTAATAGATAGTTTTGTGATAAGATAAATAGTAATGAGCAAAAAGTAAATAAAGTGCAGCAAGGTGGCCCAATCCTTTATGTAGCAAAGGATAAGCCCAGACAAATTGTAATAATAAAGAAGGAGCTCACGAGGACACATTGGGAATTATCGTCAAGCTAGTTTTCATCACGTTCATAAGATTCGCATTCGGTACTTTGATAATTTGATATGTGGGTGGACCGGTACGTGGGTACTGCCCTAACTTGGACAAGCATCCCACTTATGATTAACCCCTATCGCAAGCATCCGAAACTACAAAAAGGAGTATTAAGGTAAACCTAACCACAACATTAAACATATGGATCCATATCAACCCCTAACGAAGCAGCGCATAAACTAGGGTTTAAGCTTCTGTCACTCTAGCAACCCATCATCTACTTATTACTTCCCCATGCCTTCCTCTAGGCCCAAATAATGGTGAAGTGTCATGTAGTCGACGTTCACATAACACCACTAGAGGAAAAGACAACATACATCTCATCAAAATATCGATCGAATACCAAATTCACATGACTACTAATAGGAAGACTTCACCCATGTCCTCAGAAACAAACGTAACTACTCACAAAGCATATTCATGTTCATAATCAGAGGAGTAATAATATGCATAAAGGATCTGAACATATGATCTTCCACCAAGTAAACCAATTAGCATCAACTACAAGGAGTAATCAACACTACTAGCAACCCACAGGTACCAATTTGTGGTTTTGATACAAGATTGGATACAAGAGATGAACTAGGGTTTTGAGAGGAGATGGTGCTGGTGAAGATGTTGATGGAGGCTGACCCCCTCCCGATGAGAGGATCGTTGGTGATAACGTTGGTGATGATTTCCCCCTCCCGGAGGGAAGTGTCCCCGGCAGAACAGCTCCGCCAGAGCCCTAGATTGATTCTGCCAAGGTTCCGCCTCGTGGCGGCGGAGTTTCGTCCCGTAAGCTTGCCCGTGATTTTTTCCAGGGTAAAAGTGATGATATAGTAGAAGATGGACGCCGGAGGCCCACCAAGGGGCCCAGGAGATAGGGGGCCGCGCCCTATAGGGGGGGGGGGCGCCCCCTGTCTCTTGGACAGGGTGTGGGCCCCCAGGCCTATTTCTTTGGCTCATAAATTCTTACTAAATCCAAAAAGTTGTTTCGCAGAGTTTCAGGACTTTTGGAGCTGTGCAGAATAGGTTTCCAACGTTTGCTCCTTTTCCAGCCAGAATTCCAGCTGCCGGCATTCCCCCTCTTCATGTTAAACCTTGTAAAATAAGAGAGAATATCCATAAGTATTGAGATATAATGTGTAATAACAGCCCATAATGCAATAAATATTGATATAAAAGCATGATGCAAAATGGACGTATCACCGCCCACGTGCTTCTCTTGGGCCGCCTCCTGGCTTTGAGGGTGCCCCCCGCGCCACGGGTCGAGTCTCTCCCCGGTTGGCTGCCTTAGGGGCTGCACCTTCCTCGGCGCCCGCGACACCCCTGGCACCCGCCGCCTCGCCCGTGGTGACCTCGCCTGCCGCCACGCCGGCGGCCTCCACGACGGCTGATGAAGTCATGTACCTAGGGTAGGGTCATAGACCTGATCTAAGTACCCTACCCAAGGACACCCTCAGAAGAAACTGCCTTCCAGTCGACCAAGAGAGACTTCACTCGACGGACTTGAAGGACTCGACCATGAAGACTCACTCGACCACCAGAAGACCAAGAACCACTCTGCATCGTAACGGTCTGTAATTAAGTAGTCTTTATGGCTTTTAGGACACTTTATGTGAGGCGTTACCAGTAACGCCTAGACTTAATGTACTTTAAACCCTGCATTACTGAGGGCCGGAGGGGTCTGGCGGACACTATATAAGCCACCCCCGTCCTCAGTGTAAAGGGTTCGCACCCCTGTAATCCATACACACATAATCCAGTCGACCGCCTCCGGGCTCCCAGACGTAGGGCTGTTACTTCCTCCGAGAAGGGCCTGAACTCGTACATCCTTGTGTTCACAACTGCTCCATAGCTAGGATCTTGCCTCTCCATACCTACCCCCCATTCTACTGTCAGACTTAGAACCACGACAGTTGGCGCCCACCGTGGGGCAGGTGTCTTAGCGATTTTTGGAGAAGTTGCAATTCTTCCGATTACTTTCATCATGGTTGCTGGTGGAGTTTTGGTCGAGGGCCGCGAGATCCGTCTCGGCGCTCTCACCTTCATCACCGACGACTCCGCTTGGCTTCAGGAGGCTCCACTCGACATCGATGCGCTCCCCGTCCGCGGTGCGACGCATTTTCGTGCATGTGTCCGCGACGTTCTGCTGCGGCAACCGTCGACTCCATATCGGTCGACTCTCCTATCGTCCACCCTCCCTGTTTCCCGCCAGCGCAAGCGATCTGGTCGGTCGAGACTCCAGCGGTGGGTGAGGCACGCGGTGGCTCGCCAGACGGCCACCACCCAAGTGGCGGCAATCGAGCCCGACGAATCCCTCTACGGCCTGTTCGATCTGTCGACTGGCTCCATAGAGACTGCATCCGAGTGCGATAGTAGTGATCCAGCGGCGGAGGTCTTGATGGTCGACGGACCTCGTAGTCCTCCCGGCTACCCCCGCGGCGACGGGGCAGACGGCGGAGGCGACCCCGCTCAAGTCCATGAGGAGTACCAACCCGAGCCACTTAATTCCCTGCAAAGGGAAGAACTTCGCCGCAAGAACATGGATGCCCTGCATACTCCCACCGCAGGAGAAACCCCCGAGGCTTGCGCCTTGGAGGAGGCACGTTTGGCCAACTTGGCTGAACGCGCTCGTCTGGAGAACCTTCAGCGAGCACTCGACGAGTGCGCGCGGCAACGAGTACCAGACTCCAGTCGACGTCAACTCTTCCCGCCGACTCAGGTATATCGAACCCCGATTGAGAATTTAGCAGCTGCAACCCGTATAGCAGAGTCGATTCAGCCCTCTCAGTCGGAGGCTGGCAGAGGCTTGATGCAGATCAGAGATTTGCTCCGGGCAGTAGGAGATCAGAATTCAGCCGTGTCGCAGTCACGCAACAGAATTCACAGTTGATCCGTCGCTGCGAATACAGTTCAGTCGGCTCACAGCCCCAGATCGCCTCCGCGGCGTGAAGGACGCGAGAATCGACGGGATCAATATGGTGACCGATACGATCGTGAGGATAGGCGTCGAGTGCCCACTCCTCCTCCGAGAGGCGGGTCTTACGCTCCTCGGCAGCAAGATGACAGGCGTCAACTCAGTGCGGGGCGAAGAGCTCCAGTTGACCCCCGTGAACGAGGCTTCGACGCGCGATCCATCATCGTGCAAGGCTTGGTCGATCGGAACAGGGCTCATCGAGGTGGTCATGACAGAGACATGCCTACTAGCAGCTGAGTGCATGTTTCTGGTCCGGAATGTTTCAGCAGGGCTATCAGAGCCGCGGTGATTCCCCCCAACTTCAGGTTGGCGACTGGAGTAAGCAAGTTCACCTGTGAGTCTAAGCCTGAAACTTGGCTTGAGGACTACCGAGTGGTTGTACAGATCGGCGGCGGGAATGACGAGGTGGCTATGAAGCACTTACCACTCATGTTGGAAGGTTCGGCCAGGGCATGGTTGAATCAGTTGACTCCAAGCAACATTTACACTTGGGAAGATCTTTCCCGAGTGTTCGTCAGGACTTTTGAGGGAACCTGTAAGCGACCAGCTGGGTTGACAGAGCTGCAAGTCTGCGTGCAGAAGTCGAATGAAACCTTAAGAGAGTACATTCAGAGGTGGATTACTTTGCATCATACCGTGGAGAACGTGTCTGATCATCAGGCAGTCTGCGCCTTCAAAGATGGTGTCAAGAACAGAGAGTTAAGTTTGAAGTTTGGGCGGACCGGAGATATGACCTGAGTCGGATGATGGAAATTGCCACCAAGTACGCCAATGTGAAGAGGAGGACCGACTCCGCAGCGGCAAGTACAAGCCGAGTCAGTCGGAGAAGGGAAACTCCAGTCGGAAGCAGAAGCGGAAGGCCGAACCGGCGGCTCCTAGAGAGGCTCTGGCCGTGACTCAATGCAAGTTCAAGGGAAAACCCAAAGGATCCTGAAACCCCAAGAAGGTGAAGGATAAAGAAGGAAATGACGTGATGGATATGTCGTGTCACATCCACACGAAGAAAGACGAAGAGGGTAATATCATCTACCCGAAGCATACCACTCGACAGTGTCGACTCCTGATCCAGCAGTTCCAAGGTAAACAGCGCAAGGACAAGGAAAAAGAGTCGGACAAAGCTGAAGACAAGGAGGAAAGTGAGGGAGGATATCCTCATGTTAACTCCACTCTGATGATCTTTGCGGATGTGGAAAGCAAGAGCCGACTGAAGGTTATTAACCGTGAGGTGAACATGGTCGCCCCGGCGACACCCAGTTATCTGAGATGGTCCCAAACTCCCATTACATTCGACCAGTCCGATCACCCGACTCATATAGCCACCCCCGGGAGGCAAGCTTTGGTGGTCGACCCGGTTGTCGAAGGCACTCGACTGACGAAGGTGCTAATGGACGGTGGTAGTGGACTGAACTTATTGTATGCGGACACGCTGAAAGGAATCACTACAAGAAATATGTCAACTTATGACCTTCTGTCAGTCACCCTCGAAGAATTGGTCATAAATTTATGACCATTTCAGACCAATTGGTCAAAAGCTGTTCGGGGGGCTCCAAACCCTAAACCATTGCAACCATTTTGGTCAGAAAGGTCGTAATTTCCTCACACGAAAAGGTCATAAAGCAAATAGCACTAGTCCGCTGCCTTATTTCTAGTTGTTAACGACCAATATAGATGGTCATAGCCTTGTAAATTGTGGTGGGTTGCTATGACTAGGCGCCACCTCATCAGTTTTGCCTATGTGGCATGTCCATGTGGCAGTTTTTGCCCTAGGTTGTGAAGCAACCTATATTTCTGTCATTCCCAAAATTCCCAAAAAAATCTCATAAATTCTTTGGGTCATATCTTCGTCAAATATGTAAAAACCTTCCTTGCCTAGTTCAAAAATAATTCAAAAATATTCATTTTCCTATTCTGTTCAGAGTAACAGTTTGTGAAGGAAGTACCACTTTGGCATGTCCAAATAGTATCCATTTTCTACAGTGCTTTCCTATGCCCAAATAACCATCCTCCACCAAATGCCAGCTCAATCCATTCATTATTTTGAGCCGAGCTTCAACATTCGTATTTATGTCCAGTGTGGTGGTTTGCAAAGCAAGTACCAGCTAGGCTACTCCTTTTGAGCTGAAAATTTGTGAAGACGGTCTTCTTAGTAACTAATCATACTCAGCCAAAACTCACGCCCATTAGCCATGTACATTTCCTGTACCGCTAATCAAACACTTGGCTGCTAATTCATGTTTGAGCACCGATCGGTCTCCTCGTGAGAATCTTATGTTGTAATTTTCTTCCTAGCACCTACATGGGGAGTGCCCAACCCACTAGACATGTCTAGGCCACCCAGAACACATGGCAACGCCACGGTCACGCGGTGACCACGCGGCGGGCATGCGAGCTTACGCGCTCTAGAGTTCGGGCCCTCGGCCACCGTCCAAACCTCGATGTCTCTCCATCAAACCATGTATTTCTGATTAAATAGATACTTATTTACCTAGAAATGATTTTTGAAAAAAAATAAAGAGCAAACTATGACGCAGCTGCAGTTCAAATTTGACCCGCTTCTAGTTGAATCGACGGAAATTTGTCTTTTTCACCAGAGGTGGATCAAAAATTTCGACACCCAACCATTTTGTCAATTGTGCATTAAATATGTCCTAGTATTTTAGAAAATTGAGTTGGTCCAATTTTGCAACAATTATTTGGTAGTTCCTTCACAAAAAAACCTTCTTTCGAGCACTCAGAAAATGAAAAATGGTTTTTTCGTCCAAAGAAAATGAAAACTTCCTTAGTCAACATTGTTTGCCATTCCAATATGCACCCTTGTGCACAATATGAGATCATCTGAACAAACTATGCCACGAACGTGGCCATAAGATTGATCATTTGGCTTGAAAGCCATTGATCTTTAGAGATGATAGCTAGTTTCTGAGAACACTTTTTTAAAATAATTGCCGTATTACAAGTTTGTTATTTTTCCTGGGAACTTGGCCACATATAATGACACAATGTGAAGGTTTCCCAATTTTTTGATTTTTTTTGAATTTTTTATGGCTGTTTCAAAATGTGGTCAAAACGGCGGGCTTGAACGTTCCTAGCTAGTGGTTGAATTGTGGAAAACTTTTGGTGTTTCTCTGATTAAATAGATACTTATGTACCTAGAAATGATTTTTGTAAAAAATAAATAGCAAACTATGAGGCAGCTGCAGTTCAAATTTGACCCGCTTCCAGCTGAATCGGCGGAAATTTGTCTTTCACGAGAGGTGGATAAAAACTTTTTGCACCCAACCATTTTGTTAATTGTGCATTAAATATGTCCTAGTATTTTAGAAAATTGATTTGATCCAATTTTGCAACGATTATTTGGTAGTTCCTTCAAAAAACCCCTCCTTTTGGGCACTCGAAAAATGAAAAATGGTTTTTTCGTCCAAATAAAATGAAAACTTCCTTAGGCAACATTGTTTGCCATTCCAATATGCACCCTTGTGCACAATATGAGATCATTTGAACAAACTATGCCACGAATGTGGCCATAAGATTGATCATTTGGCTTGAAAGCCATGAATCTTCAGAGATGATAGCTCCTTTCTGAGAACACTTTTTAAAAATAATTGCCATATTAGAAGTTTGTTATTTTTCCTGGGAACTTGGTCACATATAATGACACAATGCGAAGGTTTTCCAATTTTTTGATTTTTTTTGAATTTTTTATGCCTGTTTCAAAATGCGGTCAAAACGGCGGGCTTGACCGTTCCTAGCTAGTGGTTGAATCTTGGAATTTTTTTGGTGTTTCTCTGATTAAATAGATACTTATGTACCTAGAAATGATTTTTGAAAAAAATAAATAGCAAACTATGAGGCAGCTGCAGTTCAAATTTGACCCGCTTCCAACTGAATCGACAGAAATTTGTCTTTTTCACGAGAGGTGGATAAAAACTTTTTGCACCCAACCATTTTGTCAATTGTGCATTAAATATGTCCTAGTATTTTAGAAAATTGATTTGGTCCAATTTTGCAACAATTATTTGGTAGTTACTTCACAAAAAAACCTCCTTTCGGGCACTCGAAAAATGAAAAATGGTTTTTTCGTCCAAAGAAAATGAAAACTTCCTTAGGCAACATTGTTTGCCATTCCAATATGCACCCTTGTGCACAATATGAGATCATTTGAACAAACTATGCCACGAATGTGGCCATAAGATTGATCATTTGGCTTGAAAGCCATGAATCTTCAGAGATGATAGCTCGTTTCTGAGAACACTTTTTTAAAATAATTGCCGTATTACAAATTTGTTATTTTTCCTGGGAACTTGGCCACATATAATGACACAATGCGAAGGTTTTCCAATTTTTTGATTTTTTTTGTTTTTTTTAAATTTTTTATGCCCGTTTCAAAATGCGGTCAAAACGGCGGACTTGACTGTTCCTAGCTAGTGGTTGAATCTTGGAATTTTTTTGGCGTTTCTCTGATTAAATAGATACTTATGTACCTAGAAATGATTTTTGAAAAAAATAAATAGCAAACTATGAGGCAACTGTAGTTTAAATTTGACCCGCTTCTTGCTGAAACGGCGGAATTTTGTCTTTTTCACCAGAGGTGTGTAAAAAAACTTTTGACAACCAATCATTTTGTCAATTGAACATTAAATATGGCCTAATATATTATAAAAATGATCTGATCCCATTTTGCAACAAATATATGGTAGGTCATTTAAAAAACTCAATTTACACACTCGAAAAATAGAAAATGAATTTTTTGACCAATTTAGATGGTCATAACGTCGTACTGTATTCTGATTGGTCCGTAGACGCATCACGCGGATCATGCATCGAACACCGTCGGATGATCATGGATCCAACGGCAGTCATCAGCCCTTCCACAGCATCCCCGAAACCCTAGCTCCGCCCTGTGGTAATTTTACATCCACCCCCCCCCCCCCCCCCCTCCTTTCTTTCCCTCGCTCTCTTCTCCTCCTCTCCCCTTCCAGATCCGCCCTCGCCGCCACCTGCTCCTCCCCTTGCTCTCCTCGATCCAGATCGCTCCTCCCTCCCTCCCCTCCGGCATTACGGCGCCCCGAAGCGTGCGTGCTCGCCGCGTACTCGACGAGAGGATAGCGCTCCCCACCTCTTCTCCACCTCGCGCCTCGCAGTCGTACTACCAACCAACCCCGCCTCCCGCGATGGTCGCCACGGCGAAGATCCTGCAGCGGCAGCTCTTCATCGACGGCGACTGGCGCTGCTGAACCATCCCACGAGGCAGCTCCAGCAAGGCCGCTCGGGTGGTGCGTTGGACGGTCGCCGACATCGCGTAACCCCGGCGACGCACGGCTCCGAGCACCCGGCGACCTCGGCGTACCGCAGGAGTGGACCCGACCCACAGGCGAAAGGTGCGTTCATCCCCTTCTCTGTATGGAGTACGACGGCCCACTAGCTGCCTGATGGGTACTGTCTCTGAATTTCCATCCCCTTCTCTTGCGCAAATGCATCCAACAATGGAGGAGATGGATCCATCCAATGCAACCAGCCGCTACTCTGCTTTCCACGCATTTGTGTAAAGTAGCATGTCTGAAACAACCAGGTTCCCTTTGGTAATCGAGATAACCTTTTACTCAGCATTATCCTAGGCAACTTTGGAACATCATCCAAGCTAGTTGTGAGGATTTTGTACAGTCCGCTGGTACAGGTTCAGTTAAACGGTCTTTGACTGCCAATGTTATCATTTCTGTTAGCCCTCTGTATAAGAGGATGATTTGCCCACATAAATTGCTTTGTAAAGCTAAGCTTTCCTTTAGAATAAAAAATTGCGTTGCTGCTGATTTAAAACAAAAAAGCATTTTAACAAAAGACTTATTTATTGAAAAAGGGGTTCAGCAGCGATGGTCCGAGTTCCCTTTTGATCTCTTCGCATCAATTCTGCCGCACATCCCAGTAATCCTAGATTAATTTGGTTCTTTTGTTTTACTTATTGCAGGTGACACTGCTCTGGCCATTTCTGTGGCTTATGGGATGCCTGCTATCACGAGATATCTCCTGGGTCGTGGTGCTGATCCAACTTGGACGGTGGAACAAAGAAACAATGAGTCTCTGTGCGACAACTTTGAGGATTGGATTATAACGTGAACTAGACCATGATGACGCGCGTTGCCGCGCCCGTCAGTAAAACGGTAGGATCTATCAGTAAATATATGGAGATACAAGATATAGAAGTTAAACTTGCATGAACTAATTGATATACTGCCCATAATCCAATAGGTTTTTTTAGGGGCCATAATCCAATAATTGAGTTCTACTATAAGATTGTTGAGAAGTAGTGTAATCCAATAGGTGAGCTCTAATATAAGATTGTTGAGAAGTAGTGCAGCAATATGTGGACTGATTTATTTCCCGGGTCCAATGGGCCTAGGCTTTCTATTACGCCCATTCATAGCTACAGAAAAATTGGAGATATAAAGAAATATAATACAAAAGAAACAAATGTGTATCTATCTCCACTGGTTTATTCTTTTCATTTATGACTTCAGCAAGCAATGTGGTTCTAATAATATGACCGCAATCAAGCACTCTAAATCCAACATAGGCAGTTCCAGGTTTTAAGAATCATGGAAACACCATAATTAATAATCCATCATTGAAACCATTAAATTATCAGGCAACACACGTGGAGGAGCCTGGCGTATGGTGTATGAATATTTGCAAGATCGCCTAAATAAATCATGGCATTGCCACTTAAAAAAAGTCTCATATAGAAATATTCATTATAGACGGATGTTAAAAAAAGTTTATTTGCCTTCCTACCTGCCTAACACATTCTTTTATGAACTTTTTCATCAATTTCCCCTACTATATGGATAATTCCAGCTCACTAACAGACCTCCTCAGTTGCCCAACCTTCATGTCGAGGTGGAAGAAAAACAATACAATCTTCATTATATGCATTGCATATCCCATGTTTAAAATAAAAATACACAAGTCTTAGCAAACCAAATATTCTCATTCCTGTTAGAAATTACTGTAAATAAGTGTTATTAGTTGGTAATTACATGCAATGTGCATCTGTAGCTGGATCAGTTCAGAACCTATTTTAGGTGTAAATGTCAACAACTTTTCTATAACAAAAACAATTGGCATGTAGTTATAATATTACTCTCCTAAGTCCTAAGAGGTAATTAGAGAGCACAGGGTGGAATCTCAAATAAGAAGGGCGGGGAGCATAACTACTTAAGTGATGCTAATTTTTGCCTAGCGTTCCTGTAGTCTGAACCAGAGGCCGCAGTTGATCAGCTTGCCGTCCTTCCTCAACAAGACACCTAGTTAGACAGGACCTTAGGAGGATACCAATTTGACATGGACTGATTTGCGCAAGATGGAGGTTGAAATATTTTTAGAGGCCAGCAAAAAAACATGGGTGATGGAGAGGAGCTCCTCGCGCATGAGCTACGGCTGCCGTCGCCGCCTCAAGCCCAGCATCGTCTTTGGCTATTTGCCTCGCCTCAGCTCAACTCAACCGAGAAGACTCCACTGCCTCATCATGCCCACATCCTCAAGTCGCCACACTCCCGCCGAGAGAGGGATCGCCATGAATCCGTTGTTGGCGATCTGATTTAAGTCGCACGAACAAGGAAGGAGTAAAGTCGCATGAGAGACGACTATGGAGTATAGACACCGAGAGAGCGGTGCAGCGAGACTCTACTATTGGACGTCGGCCCGCCATGGAAGAACGCTGTAGGAGACGACATTGAGAAGAAAAAAAAGGAGACCAACCGTGTGGGGCTGCGAGGAAGTGTACAGGGGAGTGGAGGACAACTACGTCGAAGCAGACCAGTAGCGGAAGCTCGCCGTCGGGAGCCCGGGACGGAGGACGGAGGCGGCGCGGCGTTGACGAACAGAGGAGCAGTTTTCTTAGGAGCAGCTCGGGGATAGGGTTAGCGCCGCGGCGAGGAAATCGCTTTACGCACGTTGGACTGGACCTGGGCCTTCTATCTTCAGGCCCGATTACGGACGAAAACTGTAGCTCATTCTGTGGAGCAGCAGCCCACGATACGGTGATTCTTAGGTGCGTGACGACGCGGATGACTGAAGCAAATCCTGCGCGTCCATACACATGATCCGACGGCTGAGTGATCTAAATCGCTGTGGAGGCTCGTAGCTAGCTCTGTTTTACTGTTTTACAATTGGTTTCTGATACTCTGTCGCTCAAGTGTTAATTCTAGTCCTGTTTGCTCAACCACACGGGCGTGCTGTTCGATTCTGATTTCCCTCTCCCTCTCTCTGTGTTTTTCTGTCAGTAGCTAGTAGCATAAGTTGGAGCTGGCTGAACCAGGAACTATCTACATTTATTCAACTAGATCAAGTACAAGTACATTAGTTCGTAATCTGCTATTAATACAATGTCCAAGTCATAAATTTTCTGAAGTAGTGCATGTATATATTTAGGAGCTAGTTAATTAGAAAATGGATGTGATTAGAAAATGTGTTCATCAGGTCTTGTGTAATCAAAAAATTTGTGATTCATATTCTTCAGCTAAATGCCTGATAAGTAAATTTGCAGAATAAGCACTTTTGAGCTAAATGCCTGGTAACTAAATTTGGGATGCATATTCTAGGCATAGTCCAGTTCTGTTTTATTTGTATGAAGTTTAAGTCCCAGTTTTTGCTTGTAAATATCTTGCTATTTATTTGGTATGACCTGGTTATTTTTTGAACGACATGGTCAAGTTTATTAACAATTATCTGTGCTGCCAATTCGAACATGCACACGATTTTTAGTATATCGCAACCTCTTGCGAACGATTTGGTTAAAGAGTTGCAATAATATACAGCCATATAATCCTACACCATGTGGTGGACTTAAGTATCTTAGTGACTTCATTTGATGTGTGGACTTCCGTTAATTTTAAGCTTCTGTTGCTGTGAGAATGTACCTCATTGACCATCTGTCTATTTATTGTGGACTTCTTGTATGAGTGGAGATTGTGGTAGTTCTGTCACAACATTCTGTTAGCTAAAATGAAATCAGACAATGAGCTTTGTTTGTTCTTGTACTCTTTGTATGTTCCTTTGGTTCTTTTTTAATTTGATGACAATGAACCAAAATAACCACTTACCAGTAGCTATGTGTGCATTGCCAAGTACAACTGTTCTACTTTGTATGGAATCTTCCATAGATATTATTTCTTTTAAGTGTTGCTGGCTATATTAAGATTATACTCGGAGGCACTGTAGCATTAGTGTGTTGTTTCGCTTTTGTGCTTCTCTATCTATGCTTACAAGTCAGGTTGTTTTTGTGGCATCCAGGGGCACAATGCTGGTGCTGGTAGGCAAGCTAGCACCCATGGATTCGTGAACTGGCTTGGATGTGTACTTGGTCGCCGGGGTTGGATGAGGACGACGGCAACAAGGTGAGACCATCGTGATCCATCCTCCTACTTCCTTCTCGTGATTCCCTAACTGCTCAACATGTTGATCTGTTCTGAACATCTGAAGCTTGCTGTGTGCAGGGTGACTAGTGATGTTCAGTGTTTATTGTGTGTGTTTTCTACACACACACACATGGTCCTTACGTTTAAATCTCCTTTGCTGCTTACTGACAGAGTACTACGCACATACAGTAGTTGAGTAGTAGTGTGTAGGGACTCTTGAGGAAAGTTTACTACTACTGTTCCTACATAATCACAAGCGTGGATGGATGATTATCTCAGATCAGATGTTGCTAGATTACTTTCTTAGATTTCTTTTGTCACCAAGCCACACAGATCATCTAGTTAGATAGAATCCGCTACGCTAGGGTGATGAATGAACGAACAAACAATAATAGGAACATGGGCACCAGGTTTTAGAGGGCTTGTGATTTTGTGGTTGCACCAAGCCCGCCTTGTACGCCCGACGAGTTTATCCTGTGTATTTTGTCTTGCTAGACGAGTTATCCAGCAATACTAGTGCATAGTAGAAAATTATCATAGATCCTGTCTGTAACCTGCTTTTGTGCTTGTAACTTTGGCCCACATGATTTTGTGGGGATTTGGTACCAGACTAGAGGTAGAGGCTTGACAATTTCTTGCTGTTTCAGTCAAGTGCTTGATAGATAGTTGTCTCATATGCATTTTCCATTCCTAATGGTGCTTTTTAATTTCCTTGCCAGGCCAAATAAAAGATGTTCTCGGTGGAGTTGCACTTGAGGATGAGCACAGAGAGAAATTTAATCAAATCCAAAAGGTAGGTTCTTTGTTCTTATCAGATGTTGGCAGATTCTATTTTGTTGTGCATATGCCAAGTGTGTCTACCTGATTGTAAACATAATTGCAATACTGTATATATGTTGACAGTCTAGTAAAAACAAACTTGTTGTGCCTGGGTTTGTGGATCTTAAAAAAAACCATCTATGCTTTCCTTACTCATACAAAACGCCCAGCTGTTGTTCACCTTCACCAAACAGAAAAGGCTCTAGCCACATATTCCTCTTTACTGAAAACTCATTGTTCTTTTCTAAACTATTGCAAAAATCGAGCAGTGGTACTGATTATGTAAATTTTTTATTGTCTTGGTAGCTTCACTCGTGTTTGCCACTGATTCGTTTCCACTGAGCAGTGGTACTAAACAGCAGGATTTCAATCACCTTGTATACACTAGCAGCTTGCTTACACAGTTGTCACTTTTGCTTGTGGTAGCCATTATGTGGCTGAATCATGTTTGTGTCTACTAATCATCAGTTAATAGTATTTGGCTTCTTTGTGATGGTCTGGACTATTTTAGGGTGATGAGGATATGCTTTCTGATTTATAGTTACTAATCTGTGGTCTGGTGTCATATTATGGTCTAATATTATTTGTTTTGACTCTTTTTCTGGTGCGAGGAAAGCTGTGAGTAGACGTCAACGATGCCTACTTGTTTGGCTGCTACAGTGATGCATGCGCCGGTCAAGCAAGCACACATGCATATACGTTCCTACTATATTCCTGCTATATACGTACATGTGTAAATGTATTTCTGAGAGATGTGTTATGTAAACCTGGGAGATGTGTTATGTGATGTGATATGATGGATGATTTGAATTCGACATGGAGTTTTCCTGATTTGAATATGAAACAACTTTGTCCAAACATTTCTTTCAAAATCTGAGATCTAATATTGGACAAATAATTGGGCTGGAAAAGGCAACAACCGAACAAGCATTGGACTGTTTAAAAAGCGAAACAAAAAAACCTTAGAAAAAAAAAAGTAATATACTGCAAAAAAGGCCGAGGCCCCCTAGTATGGAAAAACCTAACAAAAAGGCTGAATTGTTGGGCCAGGCCCATGTAGCTAGAGAAAATTAATAGAGAAAATATACAGTAAAAAGGCCGAATTGTTGGGCTCGGCCCATGTAGAAAATCGAATTGGACCGGGCTGAATCTTGTGCCACATCAGCTTGCCATGCTGGATGCCTACGTGGCCTGGGGGAGGTTGCTAGTGACCAAAACGCCACAGTAGGAATATTTTGGTCGTAAATGTCTTTGACCATTCCAGAAGAAAGGTCGCTATAGTCAGTTTACGACCGCCAACTTTTGACCTTCTGTTTTTGGTCACAAAAAGGTCGTAAATGGAAATTTGTGACCTTTCAGTGACCAATAGTGGTGGTCACAAGTTGACATATTTCTTGTAGTGAATGGGCATTCTGATGTCCTGACTGAGCACTAGCAACATGAGTTTCCATGGAGTTATACCAGGAAAGAAAGCCGAGTCACTCGGCCAAATAGCTCTGGACGTGGTGTTCGGTGATTCGAAGCATTTTCGAAAGGAGAAGCTAACGTTTGAGGTCGTGGATTTTCAGAGCGCTTACCACGCTATTTTGGGGAGACCAGCTTACGCACGGTTCATGGCTCGACCATGTTACGTGTACCTCAAACTGAAGATGCCCGGCCCCAAAGGCGTGATCACTGTCACTGGTGATCGGAAAAAAGCAGAAGAGTGTTTCCAGAAAGGCTCAAAGATTGCCGATTCCCAGGTGACAGCGATCGAGCTAGAAGGATATAAGCAAAATGCAGATCCGAGTGAATTGCTGCGAGCCAAGAAGCCTGCCACGGAGTCAGCATTTCAGTCGTCCGGTGAGACGAAGCCCGTCCACATTCACCCGACCGACCCCAATGCAGCTCCGACCCATATCTCCACAACACTCGACCCGAAATAGGAAGAAGCGCTCATCCAGTTCCTCCGTGAGAACTGGGACATCTTTGCATGGAAGCCAGCTGACATGCCGGGTGTTCCCAGGGGACTGGCTGAGCATCGCCTTAGAGTCGACTCAGCAGCAAAACCAGTCAAGGAACATCTTCGACGGTCCGCCGTCCAGAAGAGAAAAGCTATTGGTGAGGAGGTGGCTCGACTATTGGCGGCAGGATTTATCCGAGAGATATACCACTCCGAGTGGCTCGCCAATGTCGTCATGGTTCCTAAGAAGGAAAACTCACTCCGAATGTGCATTGATTTCAAGCACATCAATCGGGCCTGCCCGAAAGATCATTTTCCTCTCCCTCGCATTGATCAAATTGTTGACTCGACTGCGGGATGCGAGAGATTGTCTTTTCTAGACGCCTATTCCGGGTACCATCAGATCCGTCTGTACGGACCCAATGAGATAAAAACAGCTTTCATCACTCCATTCGGGTGCTTCTGCTATATCACCATGCCATTCGGCCTCAAGAATGCCGGAGCCACGTTCATGCGAATGATTCAGAAGTGTTTGCTCACTCAAATCAGTCGGAATGTGGAAGCGTATATGGATGATATCGTGGTCAAGTCGCGAAAGGGTTCCGACCTACTGACTGACCTCGCCGAAACATTTGCCATCCTCAGGAGGTATGATATCAAGCTCAATCCATCAAAGTGCACATTCGGAGTTCCTGGTGGCAAGTTACTCGGTTTTCTCGTTTCCGAACGAGGAATCGACGCTAACCCAGAAAAAATTGGAACTATACTCCGAATGAAACGCCCCGTGCGGGTGCATGATGTCCAGAAGCTTACTGGATGCTTGGCCGCATTAAGTTGATTCATCTCACGACTCGGTGAAAAGGCATTGCCTCTTTACCGACTGATGAAGAAGGCAGACAAGTTCGAGTGGACTCCAGAAGCTGATGCAGCGTTTGCCAAGATAAAAGCTCTGCTCTCCACCTAGCCGGTGCTTGCTGCTCCAGTCAGCAAAGAGCCTCTATTGCTTTATATTGCAGCCACAGGACAAGTCGTCAGTACAGTACTTATGGTCGAGCGGGAAGAAGAAGGGAAAGACTTCAAAGTTCAGCGCCCAGTGTACTATCTGTCTGAAGTTTTGACTCCATCAAAGCAAAGATATCCTCATTATCAGAAGCTTGTTGGGATCTACATGACCACGAAGAAGGTTGCTCATTATTTCTCTGATCATTCCATTACAGTCGTCAGCGACGCTCCACTTTCAGAGATTCTGCACAACAGAGACGCAACTGGTAGAGTGGCGAAATGGGCGATTGAACTCCTTCCCCTTGATATCAAGTTTGAGGCAAAGAAAGCCATTAAGTCCCAAGCAACAGCAGATTTCCTTGCCGAGTGGATTGAACAGCAGCAGCCGACTGCAGTTCACTCGGAGCATTGGACCATGTTCTTTGATGGCTCTAAGATGTTGAATGGTTCCGGTGCTGGGGTTGTCCTGGTTCCCCCCAGAGGAGATAAGCTCAGATATGTGCTCCAGATTCACTTTGATTCCTCCAACAATGAGGCAGAATACGAGGCCCTTTTGTATGGGTTGCGCATGGCCATTTCACTCGGCGTCCATCGCCTTATGGTTTATGGCGACTCAGATTTGGTGGTCAACCAAGTGATGAAGGAGTGGGACGTAAGAAGCCCAGCCATGACTGGATACTGCAACGCAGTGAGGAAGCTGGAAAAGAAGTTTGAGGGGTTAGAGCTCCATCATATACCCCAACTGAAAAATCAAGCGGCTGATGATTTGGCGAAGATAGGGTCCAAAAGAGAAGCCATTCCTAGTGGTGTGTTCCTGGAGCATATCCATACTCCATCAGTCAAAGAAGATCCTTTTACTGAAGAAGCTCCGCAGCCCAAGAGTGCCATAGATCCGACTGAAGTTGAAGTTCCAGCGGTGGTCGACTTGGTCATGGAGGTTTTAGCAATCACTCCCGAGTGGACAGTTCCATACATCGCGTATATCCTAAGAAAAGAGCTCCCAGAGGACGAAGAAGAGGCTCGACAGATCGTCCGCCGATCCAAAGCCTTTACTGTGATCAAGGGGCAACTATACATAGAGAGCGCGACTGGAGTCGGACAGAAGTGCATAACGCCAGAAGAAGGTCGAATAATCCTTGATGACATCCACTCGGGGACCTGTGGCCATCATGCGTCCTCTCGGACCATTGTGGCCAAAGCATACCGAGCCGGATTTTATTGGCCAAGGGCAAATGAGATGGCAAAGGAGATAGTGGACAAGTGCGAGGGATGTAAGTTTTACTCCAACAAGTCACATAAGCCTGCGTCAGTTCTGAAGACCATACCACTCGTCTGGCCCTTTGCAGTATGGGGGTTGGATATGGTGGGCCCCTTGAGGACAGGTCGAAGCGGTTTCACGCATGTACTGGTGGCAGTCGACAAGTTCACCAAGTGGATTGAGGCTAAACCCATCAAGAACCTTGACGCCGGTACCGCTGTTAGCTTCATCAGGGAACTGATATTCAGATATGGAGTCCCGCACAGCATAATCACAGACAATGGATCAAACTTCGACTCGGAAGAATTCAGAGAGTTCTGCACTTCTCAAGGCACACGAGTCGACTACGCTTCGGTCGCCCATCCACAGTCGAATGGACAAGCGGAGCGAGCCAATGGCTTGATCCTCAAAGGGTTGAAACCCCGACTGATGCGCGACCTTAAGCATGCGACTGGAGCATGGGTCGATGAACTTCCCTCGGTGCTTTGGGGTCTGAGGACCACGCCTAATCGGTCGACCAGATGGACTCCATTCTTCCTGGTCTATGGAGCTGAAACGGTCTTGCCGAGTGATCTGCTCCACAACGCTCCTCGAGTTGAGCTCTACTCCGAAGCTGAAGCAGAACAAGCGCGGCAGGATGCAGTCGACCTCTTAGAAGAAGAAAGGGAGATGGCTCTGATCCGGTCGACCATCTACCAACAAGACTTGCGTCGCTTCCATGCCAGAAACGTGAAGAGTCGAGCCTTCTAGGAAGGAGATTTGGTTCTCCGAGTGGATCAACAGAAACCACACAAGCTTGTTCCTTCTTGGGAAGGACCCTTCATCGTTACCAAGGTTCTCCACAACGGAGCATACCGTCTTTACAACATCAAGCACAATATCGACGAGCCCCGAGCTTGGAACGCGGAGCTACTCTGCCCATTTTACACTTAAGTCTTCACTCGGATGAGTTGTAATAAAAGTACTTTTGTAGTTCATATTTTGCAAGATAATAGTGTCATAATTTCCCCAATGATTTTTGTCACTTTTATTTATTCAGTAAAATTCCCCCCCCAGTGGGTGGCTTAGCTGCGAATCCGTTTCGCCTAAGTTTGTAAAAAAATCCTTACCGAGTGGTGAGCCAGCCTCTCACTCAGGGGCTTAGCTGCGAATCCGTTTCGCCTAAGTTTCAATAAAATCCTTACCGAGTGGTGAGCCAGCCTCTCACTCGGGGGCTTAGCTGCGAATCCGTTTCGCCTAAGTTTCAATAAAATCCTACCGAGTGGTGAGCCAAACTCCCACTCGGGGGCTTAGCTGCAGTCCAAGTACTCGCCTAAGTTTCAATAAAATCCTACCGAGTGGTGAGCCAGACTCCCACTCGGGGGCTTAGCTACAGTCCAAGTACTCGCCTAAGTTTCAATAAAATCCTACCGAGTGGTGAGCCAGACTCCCACTCGGGGGCTTAGCCGCAGTCAAAGTACTCGCCTAAGTACAAATTCTACGTGCGCTCCGCAAGGAGGACGAGGTGCATGTCGACTGCAACCTTCTCCTCCGAGCTACGCCACAAGTACAACATGCGGTAGCAAGGAAGACAAGGTGTAGGTCGACTGCGACCCTCTCCTCCGAGCTACGCCACAAGTACAACGTGCGGTAGCAAGGAAGACGAGGTGCAGGTCGACTGCGACCCTCTCCTCCGAGCTACGCCACAAGTACAACGTGCGGTAGCAAGGAAGACGAGGTGCAGGTCGATTGCGACCCTCTCCTCCGAGCTACGCCACAAGTACAACGTGCGGTCGCAAGGAGGACGAGGTGCAGGTCGACTGCGACCCTCTCCTTCGAGCTACGCCACAAGTACAACGTGAAAATCCTACCGAGTGGAGAGCACACCTCCCACTCGGAGGCTTAGCTGCAGCCCAGTGCTCGCCTAAGTTTTGAAAAATCCTACCGAGTGGAGAGCACACCTCCCACTCGGGGGCTTAGCTGCAGCCCAGTGCTCGCCTAAGTTTTGAAAAATCCTACCGAGTGGAGAGCACACCTCCCACTCGGGGGCTTAGCTGCAGCCCAGTGCTCGCCTAAGTTTTGAAAAATCTTACCGAGTGGAGAGCACACCTCTCACTCGGGGGCTTAGCTGCAGCCCAGTGCTCACCTAAGTTTTGAAAAATCCTACCGAGTGGAGAGCACACCTCCCACTCGGGGGCTTAGCTGCAGCCCAGTGCTCACCTAAGTTTTGAAAAATCTTACCGAGTGGAGAGCACACTTCCCACTCGGGGGCTTAGCTGCAGCCCAGTGCTCGCCTAAGTTTTGAAAAATCCTACCGAGTGGAGAGCACAATTCCCACTCGGGGGCTTAGTTGCAGCCTCGCCTAAGTTTTGAAAAATCCTACCGAATGGAGAGCATGCCTCCCACTTGGGGGCTTAGCCGCAGCCCAGTGCCTGCCTAAGTGAATTGGGGAATAAGTCGATTGCAGTAAGCATCTCGCTTTAACCTGCAAAAGACATTTCAAACCAAATGCAAGCATATTCAAACATCGAATCCAAGTTCGTGTAAATACCTAACAGAACCGAAAGTGCTCAGGCGCTAAGCCTGTTAAGGTTTATCGGTTACAAAATCACTCGGCATACCGAGGCAAATTTAAAGTGTCGAGCTCAAGATGTTTTTTACCCCTCCCGTGGAGGGCTGGAAGGCGCAACAAACTCATCAAGGTCGATTCCATCCGCGATCCGAGTGGCAGCGGCGATGAAAGTCTCCATGAAAGACCGGAAATCATGCTTCTTGGTATTGGCCACCTGAAGAGCCGCCAGCTTGTCTTCTCGTGCATCCTTGCAATGGACTCGGGCCAGACACAGAGCGACATCTGCACCGCACCTGGCAGAAGACTTCTTCCACTCCTGCACTCGACCAGGGATTGTGTTTAGTCGAGTCATCAGAGACTCGAGGTCATTTTGGAGCGTCTCCCTGGGCCAGAGCGTAGTGTCAATGCGGGAAGTGGCGACCTTCAGCCTTGCAAGATAGTCAATGACAGCAGCAACACGAGACTCGAGCCGGAACACGTTCATGGCGACTTCATCATTCACCGGAGAGTTGATGGGTTCCAGGTTTGGTTCCAGTCGACCAGTCTCCTCTTCAAAGTTTTGGCAAAATTCTGCAAGTACAATCGCCGAGTCAAGGCAATGGTCAAATGGAAAGTTCACTGTAAAAACAATTGTTTGGTGCAAAGGATTACCTTCGAGCATGAGGAACAACTTCTTGGCGAGTCCGCCCAGATAAGCCTCCAGATTGTTCCTCTTCCCCGCCAACTCACTGACCTTGTCATTCAGAACAACTTTATCGCTTTTCAGTCGACTGACCTCCTTGTTGGCAATAGCAAGAGTAGCTTTCAGATTAGTGTTCTCTTCTTCAAGCCTGGTGACCGAAGCCAACTTGTCGTCTGCGAGCTTGGTCTTCTCCAAAGCCGTCTTCTGCATCTCAGCTAGCTCAAGGTCTTTCTTCTTCTGGGCTTCCTTCACTTTGCCTGCAAAGTTACAGCAAGATCAGACTTTGAAACAAATGAGGGGCAAAAGCAGTCGTCGAGGCCTCACCAAACATACCTTTGGTCTCCTCCTTTGCCTTCGCCAAATTCTCCTGGACCAGCTTCAGATCAAGCTCATGTTGGATATGTTTGTTCTCCAACTCGGTGTAACGAGCCGCAAGGTCGCATGATTTCTACGAAGAACCAATCGACAAGATGTCAAAGATAATTCACCTCCGAGTGACTAAGGAAAAATCATACGTTTCTAAGACTACAACCGAATACGAACATTCGACCGTAGTCTCAGGGACTACACCCAGTGGGTGCACTCAGCGTGCCCCCACTAGTTCTATCAAGGAACAGTCGACCAGTCAACCAACAAAAAAAAAAGCAGGACGTATTCTTCAGACTGTAGCCGACTGCCAGCAGTCGACCACAGTCTCGGGGACTACACCCAGTGGGTGCACTCAACGTGCCCCCACCGGTCTGAAAGTCCGTTCGACCTAATCGAATGAAAGAAAAAGTTTGAAACATAAAGACTATGGTCGACTGCCAGCAGTCCACCATAGCCTTGGGGACTACACCCAGTGGGTGCACTCAGCGTGCCCCCACTAGTTCGAAATTTCAATCGACACACCCAGTGGGTGTAGGAAAATTACTAAGAATTTCAGAAAAGAAGACTCTTCAGACATCATATCCTAACAGAACAGGCGGTGACCGACTGACCTGAACGTTACTCTGGAGAGCGGAACTGGCGTCATAGGCTGCCTGGCTAGCCTCCCGGATGGCCTTCACCTGCTCCATCATGACTCCCGCCTGGCGTATCGCTTCTTTTGCAGCACTGGCCTGGTCCTCTCGGACGTAGTGGGTCGAGAAGAGTGAAGGTTGTGCAGCACTCGACGACACGGGGTGAGCACTCGTCAATGGCACCGCGAAAGACACGGTGTGCCGAGTGGTGTTCGCCACCTCCGCGACCAGTGTCTCGGGTGCTGGCACGTCCTGAGTCACCCTACCAGCAGACATTTTCCTGCTCCTCCTCTGCTTCAGTGGTTCCTCATCGTCGTCGTCGTCGGGAAGGGTGATAACGACATTGGATGGAGCTACAGAAAAGAATCAGAATTAGATACTAAGAGCCAATCGACTGAGGACGAGTTTATGAAAGTCATACCAGGTTTTGAGGTAGCAGCATCTTCCATCTCATGATCGTCAGCCCTGGTTGAGGTATCAGAAGTAGCAGCACTGCAATTCCAAAAATCAGTCGGTTAACTCATGAGTCGACCAAAAATAAATTCATGTAGAGCAAAAAGATTCAAATAGCATTTTTACCCTGATATGGTGGGAATCGACACCTTCATCTTCGGCAAGACCTTCGTCGGTTGCGATGGCGCCATTCGAGATTGCTTCGGGGCCTTCTCAGTCGGCGCCGGAGAAGTGGTCCGAGGGCGCTTGGTCGACTGCACGACAGTCGCGACCCCCTTGCCACGTTCAGTCGCAGGGTCATGGACGAGCTTCGATCGCCTTTCTGTGCGAGGCGGTGCAACTTCCTCCTCCTCCTCCTCTTCTTCCTCACCATCAGAGTCGTCATCATCGTCATCATCAGCAGCGTCTGAGTCCCACTCCTCCTGGATTTCGCCCCCACTTGCTTCCCCTTCTTCAGTCGGCGTCTGCGCTCCATTGGGCATCGAGTATAGTTCGGTGAAGGCCTGACAGACAGCAAAATAAAGATCAATCGACCAACTTGCAGCGAAAGCAGAATAAGTATGGCAAGATTACAACTGGAAATAAAGTGGGCATACCTTGTCTGGAGTGCTAGAATGGTCGAGTGGTGGAATCCTCCTGGCTCCTCGAGGGTTGTCTTTGTTCCCAGTGACCGCGGCCATCCACCTCTCCAGGGTGGCATCGTCGACTGCTTCTGGATGGACCCGAGTTTCATCCTCGGTTCCACAGTACAGCCACATACAATGGCCTCGGTACTGAAGAGGCTGGATGCGTCGCCTAAGGAAGACCTCCAGAAGGTCCATACCCGTCACTCCTTCCCGAACTAGCTGGACTACACGCTCCATCAACATCTTTACTTGGGCTTTCTCCTCAGGGAGCACCTTCAGAGAAGAGGGTTTGCTTGCTCGGTCCATGGTAAACGGAGGGAGACCACTCGACAGCCCCGACGTCGACTCGTTTTGGCAGTAGAACCAAGTCGACTGCCATCCTCTGACCGACTCAGGGAGAGTCATGGCCGGAAAGGTGCTCTTGTTTCTCATCTGAATCCCCAGACCTCCACACATCTGAATAACCTTAGTCTTATCGTCATCTGGACTCGCCTTTTTCACTGTCTGAGAACGACAAGTGAATATGTGCTTGAACAGACCCTAGTGCGGTCGGCAGCCCAGGAAGTTCTCGCACATGGACACGAAGGCAGCAAGGTAGGCGATAGAACTCGGGTTGAAGTGGTGGAGTTGCGCCCCAAAGAAATTTAAGAAACCACGGAAGAAAACACTCGGAGGCAGAGAAAATCCACGGTCGACGTGGGTGGCCAGAAGAACACACTCACCCTCTTCCGGCTGTGGTTGCCACTCGTTCCCCGGGAGCCTCGCTGCTCCGTGGGGGATCAAACCCTCGTTGACCATCTCCGCGAGATCCTTCTCGGTGATGGTCGACCGGATCCAATCCCCTTGGACCCAGCCTTGCGGCAGGCGGGACCTTGACGAGGATCCACCCCGACTAGTTGCTCTCCCTTTCGCCTTCCCCGTCGCCGTCGCCTTCTTCGCGCACTCCAGAGCCGCCGTCTTCTCCTTCACCATTGTTGCCGTCGAAGCGCGCGAGGAGCGGTTGGGCAGAGGCGAGAGCGGGTGATGCGGGCGGAGGTGGAGAAGACAGAAGGGGGATTGGAGAACTACTGTTCAAAAACCCTCACTGGGCGCATTTTATAGAGCCGCTTCCGAGTGGATGACAAGTGGGCCCAGGCAATCCAATCACATCCCAAAACAGTCACGCGGACGCGATACGTGGCGAAAAGGACGGCGCGGGATTCGAGGCGTCTATGCCCTATCCCATCCGAGCGCCGCGGTCCGCCCCGCTTCGCGCGCTTCCCAAAATTCGGATCCCGCAGAATCCGCTAACAGCAGATCGATCTGTCAGATGAGAGATTTCCCGCGATCCGTCACTCGGAAATTACTAAGTTCAAAAGTTCACTCGACGAGAAAAGAGAATGGATCAAGGCGACTGAAAGAAAAGTTGCTGATCATCAACGAAGAGATTATTGGTCCAAGACGATACATATCCAGAGCACAAAAGCAGGTCGGAAATAATATCAACTCCTTCCTCACTCAAACCTCGATCCATTCGGGGGCTAATGATGAAGTCATGTACCTAGGGTAGGGTCATAGACCTGATCTAAGTACCCTACCCAAGGACACCCTCAGAAGAAACTGCCTTCCAGTCGACCAAGAGAGACTTCACTCGACGGACTTGAAGGACTCGACCATGAAGACTCACTCGACCACCAGAAGACCAAGAACCACTCTGCATCGTAACGGTCTGTAATTAAGTAGTCTTTATGGCTTTTAGGACACTTTATGTGGGGCGTTACCAGTAACGCCTAGACTTAATGTACTTTAAACCCTGCATTAATGAGGGCCGGAGGGATCTGGAGGACACTATATAAGCCACCCCCCTCCTCAGTGTAAAGGGTTCGCACCCCTGTAATCCATACACACATAATCCAGTCGACCGCCTCCGGGCTCCGAGACGTAGGGCTGTTACTTCCTCCGAGAAGGGCCTGAACTCGTACATCCTTGTGTTCACAACTGCTCCATAGCTAGGATCTTGCCTCTCCATACCTACCCCCATTCTACTGTCAGACTTAGAACCACGACAACGGCCTCACCCGCCGCCATGCCGGCGGCCTCGCCCGCCACCTCGCCGGCGGCCTCGCCCGCCGCCACACCGGCGGCCTCGCCCGTAGCGGTCATAGAGGAGGCGGGTTCTTCTTCGTCCTCGCCCATCTCTACTCCGGACCCGCTGCCCCGACCGATGACTCGCTCTCGGGCTGGCACCCTTCTCCCGAGCATGCGGTACCCCAGCGATGAGTACCTTCTCGCTGCTTCCGCCTCTGAGCCGTCTCCTCTCCCATCGTCAGCTCGAGCCGCCCTTCAGGATCCTCATTGGCTCGCTGCGATGCAGGAAGAGTTCGAGCGCTCCAGCGGAACCGTACCTGGCAGCTCGTCCCTCGGCCGCCTCGTGCCAACATCATCATGGGCAAGTGGGTCTTTCGGCACAAGACTCGCCCGGATGGCACTCTCGAGCGCTATAAAGCTCGCTGGGTGGTTCGGGGCTTTCGGCAACGCGCGGGCGTGGACTTCACCGACACATTTGCCCCGGTTGTTAAACCGGGCACGATCCGTGCCGTGCTCTAGGTAGCCGTGTCCCGCGCATGGCCTGTGCATCAGTTGGACGTGTCCAATGCCTTTTTGCACGACCACCTGGCTGAGCAGGTGTTCTGTGAGCAGCCCACCGGCTTTGTCGACGCCACGCATCCAGATCATGTGTGCTTTCTCTCCCGTTCACTTTACAGGTTGAAGCAGGCACCTCGGGCCTGGTACCAGCGCATTGCCGCCTTCCTGCAGACGCTCGGATTTACATCGACTTGCTCCGATGCGTCCCTCTTCGTGTATCATCACGGAGTTGACACGACCTACTTGCTGTTGTACGTCGACGACATCATTGTGACGGCATCCACTGTCGCGCTCCTCCAGCGGCTCACTGCTCGTCTTCGTGATGAGTTTGCCCTGAAGGACTTGGGTCCTCTGCATTACTTCCTTGGCATTGAGGTGGTTCGACGGCCAGATGGGTTCTTCCTACATCAGCAGCGCTATGCCCATGAGCTTCTCGACCGAGCTGGCATGCTTAACTGCAAGCCCGCTCCCACGCCTATCGACACCAAGGCCAAGGTTTCCGCTTTGGAGGGTTCGCCTGCATCTGATGCAGCCTTCTATCGCTCCATTGTGGGCGCCTTGCAGTACCTGACTCTGACGCACCCCGACTTGCAGTATGCTGTTCAGCAGGTCTGTCTTCACATGCATGCTCCGCACGACTCTCACTGGCCTCTGGTGAAGCGTATCCTCTGATACATACGCGGCACCCAGTCCTTGGGACTTACGCTGACGGCCTCCGCCTCCACCGACCTCGTCGCCTACTCTGATGCGGACTGGGCTGGCTGCCCGGACACACGGCGCTCCACCTCGGGGTACTGTGTCTACCTTGGGCCGTCCCTGATCTCTTGGTCCTCCAAGCGATAGCCCACTGTCTCCCGCTCGAGTGTCGAGGCTGAGTATTGAGCAGTGGCTAACGCCGTTGCTGAATGCTCTTGGCTCCGTCAGCTGCTCCAGGAGTTGCTCTGTGATGTTCACAAGGCCACGCTCGTCTACTGTGACAACGTCTCCGCCGTTTACCTCTCCACCAATCCGGTCCACCATTGTCGAACGAAGCATATTGAGCTCGATATACACTTCGTTCGTGAGCAGGTGGCTCTTGGGCACATCCGGGTCCTCCACGTCCCGACGGCGCAGCAGTTCGCCGACGTCTGACGAAAGGACTGCCTACTTCGGTCTTCGAGGAGTTTAGGTCCAGTCTTTGCGTCTCCGGCGACGCTTCGACTGCGGGGGGGGGGGGGGGGGGGGGGGGTTGAATATATGGTTCGTGCATGTATATTGTATAGTCTGGCCCACTTTCTAGTCATTCTATAGTTGAGGTTGTGGCCCACTTTGTACACCATATATACATGCGCTTTGCACCGATCAATACATCGTGAAACATTGCCAAAACAATCGTTTCCAACAGTCGGCATCGACGGACGCCCACAGCGCCTCCCTGGCGCTCCGCTTTCGGTCGGCCATGAGCCCATGACGCCGTGCCTGGACACCCACCATAGTTCCGCCCTGCCACGAGGCCGCGCCAGGACGGTGCCGTTGCATGCCCTCAAGGCCTCAACGCGTCACCGTCTCCCGCAGTGCCTTCCCGGTGCCCTGTATTGGCTTCGTCCGACCGGCTACTTCCGATTGTCCGCATCGGCTTCACCCGTCCGCCGCTACCCTCCGTGCCCACCCCACACCATCTCAGCGCCACCAAGGATCTTGCTGCCGCCCGTCCTATATCCCCTCTATCTCTCCTCTCTTTGCTCTGGTGTGGAGCTCGGTGAGCCGGGCGGCGTGGCGTATGCTGGGAGATGAAGAGGGGCTCTTTGCAGTTGGGCTCTACTTTTTTTTTTTGAGAACCATGGAGTACATCACGCCATGGATGGTACATACTCATCTACCATTACATGTTTTGCGTCCTCGGGGACATCAGCAATCATTCTGAAATCGCCCAATCTCCTGGCAACAGCAGCTATTTCGTGCGCCAGCTTGTTTCTCATTCGACTGACGATGCTGATTTCCAAGTTGGAGAAGGCGCAGTATTGGTTCCGCGCGTCCAACAGGGCAGCACGGCAGGCAGACCTGCACTCATGCTCGACCTGAAGCTCACGCCCAATGCCTGCACAATCAGTCTCCAGAATCACCTGTCCCTTAAACAATCCTGCAAGTTCCTTGAGTCCCATAGCTGCAGCTGCACCTTCTGCTTCCTCAGCAGAGTTGCATTGGATCAGGCGTTGGCCAACAGACATTAGGACACGCTTTCCTCTGCCATGCTTATCTAGTTCTCTCCATCAGACTGGAACATCGCTAGCGGCGACATACATAGTTTGTAAGCTGTTTGCAAGCAGTTCTGCTTGGTTATGCACACGAATAGATGATGTTTTTGCTTGCCCAGTTGTATGGTTGGAGTGCATCGTGATTGATCAGTTTAGTTCTAGGTTCATTTTTGCAGAAGTTCAGAAATAATGATTGATGCTGCCGTTCGCGGACATTAGGTTTCAGCCAATGAGAAGTCAAGATATAAACTAAATACCAAGTTCATGTTGTATTAATTTATTTCATGCTATATCCCCCTACCTGCATACAATTTCCATCTATGTGCAGCATCTGCATGCACTACATTGCTTCTTGGAAGTATCAATCGGGGCCTGCATAATGTCTCCGTTGCAATGCACGGGCAATTTTTGCTAGTATCGCTAAAACGGGGCTTAAATCTAAAATATAATTATTATAAAGCCCATGCACAAAAATGTCTACGAACTCCAGCCAAACCACAAAACCCGGCGAGCAGAGAAACGGCCGAGATCAGAGGCAAAGCATATGCAGGCTTTGGAAATAGTCTCCTCACCTACATATTGAATAGCAGAGCAAACACCTTAAGGTGCCTAATTAGGCTGGCCACTGGCTCTACAAGTTCATCACATGCACAAAATATAATCATGGTTTATCTAGGAAGGTTCATATTTTTGTAGAATAAATGGATTTCAATGAAAATGGTCGTTTACATCTCAATATGTGTCCATATTCACCCCCCCCCCCCCCCCCCCCCCCCCCCGGCATACACACACAAATTAAAAAATTTTCTAAAAAGGAAATCACAGAAATGGAGAAAGGGGAAGGGAAGAGAAAATAAAAGGAAAAACAAATATATAAAAGAAAAGAAAGAAGACATGATTAAAAAGGGAAAAGATAAATAGGTTTGGCAGACAAATGTGTATGAACTCGAACAAAGCGATAATACCCATTGAGGAGAGCAACATGCGGAAAAGAGAGGCAAGTGTGCGCAGTCTTGGAAACAGCCTCCTCTCGGGACCAAGAGCAAAAGCCTTTAGCACATTAGGCGCCTAATTAGGCTGGCCACGGGCACGCTCAATAAATTTAGATTTTTCATTTTTTATATAGGACATTGTCACTATAAACCATCATGTATAGTTTGCAAACATATTAAACCAACTCAATGCGGGCCTGCCAATTATCCATAGCTATCATATAACTATGACATTGAACAGAATGCTGATGCAGACGCTCTAGAGAGGGGAAAGAGAGTTTGGCTCAATGACCCATGAAATAGATCGCTGGTGTGAGGTACCCTCCACAGTGACGGGCTGGCGAAATCAGGGGCCCTATGCCAAACTCTAAGATAGGCCTACCTCATTAGAGAAAATGTTTGCTGGATCGAGTCATCCTCCACGGCAAGTTGCATGCATAAAAAGTATTTTGAGGTGTTCTTGTAAAAGTGCCTTGATATAGATTTTTTGTAGGCATTCTGATGAAAACGTCTAGAAAAAACAAAGATGGTTCCTCATTATGCGTGAAGTGATTGCAAATACAAAGGCGTTTTGGCATTTTAGAAAATACTTTCTCAAATGGCAGGAAGCCTAGAACTTGGTTATTTATATACTGATTGACAGCAGCAGCAATAAAGGCTATTTTCCTTTAACAAATAAAGAAACCTCCACGGACTTGTTGGTTGCCACAAGCTTTTTACAAGTCTTATTCGAGGGGCAGCTAGTTCGAATCCTGGCAGTGCAAAAAAGCAAAACTTTTTCGTGAGCGGTCTGGATTGATGGTCCTATGTTGCGGCCCTGTGCGAAATAGGCTGCACATGTCCCAGGCCCGGGCCTGACCCTCAACTTCACGCACACCTGCCGGTTTGAGCCTAACACAATTTTCCTAACATCTTCCAATCCCACAACATATTCATGAAGACACTCAGAGTCTTGCACACACACAGTTGTAAGTGTTTGTAGCGGGCATTTGTAACATGGAAAACACAGTTAGAAGAAATCATATTTATAGTGCCCGGTTAGTAGCAGTGGGTTGGTGCCACGTCATGGAGAATTGATCTAAGAATCAATGATGCCAGCACTTATATTGCCCAAGAATTCAATTTACTAATTATATTTTCAATGTGTGTTTGTTGGACAGAGGTGGGAGATTGGGAGAGCTGCTACAACAGAGCCATAAAGGACGGGTCCACCGAGTGAGGGCTTTTGGTGGCCGAGCATCAGGTAGGCCGGTATCTGGGCCGTTGGGTGGGCTTTGGGATCTGAAATGCGTCAGGTTGTTGTCAGGCTGTTGTTAGGTTAGTCATCCATATACGGACCGGGATACATATCTAGGCGTACATGTTTGGCCCATCCAGCTCGTCACGTTCCTCTCTTATCCTCGTTCGAATCAGCACACGAAAGGGAATCTGGATCTAAAAAAAAAAACGAAAGGGAATCTCGTCCTGCCGTATCCTGAACCCCGTGGAAGAAGCCCCAGCCATGGAACAGCTTTGCCTCTCCGCCCCTTCCTCTCTCCCCTAGGCCGACGGCGGCGCTCGTGTTCCTCTGCTCAGCATCGGTAGATTCGACGGGATTTTCCCTTTCTCTTTCCCCTCACCCCAAACTCGGCGGCGGCACATCTCCTTTCCGGCGCCATGTCTGTCGGTGGCATCAAGCACTGCAGGTAGGTTTCCTGTGCAGTCGTGTGTAGATCCACAGCTAGTTTGTCAAGTTTCGTTCCCTTTTTCTCACCAATCTTCTTTTCTCAGGCGCGTTAATTCGATGCAGCGCATAGTTGTGGTGCCTCCGGTGGAGTTGCGGGCTTCAATGAGAGTCGCGGATGGCCCAGATTTGTTATCCAACAGTGCCCAACTCCGGTGATTTCCAGTTGGACGGAACAGGGGATTTGAGGTGTGCTCTAAAGCTACGAGCAGATGGACGAGAAGGTATATAGTTCTAAAACTGAATTTGATTTGTTCTACGGGCCAAGAAAAAAATGTGTGTAGTTTTTGCTTGCAAGTAGTGATTTTCATGTCAGTAATGTGAATGCATGTTGGACTGTTTTAATTCGTGTATGTACCGCCGTGACTGAATGCATATGTTTTTTTTCTGTTGTTTCCAGCCATTAATCGGCTTGGCTGAATGGATTTGCAATTGTTGTTTGTTTTGATCAATAGTGCGTTATTTTTTGTTCCTACATTCGGTAATTCTGTGTCATAAGTAACTCTGCTATCATTTTTGGGAAGAACACTGCATGAAGTGTGTTCATGCCTTTTTGTGCGAGTAAACGATAAGCAAATTTTACACAGTTCTTGTAATTAATATGTTCATTTCGGTAGATAACTAAGCTGTCTGGAGAATTAAAATTCCCCTTTGTCAAGTTCTTGTAAATTAAATTAGCTGTAAATGGTAGAATTGTCAGCAAGTGTGCCTGCGTTGGTCTGGTTTTAGATAATTACTTGATTACCCTTTGATTGCCATGTTATAGCTCGTGCTACAACAAGCATGTTTTAGTTTTTGCTTCTGTTGTACTACTATGGCATGTCCTAGTCAAACACAATATAATTTATGTTAATGTGTTTTCCTTCAATATCTAGAAGCTCATTGCGCATTATGTATGATGATTATGAAACCCATGCTAATGCATTAATGCATGTCACATACTTGAATCTCAAGCTGACTGTGGAACCTCATTATTCTTTTTTTGTTGTTGTTTACTGAAGGCTATCATACCTACCAAAAGACATGCAAGCAAGTTGTGTTTGAACAATTTGGTTAGGCCTTGTACAATTGTGGGACATATGTGCTAGACTAGATAGAACCTAGAAGGATGTACATGGTGACACATGTTGATGTATCAGCTAGAGAGAAGTAGATCAAGGTTGAATTCAAGATAGAGGTGAATGATGTTGGAAATTTCTTCTGCTGTGAGTGTGGAAACTTTGAACAATCCGGCATGATCTATTGTCATGCACTCCAAGTAGGTGATACAGTTCAAAACCATTCACCGCCAAGTAGGTGATACAGTTCAAAACCATTCACCGCCGTGTCACTGTTTCTTTGCTAATGCTAGAGGTAGTTACAGGTGATGGTACATCTTCATCTGTCGAAACCTGAGAACTTCCTGAGCGTTGGACGAGGGAGGCCCGTGATAGATAGCGTCCTTGGGCACTGTCGGAATGCTTGTGGTAAGTTGAGTAACTTGAGTGTACGATTTGATCCTACCTCCCTATAGTTTAGAGCTGAGGTGCGCTTGGTTACAAAACTCATGTAATCCAATGTATAAATGATACGCTTGTGTGATCGTTGAATCATGTTGTGTTACTTGGTACAGTGCGACTTTGATGAATCTCATTATTTTCGCGACATGATGATTGATTGGTCTATTCCAGCTTAGTACTTTGTTTGTCAAGGAGTGCGAATTTATGGACAAATGAATAAAATTCAGTACATGTTGGTGTTTATGATGACATTGGCACGACGCATTGGAGCGAATAGAGAGATAGCTACTGAGAAATGAGCTGAACTTTGGATGACCAATTCGTACCTAAAGGAACAAATCGCAGCCAACTGTATGAATGGTTGGGTTCCTCTTTGCCAAGTACTTAACTGCTAACACATACATAAAATATTCAAATCCGATTTCAGAAATAATCTAGGACAGGATATTTCAGTTGATTTAGTTTTTGCACTGTTTATCTTTGTTCTGCTGGTTTACCAGACTATAACTCATGTGCAATGGATGAACATACAACAGGCTTTAGGGTTCAGGTAATTTATTTTGGTTTATTATATAATCAAACCCAAATGTTGTGGCATGAATTCAAAAGTAAACATCTTGATTGATGGTTGTGGAAACCCTCTATGCATTTTGGTTAATCAGCCAGTAATTAAGCAAATTTGACCATGGCTGGCCCACATTGATCCACGTACGCTCAAACCTACTGGTGGACACAAGCGGTGCTGCAAAGATTCCTTCGCCTGTGCCCCTTTACCAGGTAGTACAAGTTTGCACACATGAACATGTAACAGAATATTAACCAGGCCTAGATTCTCTAGCACGTGCTAGGGCTGGCTTTTGCTGGATACACGGCTTTATGTAGCAATACAGTGCAAAGAAAAAGGGAAATACAGATGTGGCGCGGATCCAATTGGTGTCAGGACGGCCAGGATTGCGGCCTGCCTGTAGCTCGGCCTCCATTAGCATTTTCCGGGGTCCACCTCGCTATAAAGGACGCTCCATAGAGTTGTGGACTGCATTGGATACTTCGGTAGCACATGGATCTTCCAAAGCTCTAAGTGACCACTTATGGAGAAGTTTTGCTTTTTTGCACTGCGTATCGATCTCTTATGACTCGCAACGAGCCTAGCTCCATAGAGGAAGGGACGATAACAGAATCTTCATCGGCAAATAGAGAGTTGTGGACTGCACTTTGGAAGATCCATGTGCTACTGAAGGTTAGGGTGTTCTGGTGGAGAGTCCTCAGAGGTATCTTACCAGACTCGGTGACCTTGCAGTACAGGCATATCAAAACAAGCGGCCGGTGCGACATCTGCATGGCCATGGATGAGAATCTGCTGCATGCGTTTTGGGTAGCAGCTAAGGATCGCTTCGGCTTCCAGCTAGCACGACTGCACCCCGAGACTTGGGCTCGTGACATTCTGTTGGACAGCTTGTTCTCTGATGATGTACGGTGCAAAATCATCTCCATCATGCACTCTATTTGGACTTCAAGGAATAACTGGACTCACGGCCGAGATGGGTATGATCCGGCAACGGCGCTGAAACGGGTGCATGAAGCTTTATCCATCATCGATATCCCGGGACGACGGACCAGGATTGCGAGCCAGGGTTGGCGTCCTCCTGAGGCGGGATGGATTACTATAAACACTGATGGTTCAATGTATGCAGATACGACTAGGGGGGGGGGGGGGGTGGCTCGCTCTCACCTCTCTTTCCTAGGAGCATGGTGTAAGCCTTTGCCAGGCGCTTCGGATCCTTTCATAGCCGAGCTACTGGCCTTTCGGGAGGGGGTCATCTTCGCCCAACTCCGAGGTTTTTCACATGTGATCATGGAGGTGAACTGCTCACAGTTGGTTGACCTCTGAAACTCGCGAGGTAATTCTAGATCGGTTGCTTCGCCCATCTTTAGAGAGTTAGCGGACTACGTTGTTACTTTTACTTCTTTTTCGGTTCGACATGTTGGTAGAGAGCAAAATGTGCCGGCCCATCTTTGTGCTCAGCGTGCATGTACGCTTGATGGGACGGAATGTTGGCTAGAGAGTAGCCCGGATTTTATCCGAACTAGCCTACGGCTGTACCCCACAGCATGTTATTTTGAATAAAGTCCGAACTTTGATGCAAAAAAAAAGACTGGAAAAATCAACGTATCAATGTAGTATCCCTGTACGGCTGTACCCCACAGCATGTGCGGCCGACATTGAACTCCGGTAGGCCGAGGGCCACGTGCGGCGAGGTCGTATTGTTACATCCTGTCGCTCCGTCGTCGCATGAACAAAGCTGGACGAGAGGATAGGTTGAGTGTATGTGCGTGCATATAAGCATCTGCGATTTGTATTTTGTTAAAAAAAATACAAGATGAACATTTTTTTTTTCTAATATAAGATTCTTCAACAACTTTATGAGTATGAGTTAAACCTTTTCAAAACAAGTGATTAGTTTTCTAATGGCACAAAATTTTCTAGGCGAACATTTTTGTACATTGTATAAACATTTACAACAAATCGTAAATATATTTTTGTAACACGTGAACATTGTTTTGAAATGTTAGGTACATTTTTCCTATGGTACATTTTCTTTTGGAATTATACAATATTCTTTCATTGTAGAAACATTTAAAAAAAATGTCACGACCATTTTTTAAAACAACATTTTTTAAATGTCACTTACATGTATTTTGAACACTTCTCATTTTTCCTAAATTTCACATACAATTTTTCGAAATGCATGAAAACATTTGAAATGTCACAAATATTTTTTTAATGCTACATTTCTTAAATGCTGCAAGAAAACATTTTGGGAACACTGCACAATTTTGTTAAGTGCGATAAACTATTCTCAAAATTAAGGAAAATGATTGTCCATTTTAAAATTTTAAGTAAGAAAAGGAAAAAAGAACACGCGCTAGAGAGACCAGCGCTGCTCCTGCACTAAATGACTCATTTAGGCTTCATTTCGATGCTAGGGAAGCTATTCCCAGGGAGCAGGTGCCTCGGGTGAAAATGTCTTGTGCACACTTAAATCCCATGGAAAATCTACATCTGAGAGAAAGGGTTGGGATCCCTCCCCTTCGTTGGAAACCAAAGGCAACGGTAGGCTCTCCCGGCTCAATACGACTCAGGGTTTTCCCACTAACGATGGGGATCCGGGAGGATCTCTGGTTCAAATGAGCCCTTAGGGGGGCACTTGAGGCGACGCGACCCTACAACTTTCATTCTCGTATGAGTCGTATATATTAAAGCTCCTATTGCACGCAGTACGGGCTATAAAGACATGAGATGCACAACCCTTTTTTTTGTTCTTTTCCTTCCTTAAATCTAATTCGTAATTTCAATAAAAAAATCACGAATGATTTTCCCAAATTTGAACATTATTTACGAATTTTAAAATTTTCTAAAATTTCAAAAACTGTTATTTAATTTTAAAATACTTTATGCATTCAAACAAATGTTCATGGATTTTAATAATGTCTGTGGATTCAAAAAAGTTCAAGAATTTCATTTTTTCTGAAATAAAGAAAGTAAATAAATTTAAAAAATGCCAGGCGATTAAAAATACTAACAAATCATTGAAATAGTTCAACAATTAAAAAAGCTTGTTGATTTAAAAATATTCACAAATCCTAATAATTTCTTACAATTTTAAAATTTTCATGAACTCAAAAACTATTTGCATATTCAAAACATGTTCATAAATTCTTCCCAAATGTCAGGAAGTGTTCACTGATTTTCTTCACAAAATTTTAAAAATTCATGATTTTAAAAACTTACCCAATTTTTTTAAAATGTTTCAATTTTAAAAAAACATGAAGTGGAAAAATGTTCACATATTCTGAAACATGTTTTAAATTTTAATAATTATTTACGGAATTGAGAAAATGTTTGTATATTTGAAAAATAGATCACGAATTTGAAATTGTTCATGAATTTTAGAATCGCTTACCAAATTTTAAAAAGTTGACGTGTTTGAAAAAATGTTCAAGGATTTTGAAAAATAAAAGAAAACTAAAAATAAATAAAAAAGGAAAAAATTAAAAATATTTGGAAAAAAGCAAATTAGGTTCAGGGAAGGTTCTAGAACCTTCCAAAACTGGTGGGGGAGGAAAAGTGGAAATGCGACGGCCCAGTTGAAGCAATACTCACGTCCAGGGTACGCATTACACTGCTATCCTCCGGCGTACAAGCTAAAAAGGATCGGCCGTCCTATTTTTCGCTTCACGTGCTGACTAGAGTGGAAACATGCACCCCGGTCGCCTCTTGGGTCGGCCAAGTAGCTCTGTTTCATTGAGAACAAAGTCCCTACTATTTGCTTCCCAAGAAAACTAGTAGGCATTGTTGTGAAAAAAAAGCAGTTGCCACTGTTCCTGTGGAAAAAACGGGTCGCTAGTATCCGTTTCAGAAAAACCCAGGTTTTGACAGCTTTGAAATGTTGGTGGACCAGAAAAAGTATCACATATTTTGAAATGTTAGAGTATTCGTAACAAAATCAGTTATTTTTAAAAATATCTGGATTTAGAAAATATTCCAGGATTTCCATTTATGGTGATGTTTTGTGAAAATTACACGTATATATTGCTATTAATGTTTACTGATACCGTTATGTGAAGAATGTTTGCATTTATGGTGATGTTTTGTGAAGCATTTGTGTTGTTGTATAGTGCTACATTGCTTCTGTATTGGTGTTCGTGAATCGCAGCCAGGCTTCGGGCCGTGCCGGGGTGGGGCTTCAAAACTAAAAATGGCCAGGCTTTTTGGGCTCAGGCTTCAGTTTGTACTGTGTGGTGAACCAAGCCCAGCCCGAGAGATATGCCCAGGTTTACTTCGAAGTACACAAGAGAAAGATCGACATATCCTTTTCTCCAAAAAACGAAAGGTCGGAAAAAAGGGGTTCAAATCTAAAAAATTATGATTCTCACTTCCCAGACACAAAAATGTCTATGCACTCCAGCTGAACCACAAAACCCAACGAGCAGAGAAACAACCGAGATCAGAGGCAAGCATATGCAACCTTTGGAAACAACCTTTTCACGTACACATTGAATAGTAGAGCAAACACCTTAAGGTGGCTAATTAAGCTGGCCACTGACACACTCTCAATAGTGTTTATGTATAGAAAAGTTCATCTCATATTTTTTCTAGAAAGCTTCATTTTTTTATGGAATAAATGTATTATAAGGAAAATGCTTGTTTACGTCTTGATATGTGTTCATATTTAATCCCCCCCCCCCCCCCCCCCCCCAACCCCAAGCAAGAAAAAACAAACACATAGAACACATACAAATTAAGAAAACGAGAAATCTAACCACCAGTCGGCTGGTGGTTTGCAATAGATCCGCACGCATCAGACGATGTTGGATCGCGATCTAGTGGTTGTCCTTTCGCATGATGTGTCCGTTTCTGCATGCTGTTGCTGTCCATCTCATGGCCCTCCTGCATGTTGGCTTCCCTCTCTCTTTCGGTGTGGATGCAAATGTTTGTGTGGTCCCTCTTGCCATGCTGGCCCGTTGGTCCCTTTCTCTCCATGTGAATGCAAATGATGTCTGTATCTCCATGTGGTGAGCCCTTTTTTTGCATGTGATTGCTTGGCCATAAAGAGAGAGAGAGAGAGGGTGATGAAGTGATGGAGCAGCACGCCCTAGACTCTCCATCTATTCAGTACTAAATGCATGCATGTGCCTATGCGTATGTGATTTTTTCATCGGATGATGCATGGGTAGATTTGAAACGAAATTAACATGTTGATAGATAGATATTGCGCGAAGCTTGGGGCGTATTCATGCATGCATGACGTCAGGTCAGGCCATGCCGGTCGAGAATTAGTTTCGGTGATTTGGGCGCGCGTGGGCTCGATCAATTTTTTTTAGTTGCATGCCGACTTAAGATGATCGCATACACGTGCCGAGTCTCTCATGAGTGTGTTCCCATGCCTACGAAACGAGCCGCACTTCCGCCGCTCCTCAACGCATGCACCTCCTTTCTGCCATGCTTGCGACCCATAGATACGGCTCGCGACATTAAAAAAACTTTTATATAAATAGCATGTTAAATTATGTATCACAAACTTGATAATTCACGTGCAGAACACCGTGATAACATTTATCCTGTGAGAAAAAAGTTGTTCAAAAACATATCCGGATAATTTTCTATGTAAATAACAAGGTAATATATGCGCAACAGAGTTGATAACTCACATACGGGCACTCCTAATTTTTTTACCATGGGACTAAAAATGTTGAATTATACACCCCTGATAACTTATGTGTAAAACACATGGTAATATATGTGCAACAGAGCTGATAACTGACGTACAGACTTGATGAAATATACCCTCAGTAAATTTTGTGTGAATAGCATGGCTTACACATTGCTGACGTGATAACTTATGTACCCCGGTCCTGGCGCGTGGGGGGGGGGGGGGGGGTGCAGGGTTGGTTAAGGAAATATCCCCCATTAACTTTTATGTGAATGGTAACTCACACATCGTAGACCTGATAGGTTATGTGCCTCGTTCCTGATAACCTTGGTGAGGAGGGTGATGAAATATACCCACGGTGACTTTAATGTTAGTAGCATGTAACTCACACACCACAGACCTGATAACTTATGTACCGCGGTCATGGTAACTTTGGCGACCGGGGGGGGGGGGGGGGTGTAATGAAATATACCCCCCCCCCCTCCCCGTAACTCTTTGCATGAATATCGTGGTAACTCACACACTACAAACCAGATAACTTATGTACCCTAGTCCTGATAACTTTGGCGGCGGGGGGTGGAGATGGGGGAGTTGTTGAAACATAGCACGATAACTTCTGTCGAAATAACATGGTATTTTTTACGCCCCGAAGACATGATAACTTGTGTGCACCACTGTGGTGATTATCGCGCGTGGGGCAGGGGTGATGAAATATACACTCGATGACTTTTGTGTGAATAGCATGCTAACTTACACATCACATTCATGATAACTTATGTACCCCGCTCTTGGTAACTTTGGTGCCGAGGGGGGGGGGGGGGGGAGGGCAGGGGTGGTTGATGAAATATCCCCCAGGTAACTTTTTATGTGAACAACATTGTAACTCATACATCTCAGACCTGATAACTTATGTTCCTTGGTCATGATAACTTTGGCATGAGGGTAGGGTTGATGAAATATCCTCCTGTAACTTTTGTGTGAATAGCATGGTAACCCACACATCGCAAACCTGATAACTTATGTTCCTCGGTTCTGATAATTTTGGCGAAGGGGTTGTTTAAAAACATACCACTGATAACTTTCGTGTAAATAGTTTGGTACTATACACATCATATATGCCATAAGGCATGCACAACACCGCGGTAACTTTAACCCAACCTGATAAGAAGGTCAGAGAAACCAGGTTTATGTCCCGGTAATATCTGTGTAAACAACATGGTAACATATGTAGCACATACATGATGACTTACTTAGCCAAGAAGTAGTAAATTTTGACCCCCAAAGAAGTCCATTGGAACATATCAATATGGGATCTAGTTTTGAAGGTCTCGTCGTGACAAATATTTTATGTGAAAATGGAGTTTTTAATCTGACTAATGGTTTGAGCTACAGATCATTTTAAATTTTTGCATAGGGAGGAATCTAGGATGACATTAGCTATTATGTCCTTTAGTTGATTTGCACATGGGGAGAAGGTTGGTTGACCATTTTTATGCCCAAGTAATTTCTATATAAACATGATGATAACTTATGAACCAGAGACGTGATAATTTACTTAGCCTGGGCCTGATAACTTTTGACCCGAAAAAAAAGTCGTCGGAACATATAAATATGGGATCTAATTTTGAAGGTCTCCTTGCCATGAATCTTTTATGTCAAAACGGTTTTCCAATCCGAGCGACAATTTGACCTACAAAACATTTTGAAATTGAATTTTCATGGAATATTTTGCTGATGTCATTGTTTTGTCTTATGTGCATGTCTTTGTATGCATGCACACATGCAAGGAAGAGTTAATACACATGGCAAGCTCACGCTCGCAATGAAGGTGGAAGAAATTTTTTATTCGTTCTCATCTCTTACTATGGCCGTGTGCGGGCAAAGGTGGCGAAAGTAGGCTGGGTCAGCCGTGGTCGCGCAGGAGGGACGTGGTTTTACTGTCGTGCGGATATGATGTTTAGCGTCCAGTCGACTGGACGTTAGTCGCGTTCTTAAGAAAATATGTAAAATGCAATTCACATAAATGAAAAGAAGAAACCAAAGAGAAAATAAAAGTAAAAACAAATATATATATAAGAACATAAAGCAGACATGATAAAAACAAAAAGATAATTGGATTTGGCACACAAATGTCTACAAACTCCAGCGAGGCAATGATACCAGCTGAGCAGAGCAACAGCCGAAAAGGCAAACGGCCTCCTCACATGAGCAAGAGCAAAAGCCTTTAGGCACCTAATTAGGTTAGCCACGGGCACGCTCAACAAATCCAGATATTTCATTTTATATACAGTTTGGAAACAATTCTTGAACATATTACGAGAATATGTTATTTGAGGGTATAAAATATTGCTATTTTTTAAAATTATTGCAATAAGTTTGAGACATTGTCAATATAATTTTCAAATAAATAAATAAATTTTGTATGAAATTTTGGTCATGCGTAAATAATGTTTTATGTATAAAATAAAGTTAAGATTTCTAAGAAAATTTCATGCATTTTTAAACATGTATTTGAAAGGAATTGACGTACCCCACATGTCAAGACGCCCCAACAGACCACACCATGTCATGACCTAACTGAATCAAACATGATTTGTTTCTGCCAAGAAAATGGAACAATCTTTATAATTTATATTTAACGGGCATCATGACTATAAAAATTCCGTTAGAATATTTGAATTCTACATCTAGTTCGTGACTGTTCGACGGTTCTATTACATGAATATATGTTTCAAATTGATTTTCCTCGCACGAAAAGAACGAACAAGTCATTTTCTGCGAGTTGTCTGCCTTGCTATCTCTTTCTTTACCTGAACAAAGTATTCCCTCCATAAGGAAAGGGATATGTGGCCGCAATAGATTGTCACACAAACCCATCATGTACAGTTAGCACACATATTAAACTAACTCAATACGGGCCTACCAATTATGCAGAGCTATCATAACTATGTCATTTAACAGCATGCTGATGCAGACGCTCTAGAGAGGGGAAAGAAAGTTTGGCTGCTCAATGACATACTCGTCTTCCAACTTGAGCCTAACACAATTTTCCTAACATCTTCCAATCCCACGACATACTCGTAAGACACTCACAGTTTTGCACACACACAGGCAAAGTTGGTGGTAAAGGCATGGGAAATGGTGCCACTTGCAAGTGTTCATAGTGAGCATTTGTAACATGGAAAGCACAGTTAGAAGCAATGCTATTTATAGTACCCGCTTAGTAGCAGTGGGTTGGTGCCACATCATGGAGGGTTGATCTATGAATCAATGATGCCATCGCTTCTAGTGCTCATGAATTTAATTTACTATTATATTTTCAATGGGTTGTTGTTGGACAGAGGTGGGAGACTTGGAGATGGGGGTTTGAGGTGGCCTGGAGATGGTCAGAGAGATTGAATTGCGGGAAAGGTGGGGACACAGATTGGTATTACTATTGGTGAGAAAATTTGGGAGAGCTTACAGTAGGGGATTGGAAAATCAATGTATCGATGTATCCTTGTACACCGCAGCTGCATGGCCGGCGCTGAACTTCGGATGGCTGACGGCTACGTGCGGCGCTGAACACAATCTGGATAACACGAAAAGAAGTTTTGACGAAATGTGAACAAAATGTTGTGAAAATTTCGAAAAACAAGAACAAAATTTGTGAAGGTGATTTGAAAAAAGAGTAATTTTAGAAGTGCTTATTTTGAAAATGTGCAAGCATTTTCTGAATTTCAAAACACATTTTCAACAGTATGTGAGAGAGCGC